>CAIGQZ010032312.1:10395172-10423507 GCA_903798205.1 Danio tinwini
GTGTGTGTGTGTGTGTGTGTGTGTGTGTGTGTGTGTGTGTGTGTGTGTGTGTGTGTGTGTGAAAGAAAACAAAGAAATAAAAAAATTTATAAAATCAAAAAGAAAGACTTTAAGCATTATTAACAATAATATGGGTCATTTTGACTTATGCTATTAATGTAGTTTTTTGGGTCATGCATTCTAGGGTTAAGGCTGGTATTGAGTTATAAATACCATGCTCTTTGCTCACTCTTTGACTCACCCGACCACTCTCTGCAGCCACTCTCTGGGCAGCCTCTCTGGCAATAGCCTTGGCCACAGTGTCAGGAATGAGTGTTCCCCTTGGCTGGGGGAGAATCCTTTGAGGGGATGGGGAGCGCCGATTTTGGCAGGCCGGGGCCTCCAGGGTGTGTCCGTGTGGCATGCCTGTGGGAATGCCTGATGGGGAGCAGCCAGGCTCCCATGGCTGAGGTGGGCCCCCTCCATGATGAAGCATTCCCGGCCCTGGCTCTTTGGTTTCCAGCTCTCTGGCACTTAGTGGTCTTTGGGGTTGGGGAATGGGGAGTTGGGGAATGTGAGGCTGAGGCATCGGGATAGCTGGCTGGGGTTGCAGCATGGGAATGGGTGGCTGGGGTTGGGGCATAGCCATAGGCTGCTGGGGTTGAGGCATAGGCATGGGTGGCTGGGATTGAGGCATGGGCATGGATGACTGAGGCTGGGGCATTGGTATAGACGGCTGGGGTTGAGGGATGGGATGTGCTAGTAAAGGCTGAAGGTGCGGTGGAGAGGGCTGCGTGGGATGAGGCATGCGGTGTGGATGAAGGTGAGCTGGGGGCTGGTTAGGGCAAATTGGAAGAGGCTGAAGACGGGTGGGTGGTTGGGGTCCAGTGTGAGGGGGAAGTATTTGAGGATGGTGTGGCATCGTATGGGACTGCTGGGTTGGGAGAGGGGGCTGCATGCGATGAGGAAGAGGGAGGGTTTTAGAAAGAGGCACCAGCAGGTGGTTTGGAATGACGGCGACATGGGAGTCTTGAGATTCCCCTTGTGCTGATAAAGTCCTGACAATAACCTCACGGGCCTCCAAACACTGGAGACGGTTCAGTTCTACTGCCACATAGTCTGCCATTGGATATAACACCTCCGCAATCTGAAACAGCATTAAGGTGTGGTCATATTTTTGAAATCCAGCTATTTCGATAGGAATCCATGCAATCAGAAACGTGACTTCTGTGTGAGCTGTACTTCATACTACATTTTAAAGATACAGAAACATTGCGCCCCCAAAATTTTCAGATGTGACCAGACCTTTAAAATCAATATTCTTCTCATCAATCACCCAAATAGCAAAACTTTCAGTGTTAAAATCATTCCCTAAACCACTGAAATCGTTTACTTTAAGTGTTTGGAAACACCCTGCTCCACCAACAGGGGGCATCACTGTGAATTTTTTTTAAAAATAGGTCTTGATGACACTTGTTTAGCCAACATGCATTTAAGAATTGCTCTATCACATAAACATAATCAGATGTGACTTCTGATGCATGCATATCCTTACCCTCTGACCCTTAGTGCACACTACATAGCCAATGATATTTGCACCATTGGACATTCCTATTGGTGACATTGCAGGGGGCTTCCAGCGGACTTGGAGGATTCCTGGGGCATGTCCACACTGGACTTGAACTTCTTGCGGAGGCAGAGGGGGCCCTGGGGAGAGACAGATAACCACCAGTTATTTACTGTATCACTTTTCATGCAAAACATGATATACATCTGCCTCCCTGGATTTATTCATATGCGTTTACAGTAACATGGTATTTTCAACTTCTTCACAGCTGAATAATAGCACACAGGCATACATTACTTCCAAATGTCTGCCTATTTCAGCTAATTAATTAATCCAATTAGCCCCACTAAATCCATTATTGCTATGTTAAGTCAAGCGTTGTGCTAATCAGAACAACAGAAATAGCTGTTTTCTGACTTTTATGCATTCCTAATCTCAGAAGAAACTGTATGACAGCCTTTGTGGCTAAAAAGTACTGATTTTCTCAGTGTATGTGATATTCATTTGAGCAATTCTGATACTGACTCCTACAATCAAAGATCAATTTTCCACTCTGCCTAATTTCAGTAGCATTGTGAAAATCTGTTTGTTGGGTACTTACCATCAATGTGGTCTAAATGTGTTCTGAAGAGCTCTGATTGTGTTTTTGCCATCATTATTAAAAGTGATACAAAAAAGAGAACTCTCCAACAATAAGACTTTCTGTAAGGTAATCTCATAGGATGCACAAAGGTCTTGCAAATTATAAAACAGCATTATCAAATTTCTAACTGATAACTAAACTATAGATCAGAAAGATAGATCAGAGTTTGTGGATCAAAATCTAATCAAGAGTACTAGTCACTTTATCCATATAATTTCCTTAGAATTGGTGCTATATCTGAACAACATTACTGTAAAGTTAAATCTTGCCTGCCGCCTGAGTGCAGAATTCCACCCCAGCCTCTCTCTTCTCTCTCTGCTCCAGGGGCATGTGCCAGGGCACCTGATGAGGTTTGGCCAACACTTTTACCTTGTACACAGTGGCAGCTTTCAGGTTCACAAAACGCAGTTTGTAAGAACACGGCTTAACCACAGCATGCTCCACACCATCTAAGTACACAACATGGGCGTAGTTACTATTACTGGGCAGCCAGGAAAGTTCAGCAGAGTCACGTAAGATATCGTCCATGCGCAGGCCGGTGGGGGCCACCACAACATTTCGGCCCACCAGCAAGGTGCAGCGCAACTCATCGGAGAGCCCCCTGTCCGTCACGCTCTGTACTGACACACGGTAAGTGAAGGCAGCCAGATCTAGCTTCTCAAGAAGCAGTTTGGTCCTGCCCCCAAACGGCACAGAAGAACGTACTTCACCCTCCACTAAAATATTGTAGCCATTGATGTTTCCCCAGCCGAGGGGCACCATGGGTGCTTCCCAGGCCACTATCACACTTCTTGCCAGCTGTTTGATCAGGTTGATCTTCCTAGGGTAAGGCACAATGTCTTCTCCCAGTTCCTCTCCATCCAGAGCCCCTGTCCCATTACTGCAGTGGCCGAGGACATCACTGCTAATGCTATCCAGCGGACCGCCTCCATCTATAGTAGTCAGACTCAGACAGCTCTGCTCCAGCCTGCCCTGCTCCTCTACCCCTTCAATAGAAGGCTTTTCCTTGTCCTGGACAAACTCCACAAAATTAGAGGGAACCAGGCCACGCTGGCCATCCAGCAGCTCTCCTGGAGCAAGACAAAAAATAGAAAGTTCTCATAAGCTGCAGCAGATCTCATTTCATAAAATGTAATTGTGATGCATGTCATTAGAATACATGCTGCCAGGTAATTCCTACTGATTAAATTTACTGTTAGTCTATACCTTTTATTTGTTTATTCTGCAGTATCCATTAGCAAACAAGTTACTCGTTTTTTAATGGAGTTTCAATAATATTATGACAATAATTACCTTCATAAAATCCATCATCGTCCATGTCCCCATATACATACAAATACTTCCCTGCCACAAGGGGGAGCTCTGCTTCGGGATGTTCATTAGGTCCATCGTAGGGATTATAACTGACCAACACAGCAGACAGTAAGAAAACAAACATTAAAAGATGTTAAGGTTTTAACAGGTACATCTTTTTATTTGTTTATTTACAATAAACATTGAAACATTGGCTCATTGAAGTTACATTTTTTTACGTGATACATTTCTTTGGTGAATACAAAGTTTTATAAAGCAGAATTTGAAATGTAAATATTTTGTAACATTATAAATTACTTATACTTTTCATCAATTTAATGCTAAAATACACTGACCGCAAACTTTTCTAAATATCTTTAGATAGTGGCTAAGCGGTAAGTAAAGTACCTGTAACGGGCAGTGCAAAGGCGGACCTGGCCTGTGTATCTCGTTTTGGACCTCGGAGCTGGCCTCACCTCATCATCCATCTATGGACACAGGAAATCATCTTAAAATTGAATGTTAACCATAGCAACAATAATATACTATGACAGTGTTACAGAGACATTGTCATTATGTAACATCCTTTTATTTCCAGGCCTGCTCCCAATGTGCACAGTGTATGCATGTGTTCATGGATGATCTGATTCATGTATGATGAAGTGCATGGAGTGGAGATGATTATTACCCATTTGCATTGGTGTCAATCAGAGAGACAGGGAAAGCAAAGCTAAAGTGTGTAATAGCTATGATGATGACAGCAGCACAAAATGGAATGGCAAAAACAATGACAGGTTTTGCCATTGTTGTGAGCAAAAGTTTGGTTGCAGCACTAAGTCAAAGGACCAGATTTACCCAACAACAACAAAAAAGAGTGTGAGTCCCTTAAATTAAGGGACAAAGATAAACATTCTCAATTACAAATCAACCAATAAGCAAATATGTATGGGTTCAAAGAAAATCAGACTTCATTCTAATTTGCCTTCATAAAAACTTGAGTAATTTATTTAACGCAGATATGAAACACATATTAAACAAAAAGTATAGTTTTTTTATTGAGGCCTATTTATTTATTGGCCAAAAGTAGGCCTTCTCACAAGATAGACAAGCTTAATTTAAGTGAAGTTTATTTCTAAACAAAATTCAAGAGGATCACATGCTTATGATTGACCACGGCTAGTCCCACATTAGCTAACGCATGATTGACCAATCAGATGATTTCTAGCTCACTATAAATAACCAAAGTTTCTTACCTCAGTTATCTTCATCTTGAAAAATTCCCCCCTTCCACCCCTACTCCTCCTCCCTTTTCCTTGACAGGGCAGCACGGCGGCCCAGTGGTTAGCACTGTTGCCTCACAGCAAGAATGTCACTGGCTCAAGTCCTTACCTAGACCTTAGACGTGCAAGTCCTTAGGAGACGTTTCTGTATGTAGTTTACATGTTTTCCCCCTGCTCGTGTGGGTTTCCCCTGGGTTCTCTGGTCCAAACAGTCCCACAGTCCAAAGACATGCGACATAGGTGAATTGACCAAACCAAATTGGCACCATAGATAAGCTCTTAACCAGCAGAATATCTCTCCATAGCAATCCCTAATTGCCATTATCCATAAATAAGCAGGGGAGTTCTCAAGACCCACCTGAGCTCAAACTCCCCTCTCGCCCTGCAAACGGGAGGGAACCCTAGGTTTGAGGATCTTATAAGCTCAGGGCTCTTTCCCAGAACACCATGCCAAACACGCTTTATAATCCATCATCAGCTAAGTGTGAACTCTTGAAGTGACCATAAGACATAATCCTTCTAGACGCAGAGGTAAAAGTCTTTAAAACTGAACAGCACTCATGCGCTCAGGTCACACGCCTCATGTTTACTTACAGTAAGCCATATCTGACTGTATTTATGTGAAATAAACCACAAGATGTACATTTTGGCAGTGGTTTGTGATGATATTACGTGACTCTCTCAAGTAGTGTTTTAATTCCTGAAGAAAATGAAAAATAACATATCTGGCAAACAATTTGTTCGGACAATGTGTTCCTTCGGCATTCCAAATAAATTAAAGCTCTCAGTTCTCTGGGGGTCCTACTCCTGGCAGCAACAACTTGCAGCCATTTTAAGCGCAACATTTAAGAAATTATGTTTTTAGGTGTTAAATAGTGGTGCAAATACGTATAATTTGATCAAAGCAAATGATAGTAAATAACCTTAATTCATTTCATTATCCCCCTCCCATAAAAGTAGCATCTGACCAGGAAAAACCTACAAATGCATATTTCAGGTGCAAAAACAGCCATGTCCTTGCAGTTTCAGTGCCATTCTTCACTGCACATGTTTAGTAAATATGCACAATACTTTTTTTACACCAAAAAGACAGTTTGCACTGGTGGAGGCAGTTAAATTTGGCCTAGTGTAAGATCACAAGTGATTTAGGATTATGTTTAAGCATCTAAAGTCTCATAAGAATATGATTTAAGCTTTATATAGAAAACAGACTTTCTTTAAAGCATCTCTAAAGCATCAGACAATCTTCAAACCAAACATCTGATGTGAGGTCATTTATGCTCCTAATTATAGAGAGGCCAATTATAAAAGCATGAAACTAGCACATATACAGTGTTGTTCAAAATAATAGCAGTACAACGTGACTAACCAGAATAATCCAGGTTTTTAGTATTTTTTATTGATACATGGCAAACAAGTTACTAGTATGTGCAGTAGATTCTCAGAAAACAAACAAGACCCAGCATTCATGATATGCACACTCTTAAGGTTGTGCAATAGACCCTTCGCTAAGCCACACTCAAAACCGCCACACACCAATCATGGCTTAGCAACTGTAGCTACGTGCAGGAGCTCTGTCAAGCTTTCGAGCAAGGGAAACGAGCCAAAGTGTTGTGCATATGAATTGTGCAAATCTGATACCCGGTATCCTAAAAGTTTGGACAGGGTGTAAGGGGAGTAATGCCAGCGTGGATCAAACTCTGTGAGGGGCGCTAAAGGAGCGGAGTTAAGTTGGTTTTGTTTTTGATATTCCTGACACATTCAGGGATAGACGGCAATAACTCACACACCTCTTACCCTAAAAAGATGTAAACTGTGTTTGCTAAAAGAATACAAAGCTGGTTATGTTTCACAGCTATCTTTTTCTTTTCTTTTTTGCTAGATATTATGCTTTGTTTAAGCCTTTGCCATAGTAGTCATACTAATAGCAATTATATTTCCATCTGTTTCAAGCTACGAATATTTTAAATTACATATCAACAGAACAAAACCGAGATATGATCACAAACTGAGCACTTGCGATCAATATACTTCACCCGCAGCTGTTTTTCAGTCATTTATAACCCTCATGCCCATGTCAGAGCTACAATTTACAGATGTTTTCGTCTGACTTTTAGAAATTTATTTATTGGTGACAATGTTATAACGGGTTAGTGTCTGCTTTTATATTTGGTGTCGGATAATTATTTGCTGGTAGAATCTATTTGTTTGCTTCTGCTATTTATACTTTGATTTGCATTTCAGTTTATTTATTTCTTCCACTTAACTGCAAATTAGAATAGAAACTGCATAAAGAGCACACAAACATACTGACAGTTATAGGTACTGTAAATTGTTATGGGTCAATGGTGCTAATATTTACCACAAATCCATCAATTTCCCCTTTCTGGCTGTTCTTTCTATGAATGAATTATGTATAAGCACTGTCCATGCGTGATTCCTCATCGTTAGTAGCGCTAACTTATATTTCATTGCACAACAATTAGTCTATCAGGCTTTTTAAATCATTTTTACATTTCACCTATCCTGCTGTACATGAACTAACCTGTTGAATGGTCAGTGTATGAGGCGGCTAGGCTAAGCTAGCTTTAATTTTGATTAAATTATTTTCTAATTAGTTGACTATTATGTCGTAAAAATAGCCCTGTAATGCATACTGCAGTCATTTTTTTGTCTGGCTTTCTCAGATATCTCACCTGTTCGCCAAAAATAACTAATTATATCCCTGGGAATGTCTGACATCAGCGTGTAAATACTGTAATAGACGTGCCAGGCATGAAAGCTTGACAGGCGTAGCAACAGTAACAAAGGAGGGCGAGGCTTAGCGAAGGGTCAATTGGGCAATTAGTCAAACAAGGTGTGTTAAAAAAATTGCAGTATCTGCCATTCATTGTACAAACTCAAAACATCTGTTTCTAGGATTTAGCAATCCTGTGATTCACTAAACTAGTATTTAGTTGTATGACCACACTTCTTCACCTCTGTGTGGCATGGAGTCACCAACTTGTGGCACCTTTCAGCTCTTATTCCACTCCATGATTCTTTAACAACATTCCACAATTAATTTACATTTCTTGGTTTTGATTCAGAAACAGCATTTTTGATATCACAAGTTCTCTATTGGATTAAGGTCCGGGGATTGGGCTGACCACTCTATAATAATTTTGTTGGTTTGGAACCAAGACTTTGCTTATTTACTAGTGGGTTTGGGGTCATTGTCTTGTTGAAACAACCATTTCAAGGGCATGTCCTCTTCAGCATAAGGCAACATGACCTCTTCAAATATTTTGACATATGCATACTGATCCATGACCCTGGTATGCAAAAAATAGGCCAACACCATAGTAGAAAAAACATGCCCATATCATGAGGCTTGCACCACCATGGTTCAACGTCTTCACTGTGTACTGTCTCTTGAATTTAGATTTTGGGGGTCGTCTCACAAACTGTCTGGTGCCCTTGGACCCAAAAAGAACAATTTTACTCTCATCGGTCCACAAAATGTTCTTTCATTTCTCTTTAGGCCAGTTGATGTGTTCTTTGGCAAATTGTAGCCTCTTCTGCACATGCCTTTTTTAACAGAGGAACTTTGCGGAGGATTCCTGAAAATAGATACGCTTCACACAGACGTCTTCTAACTGTTACAGTACTTACAGCTATCTGTAACTCCAGACTGTCTTTGATCATGCTGGAGCTGATCATTGGCTGAGCCTTTGCCATTCTGGTTATTCTTTAAACCATTTTGATGATTGTCTTTGGTTTTCTTCCACGTCTCTCTGGTTCCATTTTAAGGCATTGCATATCATTTCAGCTGAACAGCCTATAATTTTTTGCACCTCTTAATGGTTTTCCATTCTCCAAACCATGCTTTGAATCAAAGTACGCTGTTCTGTTCTGAATAATGTCTTGAACGACCTATTTTCCTCAGGCTTTCAAATGCTTGTTCAACAAGTGTAGGCTTCATCCTTAAATAGGGGCCACCTGATTCACACCTGTTTTTCACAAAATTGATGACCTCACTGGTTGAATGCCACACTGCTATTTTTTTGAACGCACCCCTTTCAACTAAGTGCTCAATTGCACAGCCTTAAGAGTGTGCTTATCATGAATGCTGGGTCTTGTTTGTTTTTTGAAAATCTACTGCACCTACTGGTAACTTGTTTGCCATGTTTCAATAAAAAATCTACAAACAAAATGGATTATTCTAATTAGTCAGGTTTTACTGCTAATATTTTGAACAATACTGTATTCTCCCTAGTAAAATGCGGGCAGATAAACAGATACTGCTTTTTGCTCACAGCAATGTTTAGCGGAATGATCAGATTATGTGTGGTTGGCTGGGAAAGACCAACCTCTGAGAGGGATGCTTGCATGGGGCTGCTGGAGCGACTCCGGGTTTGGACAGTGGGTTTGACCGTCAGCTGCTCTGGTTTATCTCTCTTGTGTTGCTGTACTATGGGCAGTTCTGAGACCAGTGGAGATCCGTCAGATCTCTCATCACCTGCAAGCATGAGTTACTGCGTTCATGAGTGATTGCGTTCAATGAACAATAGGATGGATCTGAAAAAAAATGGATCTAAATAAGGCTGTGAAATAAGATGCAGGTTTAAAAATAGGCTCTAGTTCAAATTAAATGAAATTTGTTTCATGTAAAATAGATGTTTTTTATTTATCTACCTGTGCATGTATTACTGTAAAAAGCAGAAAAGTCTGATCTTAACATAGTTGACCGGTTTCTTCACAGGTTAATACCCACTGTGGTTAATACAGTAAGTTTAAACATTTGACAATTTAGATTTCAATAATTAATATTTCTAAAGTTTGTCTAATAATAGCTATTTTAGTTTTTATTATTTACGAAAAGAGTGCTAAGTTTTTTTTTGTGATAAATTCCTCAAATAAGGTCTGTGAATAAGACAAATCTCATAACACCATATTTTCACATTTTATTTTAAGATATAAAAATACCCCCTTGAGAGCTTTTATCTTAAGGTATTTCTAACAAGTGTCTAATCAGGAGATTAAACATTATTACACCAAACTGGTAAAATCATATACTCAGTCTGCTTTCACAACCTACACTTTAAACAATGTTGGGTTTCATACAATCGATTTGTGTTAGGGCAACATGAAGGAATTAAGTTAGCTTATTAGATTTTACAGATTGTTGATTGAACATAAAACAAATAAGTTGTCCCCCCCGAAAAAAACTCAAGAATTGTGTTATTTCAGTTCAGTTTAAATAAGCAGTTTAAACAAACAGCAAATGTAATTTGAGTGTAATTAAAGATGCTGTATGTAAGTTTTTGACCCTTCTAAAGCATAAAAATACTATATTATTTTAGCAGATATTTAAGAAATATGCTAAGTGAACATTCATGTTAATCTGAAAAACAATGCTGAAGTCAGATATTCTGCTTTGAAACGTATTTTCCGTGCCAGAAGGCTGTATGTGTTTTAGTGATTTAACCCGCCCAATGCCATTTTAGCCAATTATATTTCAGCACTCGGGGTTGCCATGTTGGAAAACCTTATATTTCATTAATTCATTCAGAAAGTCTCTGAAAGCATGCGTCGGTGACTGAAATGCGATCTCCGGTGGACAGTAGCAGACTCCTAAATGAGACGCAGATTCAGAGTTCAACATGAGGTGATTAATTAGCAAATAATATTAATATTACAAATGTAAACACTAGGTGAGCAGGTTACAATCTGTAACCCTGTGTCCTAACAACAAGCTATGTGACGAGATTTGCAGTGATAAGCAATTTAGCTGTTTGCACCAGATGAAACACAACAAAAATTTAAATACTTACATTCAGAAGCACAGAATATGCACTCACTTACGAAATGGCAAGGTTTAAAATCTATTTAATACATATTAAACCTCTTTAACATTATTAAATGTGCATGTTGGATCACTCATATGTGTTGGTTTTGAGTCACAGTTCTAAAGTTCAATTTTAAACGATTTATTTCATTTTCAAGATCTGAGGTGAACTATCTGCTGCTGCTTTCAGTAGTATGGCAATAAATGTGATGTAAAATGGCAATCAAACTCACATTGTTAGCATTTAACACTGAATAAAGCACATAAGGTGTACCTGAGGGGGTCATTGTCAAAGTTGTCTATTGTTCAGCTGCAAGAAATAGAAGCATTTTCTAATATATCAATTTGAGGTGTTGGCTAGAACAAAAACTCTTTAAAAAGGGGAAATATTCCTTCTATCGCATGCCGTTGTTTTTATATAGAACATAATTTAAATCAGCCTTTAGGCTTGATCATCAGACTCACTCCTCTTGGTCCTCAATCTGGCAACCTGCGCTTGCATTTGTTTTGATCCAGGAATGTAATACCTAGTTCAACCACTGGTTGTCAAACTTACATACTGCACCTTTAAGTTTATAATCGTTCTTCATTAATCAAATTTTCAGATTAAATTTATAAATGATTTAAGTAAAAGCTAAAAGAGTTGCCTGCTTTTAGCTTTTACTTCCACCGATTGCATTTAGGCTTCTAAATGTGAAAAAGTTGTGCTCTTTAGTACAGAAGTCATGAACTATTGATGGTCATAGAGAATTTTTTCTGCTATAATCCAAAAGCCAATGGAAAATCCTAATGTTTTTTCTACCAAAGGAATCAGGGAGATGCCAACTTCTTGGCTGACCTACAAAAACGCATCACTGCAGGACTCAGTTTAAACAAAAAATATATAAATAAATAAAAAGTACTATGATTTTACCATGATACAATGATAAAATAGGCTACTTTTTATAACATGTATGGATACATATGAATGTTTTTAAAGTCATATTTACTGTATATGGTACTCCAAGATGAAAACAATGAAAAAGTTCCAAAAACATGGTAAAATCAAGATACATTTTTTGTGAATGCAAAATGTTTCTTGGCTGCAAACACAAATCCAAAAAAGCACCGGAGAGATATTTTTATGGAAATTAGAAGCATTTCAGGAAAGCCAGAGCTGCTGGAAAGGTGTTATCAAAACTGCCCACAATATTGTAAAATAACTGTGATTCATGTGGGAGAAAATACACCTCCAAATGTTTTTAAAAATGCTTCGCTCACTTTTTTCTGCCTGGTGCTGCAGGCTGTTGTAACTGTTGCACAAGTTTTTCTCCTGTGAGTCAGTGTTGAATGTATCCTCGGCGTCTGACCCCAGGTGATATTTCTCCAGCTCTTTCGACAAAATATTGCACTGCTCACTCTGTGCCCGGCATTTCTGCTCTAAGTCATGAACCTTGACCTTTGAGGGTCACAGTAAAGAATACAAAACAAAGAAATACACAAGCGATGAAATGGAATCGTTTATATCATACAAAAGAATAAATACACTAATCTGTAGCAATGGTTCTCAAATGGTTTCACTTTAGGAGCCGCCAATATGCAAAATCAGGCCCAACAATGAGAAACATTTTTAACATGACAGACACAGCTGCAAGCGAAAACTGACAATTTTGTAGCAGAAGTGTGATTTAGCAGTCTGACACATGGAACAAACACTGGGCAAAATACTGTAGTGTTAGGAAAATGCCTGCTATTAGACAAATTAACCAGCATTAAAAAAACAAAATGTTATAAACTTTGATTTGATAATTGTTTTCTTCTTTTGAAGGTTGATAAGCCTTTTTTTTCAGATGATCCAAGTGACTATTTTTAAGGAACACTCAACTTTTTTTGGAAATAGTCTTAGTTAAACAGTTTTAGTTTAACAATTAAGTTATGAAAACGTTTAATCCATTCAACCAATCTCCAGGTCTGGCAGGAGCACATTTAGCTTAGCTTAGCATAAATAATTGAATTGGATTAAGCTATTAGCATGACCAAAGAGTTTTAATAATATTCCTATTTAAAGCTTGACCCTTCTGTAGTTATATTGTGCGCTAAGAATGACAAAACATGAAAAGTTGCTATTTTCTAGGCCGACCTATACTCTGCAATGATGCGCAATAGTATTATGCAGCGCTATTACCTATAGTTACCTGGCATTGGGACTATTTTCAAGCGAATAAGTAATATTATTGGGTCTACTCACTGTAAAAACTTGCTTTTCATACTCATAATTTTTGTTGTGTTTCTAGTCCAAATATCTAAAAATCAAGTCTGAAAGCATTCTCTAGACAAGAAAAATATATTGTCTTGTTTTCAAAAATAATATGTCAAAAATAAGTGAGTTTTTTTCTTAAAACAAGCAAAATAATCTGCCAAAGGGGTTAGCAAAATAATCTTGTTTTTCATTTTGACATTTTATTTTGCTAGTTTTGAAAGTATTATTTTGCTTACGCCATTGGCAGATTATTTTGCTAATCTTAAGGAAAAACTCTTTTAATTTGGCATATTATTTATTTTAAAAAGCCTATTGTAAGCTTGTCTATAAAATGCTTCTTGATTTAAGACAAAACAATCTAAGTAAGCTCATGCTTCATTTGTAGAAAATCACAGTATTTGTTCATATATCTTACTTTGGTTATATACAGCTACTCAGCTAGCATGAAAATGACTGTGATATTTTATAGTTCCTCTGAAAAGCCCGCCCTCAAGAGACTAATTGGTCAGCTAACATGATGTGCTGTGATTCGCAAATCGGCTCCTAGTGTCACACCTCCACAAGCACATTGTTTGCCTCTGCTGTGTAAACAGTGTCAATCAGAGCTGTTAGCAATATCTGTTTGAGCCTTAATCAGACTGAAAATTGTTTACATCCTTTCTACAACATACGATTAACGCTAGACACTATGCATGTCATAGATCAATATTAACAAATTAAACATAAAAGTCTCTGGAATATAATTACAATTAAAGTGTAAGCACTTCTCTCTTTGTGTCGAGTACTTTAAAAGAACAAATACAGAAACAGAACAAGCTCTTTGGAAATAGCAGCGTTTGGATGAGCTTTGGATTTTAGCTTTCTCTGATAATATTTCAGTGCCTCTAGCCAGGCACCTTCGCTGCGCAGTATGTATGGGCATGGTCAATGCCCGAAACCAGAAGCCCTGGGGATCTCACTAGCCTGTATGCATTTTTTTGTAGTCCCCTATTTTTGTTCGCTGTAGGCTTTGCTAAGCTAACTCTGTAAAAGCCAAAGTCTCCATTTGAATTGAACTTTGAGCACATTACATTCAGAGACATTGTCTATGTTCACACAGCTACATTACACATCAACTAAAGTTTAAAATATGATATCGTAGTGGACCACCCCATTAAGCTCTAATGAGAATATAGTTTAAAGCCATATCGAGCTAGAAAATAGCAACTTCCATTTTCTGTTGTTCTTAGTACACAATTTAACTAATGTGTTAAATAGGAAAATTATTGAATTGAATTATTGAGTGAAATGGCAGTGTTCTAATCCGATTCAGTGATTTATGGTAAACTATAAGCTAAAAGTGCTCTCTCTGGAACCAGAGACTGGCTGAATAGATTCCGAATTGGTAAAACACAACTGTTTAACTGTAGGGAATAGGGCTGCTATAAAGACCATTTTGAGGCAAGTAAACAATAACAATGGTCCAAATGTATTTGCTGCTTTGCATTTTTAATTTCCAGAGCTTCAGAGAATTCACAAAGGTCCACATATTGATAAATGATATTATGACACTTGTTTAAATGTTATGATTGAATTGCCTAATATTTCAGTTATGAAAAAGTTTGACAAAAAGCAGGAAATGTTCATGGGCCAATGACATGACCACATTGAAATGGTCTATTGGAAAAATCTGACAAGATTTTGTTTTTCCAATATATATATTGCGATATGAATACAATTTCACCACATGACTTGAATATCTTTATTTGTAAAGAATTTAATCATTTTAGATTGATGTAGGGAGTGCATATGCATAAAATTTAAGAAACCATCTAAAGACATATATAAATTCAATAAAGAAAAAGATACAAATGAAATGAACAGTGTTTATACTAACAGTATTACAGGTATCCAGTATTTAATCAAATGTAAAATAATACTACATAGTCTTCATTTAATGAATATTTTTAATAAAATTAATTGTTATTAAAGTTACAAACGGTACAATTTCTTATTGCAAAATCCTTTTGCAATCCTCATACAGTCACAGGCCTCAAAAACACATGCTAATGATAAATTATAACCCAGACTCAACTTTGCATATCCTGTGATGTGACTATTGCAAATAATCACATTGCGATATCAAACGGTATATTCCCTACTAGGGAACTTGAAAATGAGCCTATATCCAAAAAAGTGGCTTGTTCCTTTAACACAATAAAATGTTTTTATATAAAAAAAGCAATGCTGTGTCATTTCACATACAATTACATTTAACTAGTGCATGTTTAAATGTAAAAACAATACAAAGTCAGTGCATTGGTTTGGCCCCTGTTGGCAAAAAATAGAAAAGATCTGTGAACCACTTCTGGGTTATGACCCACTTGTTGAGAACCACTGAACTACAGAAATACTGTATCTATAGTACAGAATATAAACATTCAACGAAATGACAACTTATCTGCTTGTGAAAAGAGACCTGAGAGAAGCTTTTTGCATTTCATCAGCAAAAAATAAATAAATACAGAGCTCCAACTGGCTTTGAACAATGGCTTAACACAGAGCACCTGCTTCAAGGCATGCAATAAGAGCACTTTTAGTGGCATTAGAGGTTTAAATAAACACACACGCACACACAGGTTAAGAGTATTATCTAACCAGATCATAATACTGATACAGTCACATAATTTCACCTAGTTTTACCCCAACCAAAGACCTGATGCAACAGTCTGTCACAGGGAAACATTAACAATTCATGGCCACACAGAAGAGTGCAGCAGAACAGATACTAAACTGATGCACAAAAAATGCAAGGATTTTAAAGTGACAGATCATCCAAACATGACAATTCTGCCATTATTTACACATCCCCTCATGTCATTTTTAATGTAGGTTGATCAGTTAATAATGACTTATTTTTGTCAGTTCTTTAAATCCAAGGTGGACAAATTCACCAATACAGGCAAAAGCCACATTTGCGTTTTTGTATAGTGCTTTGTGCTGTATATGAAGCTGGAAATATGACCCCATATGACAAAACCAGTAAGTGTACATTTTATATGATATATATTTGACATGAAAGCTGAATAAATAAGCTTTGAACATGAGCAGATTATAACTGCAGATCAATGACAGTGCGAAATAGCCTACTGTAACGTCTGAAATTTTATAAAATAAATAAATAAATGCAACATATATGAACTCATACAGCCCCTTACAGTCTCCGATATGTTACCAATATGTATTTAGTCCTTATTAAGGCAAGCAAAAAAAATGATCGCGCTTCAGACTGGCTCGTAAAAAACTACGGGACACAGGGTAAAATCTGCTCCGTTCATTTGAGCCCAGATCGAACAGGGCTCATTATTAGATGTTATTAAATGTATATATATAATCTCTCAAGTGTGTATGAAAACATGGTGGCTCCTTTGCTTTCATTCTGGCTTGTTGCGTGAGCTTGTGACGTATCTCTGTAAACCAATAGTGTTCAGCTGCGCGTCTAGCTCCGCCTTTGGGACCCTTTTGGGACCCTTTCTCATGTTTGGTACCCTTCGAAAGGGTGCCGAAAAAGTGGTACGGTACGGTTCGGTTCGGTACACCTTTTGACAGTGGAAGCCACCATAAAAGCTTCCGACCCGTACCGTACCAGTAAGTGGAAACGAGCCATAAGGGTACATATTAGTACCTAAAAAGTACTAATAAAAAAAAATTCCTCTTAAAATTTGTTGGTACTAATATATACTTTTTAGGTACCAATATGGACCCTTCAAGTATAAATGTGTACCCACCTCAGTGACAGCTCACGTACCTTTATTTCTGAGAGTGTAAGAAATGTACAAAATATCTTCATGGTACACATTTACATAACATTCTAATGATTTTTGACATGATAGAAATACCAATCATTTTGACCTATTTAATGTATAATTGCCAAAAATATACCTGTACAACTTAGACTGGTTTTGTGGTCCAGGGTTACAAATATGAAACAAAATATGAGTAAATTAATAAAAAATTCTGTTTTTTGATCAGTGGAGGAAAGATTAGAAGCTTTGGAACAAGTATATGATGACAAAAAAATTATGACATTTCCTGGATAAATTATTTAGTCTACTGTATATTTGTTTTGTACTGTATGCCTCTCGTGACAGAGAGAGATAAAACAAATATGGAAGGTTACCAAAAAAAAAAACCAGCATGAGTGTGAGTGTGTGTACCTGCATTTTGTCCATATGGCTCTGTTTAAACACAAAAGGAAAAAAAAAATCAGAATGATCGGGGTCAGAGATGAAAAATAACACAAAACTAAAAATATTCAACTTTGGGGGAAAAGGATAAACTAAATGGCTTATAACTAGGGATGCTCCGATCGATCAGCTAGAGATCTGTTATGGCCGATAATCACATTTAATGACTCGATCGGTACTCGTCAATCTGGCCGATCTCACGAACCAATGTGTTTGTTTACGATTTTACATTGGCTCCCAACACAGCAGCTAAAAATAAACACAGATGTGGTGCGACCTCTGTTTATACAGTTTATTGGTACGACTTGCACGAATGATGGTCTCTTTGTTGCACCATTGTATATCCAGTGTTTTGAACTGCTGTGACTAGTGTCTCCCCCAACCGTATGACCTCTGCCAGACGCTCCAGAAGTCTTCTGCGTATTCATAGCTGCTTCATAAGACCCGCAAATCATGGTGAAGAGAGTGGATGAGCAAGAGAACAGATCGTGACAGGCACATCGACCATTCTAACCATTACAGTTGTTGCCATGTCCACACTTAATGCTTAAAAGAGACACATTTAAGGGATTATATGCAGCCTCCTTGATTTATTCTCTTAAGTAAGGCAAGATCTCCATTAGCATAAAGCATCAGAATCGGTACTCTGTGTATGACAAGGAATCGGTACTCTGTAAAAATCCTGATCGAAGCATCTCTACTTAAAACAAAATTTCAGGGTATACAATAAAAAAACAATATTACAGATGGAAAGAAGCAAAAATGATGAAGGTTGTAAAAATAAGGAACCACAGGAAGGACGCCCTATTGGGGACATGAGCTCTCAAGCTGACCGTACATGACAAGCAGAAGCTTCTCAGAGTGGACCAAATGTCAGACATTGTGGTCTTTTATCAAACACAAGAGAGATCCAGACAGGCCTCGCTGGTCCCTTCTAAATTTATCTAGATAATTTTGCTAGACGGGTCCTTTCTGCACGAAAGGCAGCCCTTGCTGACCAAGCCAGAAGTGTAAATTAAGCTTTTTCATAGAAGGATGCCAAAGCATGAAAGAAAAGGAAGTAGATTATATTTTACCTCTAGCAGATGCACCACTTCTTCTCGCTCTTTCTCAGCTTCAGCCTGAACCTGAAAATAAGAGATAGAACATTTAGGTTAGCCGTTCAAGTGTGATTCCATTCACTTAAAACCTTATCAACATCACAAAGTATCTGCAACCTCAGCAGGACATTATAATCTCACATCGATTGTGAAAGATTTGCCAAGATTTGTTTGGCAAAACTGCTTCGTCTAATTTCACACAGATTTATTGATCCCAGAAGGGAATTTCTTTAAGGACAAAACTGTGAGTCAGAGTTTACAGTAGTTACTCATAAGTGAGTGAATTATAGTAAAATATGTTTGTTTGTTGGCAAGTAGAAATTTAAGACCAGTGTAAAGAAATAAATTACAAATAGTTCAATTACTGTGAGTAGCTTTTCTCTGAAATTAAGTAGTTTTAAAAATGTGCACTTTTACTTCAGAAGCATTTTTAGAGGTGTATTGATAATTTTACTGCACCATTTTCCTTCAACCTGCAGTCATATATGTTTATTTTTTGGTAATGTATTGTTTTTGTTTATTTTTTTTTCATGTCTACACTGATTGGCTAAGTAGAATAATCAGTCCTGTGATTCCAGTCCAATCAAAACGCTTAAAGAAAAATTGCATCAGATCTCAAGACACGAATGCATTATAAATGCCGCAAACATGTACAGTGTCTAAGCATGAAAAGTGTCCAAGAAGACCTCCACTCATAGACTGTTTAGGCTGCATGATGAGAAGATGAGAAATATGTCAACTGTATGATGACTGAAATCTCCAAATGACCCAACTAAATACACTACAGGATTTTACATTTTTAAATACATTCCCCTTAGGTTATACAGATTTTGCTCCTCATGTAAATCCATCAAGCTGCTTTCTGTGGGCTAATTAGGTGCATATATTTATGTTCTCACCTTAATTGAATCTCGCAATTTAAACTTACAGTCAATGAATGGCAAATAATTTAAGAAACACCCTTAAAAGAAAATGGCACTGATGTAAGCTACATCCGCAGACTACAGCAAATAGTCCGGACTGCTGAACGAATTACTGGCACTACCCTTCCTACACTTCAAGAACTGTACTCTTCCAGAGTGAGTAAATGGGCTTGCAAACTCACTCTGGACCCCTCACACCCAGCACACTTCCCGTTTAAACTTTTACCATCTGGTCGGCACTACAGAGCACCATGCACAAAAACAGACAGGCACAGGAATAGTTTCTTTCCTCAGGCCTTCTACCTCATGAACAGTTAAATATTTGCCTACTGTGCAATAAACATATATGCAATACTTTCTCTACACATTTGTACACAGCACATTTTAACTTGTATATTTATAACAAATCTGTACATACAATACAACATCCAGAGCTTTTTGACTAATTGTATCTCTGTGTAATGTCTGTCATTTCATATTTATTTTAGTTTTGTCACTTGTCACTTTATGTACATTGGAAGCTTCTGTAGCCAAAACAAATTCCTTGTGTGTGTAAGCACACTTGGCAATAAAACCAATTCTGATTCTCATTCATTTTCCTTCAGCTTAGTCTCTATTTCAGGTGTCACCACAGCAGAATGAACCGCCAACTATTCCAGCATGTGTTTTTTGCAGCACATGCCCTTCCAGCTGCAACCCAGTACTGGGAAACACCCATACACTCATTTACTCACACACACACTCATACACGACGGCCAACTTAGTTCATCCAATTTACTTATCCAAACTCCACACAGAAATGCCAACTAGTCCAACCAGGACTCGAACCAGTGACCTTCTTGCTGTGAGGTAACAGTGCTAACCACTGAGCCACGGTGCTGCCTGAGTAGTGTTTATAACAGATATATTTACTCGCACTACTTTTTTTGGCAAGTAATGGTACTTTTACTTGATAATTTTTCAGTACTCTTTCCACCACTGGTAAAGACCCAAATGACATGTATAGGTGGGCTACAATTGCCATGCTAGTTGTGTCAGAAAGTCATTTTAAGCATATATGCCGATGTCGTTAGTGAGATGAAAGCTCAGTCGAACCCTCCCTAGGGATCTGCACTGATGCGGCGTCTACTGTCGGCTCTAATTGCTTTGTTTGCCTGTCGCTGCTCCTTCCTGAAAGGCCGCAGACACAAAGGAAAGCAAACAGCTCTGCAGCCATGATCCTATTATGTGATTGCACTGATTTTATCCAGCCCTACTACGCCAGAGTATCTATTACTTCCATGTCAGAAGAATATTGTCTTTTCTTTATGATAGCTTCTGCGGAAGAACTGAAAAGGAAGGACGGCATGTCATGATCATTAGATATGATACAATAAAGAACTGATGAAAAAGATGCTGGGAAGATCCATGCTGTAAAAAGCGCTTCATAGCTAAAAGTTTATCAAGACAAATAAATGTATAAATACATGAACATTTATGTAAATAATATTTATTTTTTTTTACAATTTTGTATACATGACAAAATTACAGCCAGTTATAGTCAAATTTATTAGCCCTCATGTGAAATAAAATGTTTTTCCCAAATATTTCCTAAGTTATGTTTAATAGAGAAGATTTCAATTAGGCAAGTTATTGGACAAAGTTTTTAAACAAATATTTAGTTTTATTTCAGCCAAACTATAAGAAATAACACCTTCCCCAGAAAAATATAATAGGAAAAACTATAAAAATGTCCTTGCTTTGTAAACAAAATAAAATAAGTTAAACAATCAAACAACAAAGTGGCAATCAAGTCATCATAGTTTATGTCTGTGCGAACAGAAAGTTGTTGAAACTTTTATTTCAGTACATTGTTGCACTTCCAACTAAAACTGAATACTGTATATGGGGTAGAGCTTTCTTTTGTGCATCTTTCCCTCATAGCAAACTAACGGTATAAGGGCCATGGTTAATAATAATAATAATACATTTTATTTGCATAGCACTTTTCCTACATTCTCATAGCACTTCACAAACAACAAACAAACAATCATTGTAAAATAAACCACATAAACAAATGTATAGACAAATAAAGCAAAATAAACAGCAAATATATACTCAGATAAAAGCATACGTAGAAGCATATATGCATATATCCACACAACCACACACAGAATAGTCCTTACATATGCATATATATGCACACACTGTACATGCATACATACATACATACATACACAACATATATACATAAAATGCATACATTTCACATAATGATATATTCATATGCAATTTTAAAAAAGTGCATCAACACGCTTTAAAAAAAAAAAAAAAAACATGAACGCTGGGGGATTCTTTCACTTCATTTGAGAGACAATTCCAAATTTTTGGAGCATAGTGACTAAAAGAGGTGCTGCCAGATTGCATCAGATTTACAGAGTGACATTCTAAACGTCCAGTGCTAGAAGAGCGTAGCAAAAGTTTGGATTGTATCTCAATAGCAGTCAGAAATGTAAGAAGGTGTCAGGTTGTGTAGTGCCTTATCAACTAATAAAAGAATTTTAAAATCTATCCTTTAGTCGACAGGTAACCAGTGTAATTCTATTAACGCTGGTGTAATATGTTCTCGTTTCTTCAATTTCATTTGTATCAGTTGCAACTTCCTTCTAGAACCCTTAGGTAAACCAATATAAACAGCATTGCAGTATCCAAGCTTAGAGAAAATAAAAGCATGAATTAATTTCTTTGCATCATTAAAAGATTGGAGAGAACAAATTCTGGCAATATAAAAAAATTACATCAACAGAGAAGGACATGTTCTCCAAACATGAAAGCAAATAGTCAGAGTTTAATTAAAGATTACCATTAACTTGGATAGATTAATTATAAGTATTCTCAAGACCTTTGCATTTGTGTGTGCAGCTGTTCTTACCTTCTGCAGAAGGTTGATCTCCTGCTGTCTGGAGTTGAGGAAAGCCAGGGCCTGCTCATGCTCTGCCTCCAGTTGCTGCCGTCGATCTGCAGCCTCTCGCATATGCTGAAAAACAAAAAGGAAAAAAGAAAGATCATGTTAAAACTGGGAGTATTTATAGAAACTCCTGCTTTCTTAATAAAACATTGTAAAACAAACCATTAAGCAGTGTTCTGACCTGCTGTTTTCAGGTTCTGAAGAGAAAAATTGGGAAAAAGCATCATGAATAACCACATAAGCGTTTTATCAGACACATTAAGTGCAATAGTGACGGTGAGTGATGATGTTAGCCAACATTGAGCGGCCGGCACAACAAGTAAATACAACATGTCCTGTGAAAATACAGAATCTGAAAAAAAAACAGCACAAAAATCACTATACACAATGTTATATACTATATCACTATACACAACTTTTTAGATGTCTAGCCTTATTCGTTCATTCATTCATTTTCTTTTCAGCTTAGTCCCTTTATTAATCAGGGGTCGACACAGCGGAATGAACTGCCAACTTATCCAGCATATATTTTACACATCGGATGCCCTTCCAGCTGCAACCCATCACTGAGAAACATCTATACACACTCATTCACACACATACACTATGGACAATTTAGCTTACCCAATTCACCTATAATGCATGTCTTTGGACTGTGGGGGAAACCGGAGGCCGGAGCACCCGGAGGAAACCAACGCGAACACAGAGAGAACATGCAAGCTCCACGCAGAAATGCCAACGGACCCAGCCAGGGCTTGAACCAGCGACCTTCTTGCTGTGAGGCGATTGTGCTAACCACTGCATGCCACCGTGCTGCCCTATTCAATACCAATAGCAGTGAAAATACATAGTTCTCTGTACCAATTTTTAAACCAAAGCAAAACTCAAAAAACACTCTAATTAAACAACACTTTATTTTTATTAACAAAGTTGAGCAACATCTAAACGTGCAAAAATATGCATGAATTGTTTATAAAGCGCACAATTCATAGCCTACATCTGAGCTTTTTAACTGCATTTTCTATTGATAAACCGGCTGTGATATTCACTAAGAATCTTAAAATATTTAATCTTCAACTGCAAGTTGTAAGTGCAACCTCAGATTCAGTCATAATAATGCAAAAATACAAAACACTGTTGCTTTTGGCCATTTACGGGTGAGAGTCACCACTGGAAACCATTTGAGGATTTATTTTTATTTTTATATACGCACAATAAAAACAGAAGAGTATGACTTTATGAAATAAAGCAAGCACGGTCTACAAAATGCACTCTCTGTCTTCAAGCCTACTCTCTTTTTCATGCAGCTCACAGTAGCACTGGCATATAATAAATAAAATGAATCAGAATGTTCTGTGGTTTATGCTGCTAAAGTCACATGTTAACGGGAGTTGTAAATATAAAATATGTATATTAGATGACTAATAGTTATATAGTTATCCTCCCTTCTCCTCAACAAGTGGATTCAAAGCCACAGCATCAGCAGCACTGTCGAGGTTGTCGTGTATCACTGCTGATATGAAACCAATGTAACAGCTGAGTTTTTATTTATGCATAGAAACGTTCCTCTGTACTTAAGAAAACCTGGTAATGTATTGTTTTGTTTATTTTTTTTATTTTAGTTTTTTGTACCGACTTGATACCGAAGTACCAGTTGTTTTACCAAAGAGTTAAACTGTACAGGAGTAAAACAGAAGCATATCAGATGTGTTGTGAGGCTTAAAAGCTTAAGCTTCAAAGGTCTACGAAGCATTTATATTTCTCTCCATTTGTATCACTGTCCTTATATGCATCCTCTTCAAGAGAGTCAAAGCCTATTTTCTTAGCTGGCTTTGGTGGAAGTGTTTGAAGCACACATACACACACACCTTAAACACTGCTCAATGCTTTGCATGAATTTAGGAACAGCTTCAGAAAAAGGTACAGCTACTGCAAATGTGCAAATGTGTAAATAATCTGATGACTTCAAAAGGTAAAGTCATCAGATACTTCAGGCCAGTAGCCAGGGGGGTTTGGGTGGTTCGGAAGGCTTTGTCAATAACACAGGTCCAGAATTTACCCCACACATGAGCTCATTTGTCCTATTTTGATTGCTATGCCATCGTAAATAGTGAAAATAACCCATCGAAAAAGGCGTTAAGACCAAGCAGAATCTGTGTGTCACTTCGGTGTGACTTCAGCTAATCAGTTTTGGCCAATGCTAACAAATATTTTTATTTTACAATCTGACTTAAGAGAAGTCATTTTTCGCTACTGCTTTGTTGTTGAACAGAAAAAAACATTTTACAGGTAACTTTTATCCTAAATCTTGGACCTTATTCTGGAAACAAAAAATTAACAATAAAAAGGTGTGAATCACCAAAAGTGGACCATAATCAAATTGATTTGAATACTACTTTGGCTATGTTGTTATCCAAAAATCTATCATAGCACTTCACACTTCAACTTCAACTTCAAACTTCAAACTTCAAACTTCAAACTTCAACTTTTTTTTACAAGAGAGGATAAAAAACTTGTGAAGCTCTACATTATTATTATATTTTTTATTTATTATTATTATGTTTTAACAATTTTTTGTTCAAATAACCAAATTCTGACTGGGAAATGTTAAATGTGCTGGCCTTGTCATTTGCCTAATTAATTACAATAGACTACTGTTTTTAATTTAAAACTTTAACAGATTGCTGTTTTTTGTAATGATAATAAAAATGCATTTTAAAAATAAGTATTATTTTACATTTCTTCATTATAAATCTTGAGAAATATTTTTGGTATATCAAAAAGCGTGGTTATGCTGACCATCCGACAAGCTAATTCAGCTAAAAATAGTGTTTAAAATGTCACTAAAATGCAGTATGTAAATTTCATAATTAAATAGATAATGAGGCATATAACTGCAAAAACGTTAACTTTTTGAGGATAAAGAACCACCCCATTACCAAGCTGGCTAAGGGCATGTGCTTATATTATAATATGTGTTTCTAAAATTCTGGCAACCAGTGCTGCTGTTTTTTGTTACCATAAAAGTTTACTGATTTTGTTTATAGTGTATTGATTTTATGTTGCACAGAATAAAGAACATACAGCTTTTGACTGACATTAAGGTTGGTAAAATATGACAAAAATGTGTGGTAAACAATCTTTCCTAGTGTTTCAGTTTTAAAATAGATGCCCTGGGGATAGTTCAAATAAAACATTTCAGATGGAAATTCAAAAAGCTCTATTTATTCTTTAAAAGACAATCTTTTATCTTTAAGCTGCTTTGCTGGAACGATTATGCATTTCTGAGGAGAAATAGAAAGAGAGATTCAGACAAGATCAAAAGTTCTGGCATTTTACAGAAAACCTCTTGTTTTCTGCACAACACATTCTGTGGCTACCTCTCCTACCTCTTCTCATCTCTCTGTAATCATTTATCCCATAGTCAATAATGAGAAAGATAAGAGAGATAAATACATATTTCTCCTTTTCAAAGATGAGCAGTCGATTTCTTGTTATATGAGCTATTTTTCCTCTTGAGACACATGACAGAAGCAGTCAATAAACCGACAAGTGCAAGAACACTTGTCACTGAACAATGAGTCAGCAACATGATGCCAGCAGAAACAAGTCAGATAAATGAAACATCATTATCCCAGCTGGTATCAGATTTTCTTTAAAAGCAAGATCCCAACATCAGGAAAGATGACCTTAAACATTACCGATTGGTTTACAAAAAGTGATAAAAATGTCATGGAGGAAAAAATTATTTTAATGATACAATAACCATTAAGTTTACTTTCTCACTAACAGGCCTTGTTTCTCTTCTTTGTTGAAACACCATTTAACCAATAATTCAACTATAACCTTACCTTCAGGACCTGCTCAAGATTCTCCAGTTTGTCTTGGAGCTGAGCCTTCTCCTGCCTGGCCAAGTCTCTCTCTTGACTCACACAACCAAATGCCTTTTTGAGCTGCTCATAGTCTGACTTCACCTACAGAGAGAAAGAGACGAGATGAGGATACATGAAGTCTAAAGTCACAGACGTCCAGCCAAAATTACATAACTGTCCCTTAAACAATGAAAAGCAGAGTTAATCATGAAACCTTGGCCAGACTTCAGCTGTTGGACATTTAATTATGACCACAACAAAGAGAAGCAAAACAGCTGACTCTGCATCAGTTCTTAGATGTGTTTTACAATGGACCGAGAGAGCATACTGTACAATGACTGCGACTCTAAGCAGTATTTTTTGAAACAGAATTAATCTTTTTGATAGATGAATTCAGGGGCTATTTTTTACTCTAATAAAAGGTGCAGCGATTTTTTATAAGGCTTGAAACAAACCTCTGCCGCACTGTGGGCTGTATAACAAAAATTCAGGTAATTTGTATCTAAGGTAACAGCTCTAAAAATAAGGATTCAGTGTTCAGAAATATGTTTGACTTGCATTGAGTCATGATGCTGGCAGAGCTCAGAGAAATCACCTAATGCTTGCAAAAGAGGGTCAGCTAAGGACACAGTCGACCAAGACCTCCATCCACCAATCAGAAGTCACTACTCAATATATCACACACTTGTGGTGGCGTTATTCTGGCACACGCCCATACTCTCTCATTTATTAGGGCACAATTCATCCTGAGAAATGGGGAGATTAATTCGCATCTTGTATTGATCTACAATCGGTAGATGAGATTGCGCCTGGTGCTGAAGCGTGTGACAAACCAACTCGTTCCACTTGGGGTTATTTACCTACTCTTCTCTGCCTTGTTAGGCCCACTGAATGCTGGGAAATAAGCCTTTGATCAGTGAACGAATAGGAATGAAAGAGGACAGCACTACCTGATTAAACAGAAGACATTTTATCTCAGACGCTTGTCTGGGGTTGTGACAGATGGCCCCTTTTTGCTGTTAGTGGAGAGAAGCAGCCTGTGGATTATTCAGAAAGAGACTGCCAACCCATGGCCTGCCATGGCTTGGCAAAACGCACCAGTGAAAACGACACTATTAACACAATGAGTGTCACGTATTGCCACTCTCAGCAGTCCAGTGTTAGTATGATATCCACTCCTCAGCAGATTCACTACTCACATTGATACCCCTATAAGGGTGTCACTGGATTTCCTTCACACTTTCTCTTTCTGATGATCTCTAATGTGCATGTAGGCACGCTCGTCACAGATGCCGATTTCAAACCATAATAAATGCACACAGGCAAAATCCCATCCAGTTTCATTGGTCAAAACAAACAAGGTGGATAAAATGACCAGACAAGGACACAATAAGATCAATACTGCCGATGAGATGTAGAAAAGAACCCTTTGGGCGCATGTTTTTCGAAAAGCTGTGTAATAAGCAGCCATTGATCTTATGAGCTTAGCTGGCCTGTGATGCTGAGCATCTCTTACCTTCTCGTATTCTGTGGCCTTCAAGATGTGACTAAGCAGCTCACGATTGAGCCGTTTTCTCTCCAGCAAAGCATCCTGAAGCTCATTCTTCTGTCAAGGGGAAAAAAGAAAAATGGAGTTAGCTCATTCTCTACATAGTATTGCAAAACATCTGTCTTATATGTACATGGGTTCTTTATTTATTGATTTTACCATGGACATCAAAATTACACTGGACAGCCAAATGCATTTGTTTAAAGGTGCAGTATGTAAGTTTGACACCCTGAGATTGAACTAGGTATTGCACTCCTGGATCAAAATAAACGCAAGCCCTGGAAGCCAGATTGAGTACAGGAGCGAGTGATTTAAACTGTGTTCTAAATAAAAGCAACGACACACGATAAAGGGAATATTTTCCATATTAAAAGGAGTTTTGGTTCTAACCAACACCTCGAATTGATATATTAGAAATGGCTTCTATTTCTCACAACTGAACATGTGAAACCTATGACAGTGATCACCTCAGGTAAACCTTGTGTGTTTTATTCAGTGCTAAATGCTAACAGTATGAGTTTGAATAGATTCTAAACCTTACCGTTTCGTGAGTGAGTGCATATTCTGTGCTTCTGAATGGCTGTATTTAAATTTCTGTCGTGTTTCGTCTGGTGCAAACAGCCAAACTGCTTATCACTGTGTATCTTGTCACAAAGCATGTTGTCAGGACACGCGGTTACAATGTAACCTGCTCACCTAATGTTTACGTTCGTAATATTTATATAATTTGCTAATTAATAACCTCATGTGGAACTAAATCTGACTCATTTCGATGTCTGATACTGTCCATTTCGGTCACGGATGCATGCTTTCAAAGCCTTTTGGAATGAATGAATAAATGAATGAATGAATGAATGAATGAATGAATGAATGAATGAATGAATGAA
>CAIGQZ010032312.1:10423517-10513526 GCA_903798205.1 Danio tinwini
GAATGAATGAATGAATGAATGAATGAATGAATGAATGAATGAATGAAATACGCTGTTTTTCAACAAGGCAACCCGGGGTGCTGAAATATAATTGGCTAAACTGACATTGCACTGGTTAACTTTACCTAAACAAAGACAGAGTTCCGGCACGGAAAAAAACATTTTCAAAGCATAATATCTGACTTCAGCATTGTTTTTCAGTTAAACAAGTAACTGTTGACTTGGGATGTTTCTTAAATATCTGCAAACATATTATGGTATTTTTATGCTTTAGAAGAGTCAAAAACTTACATACAGCACCTTTAAGTGTTATAGCAGACTTGCTAATTCTCAACACCTGTCTACGGGAGGTTTGGCATAAAATGAAAATAAAATAGATACATATACACTATTATAAACATTAAAACACATTATAAACACATAAATATTATAATTCTTTACATTAAAGTGCTACAAGGCAAAAGCAACGGCGGCATATTCAAACAAACCTTATTGTAAATAAGTAAACTATTTGATGACACAATATGAAAAAGTTAAAATTGACTATATTTAAAGTATTTACTATTATTACGGATGCTATAAAAATAGAAAAAATAACATTAGAGACAATAGGACAATACAATAGAACAACGTTTTCAGGCACATTATTTAATAAGCAAAAAGAAATATCACAGAGTACAGATAAAAATACTGTACAGTTTTAATATGTTTTGTTGTTTGATTAACCTCAATAACACAGACACAACGGGGTATAATTTTTTTCTGTCACTAAGGCTTAATGCACTAAACTAAAATCAATCAATTGATCAAATCAAAATAAATACTGACAGTACCAATGATAAGTACTATTTTCTTTAAAAGAAAGAATGATCAACATATGGGACTCAAGACTGGGAGCTCATTATGTCAACCATGACTGGCTGTGCTGAAAGAGCCACCTAAATCTCAAAGATCACATCACAGTATGAAAAGTTAATCAATACTTCATGGAGAATGGCACTCTGCAGCAATTACCACAGAGCAGGATTCAATGTGTTGGTAGATTACCTTTATAATTGGATTGAGTTCATTTATGTCTTTTCTTGAAGCATTATTTTTTGGGCCACAAAAGCATCACTAAATGTAACACAATTAATTGTTTTCAAACAGGCCTCCTAAACACCAACTCTCTCTGCAATAGGTTGTAGTTGTTTACGTGATCACTACACAGAGCTGTTTGAGTTTGGTAAATGAAGGAGCACCATCATTCTCTACAACACTGACACAAAAAACAGCTAAATTTTTAAGCAACAGCAAAAAGGCTTGTTAAAGTCTTAAGAGGCCGTTCACTTTTTGCATCTTTATTTAGTTATTTCCAATGAAGGAATACACATATTGGGAGCGACCATATTCATTTCGGTAAACAAAATACTTCAGACAAACACAGAACGCTTAACACTACAGTGCTTTTTAATTTTCTCTAGAAATAAATATTGTATCAAAGCTGAAATGTGGGATATTACTATCAAAATGTTGTATTACTATAAAATAATGTACTGTATGTATATATTTTTGTTAATAAGTCAAATAAGATATACATTTGTATTTGTAAATGTCTTTAGGTTATGGCTTTTTACAACTTTATTTTATTATGGTACTGATGTTGTTGTGCATGACGGAAACAAGTCTGAGCAGATACAAAAGCTGCAATGTTTATATTGTTAACAGTGCTTATTGATAAATGTATAACTTTCTGAGACATTAATGAATCTATGATTAACTACCTGCACACCCATCTGTTATTGTGAGGATAACCTTGTGACAATGAGCATTTATCAATTTGACTTACAATGCTCAGCATAATTGAGTACACCCCATTTTTAAGATGAATATTTTTATCCATTTCTCAGTGAATACAGGCAATGTATTTTGGTGCATTTAAACAAAACAGATGTATTAAACAGATAGATTTATTAAAATAATATTTTAATCACCAAACATATTTAGAAATTTATAAGATAATACAATTACATTCAAGCAAAATATTGCAAAAAAAAATTTTAACCTGCAACATTTCAACCAAATTTTTAACATTTTTTTGCTTCTCTTGATTGTTCCTCTTTTTTTAATTTGTATTTAATATTTTCTATAACATATAAATTTGGATGTACTAGTTTTTGGACCATTATTGTAAGTTATTTTGTTAGATAAGCTCCAGATTTGGCTTCAGTACTGACTGATCTAATGTATATGCACAAATATAATATTGTATAGCTTCCTATTAAAAATATGAATATAAAAGTGATGGATTATCACAATATTCACTGCATAATGATGATGTCGACAAACACGCATGTGTGCTAATATTCAAATTTTTTTCCTAATGGCAGTGAAAACCTTCAAATAGTCTGTAATTTTGGTCATAGCTATATGATAAAGATATAGTTTTTTTTCTACATCGTTTTGGATACATCGTCACTAATACATCAAAACCTTGTTTTTATAGAACAAAAAAAAAAGTACACTCTGTCATCTCAGTCTGCTTGATTCTTATATAGAAATGCATCACCAAAATAATAAATGAATCTCAGAACAAATTCTACATACATGTCTTACTGATATCCTTTATGTTTAGCTGACAGATCATTAAGGATATTGATCATTCGTGAATGAATGATGCGTCCTGCAGTTGCTTGATAGGCTGTTATTCTGAGGACATTTTCTCCCCTATAAACATTGTGCGGCACAAAACAAAATGTGATTGTTCATTCATTAAATTTCATTTGGCTTAGTCTCTATTTCAGAGGTCACCACAGCGGAATGAACCACCAACTATTCTAGCACATGTTTTACGTAGCGGATGCCCTTCCAACTGCAACCCAGTACTGGGAAACACCCATACACACTCATGCCAACCACGGAGCCACTGTGTCACCCAAATGTGATTGTTATTTAGAAATATTCATAAAAAGGCAACACTGAGAAAGAGAGACAATAAAAAATCTATATCTACTACAACAAGCTTAGAAAGTCATTTCAACGCCCCAAATGTAAGCGTTTAACACAGCCGTCCATCTCGTGAAGTTCTCCAAGTGCCACACCTCTGGCAGAACTCTGTGAGCATCTCTGACTCAGCATCCTGTCTCTTCCTGACTAGCTCACATGTCACAGTATATCAGGTGGCAGGTTTGCTCAACGGCAACTACAGAAGCATTTGAACTTTCTTGTCAGAAGCCCTGTCTGTCAACCACAGTGTCACCCCGGACATGACAGCTACTGCACACAAGGGCAGCGCACACTCCACCGCCTCCGAACAGCGACCACCACAATCCTCCCATGAGATCACGTGTTGCATTTTCCGCATATACATTTGGGAACATTCCAGCCATCATGTTCTATTAGTTCATATGAAAGGACAGTCTTTAACCTCAGCTCAAGGGACCTTTAAGAGGTCGCTGAACTGGCTGCACATTGAAATTGGGAGTAAAAAATGTGCAGTTATGTTCACTGTGCAGTCGCGGCTGATTAAACACAGCTTTAATGTGGCGAAGATTAGACTACCATGGGATTATCAACTGAAACTCACACAGGGATGTGAGTTAAAGCTGCAGCACGTATCATACCCAAGAATCCGGCTTCTGATTTCCATACGGATGGATCAAGAAGCAGAACGGAGAAAGGAGGAGACGGTCTTGGGAAGAGAGAGAGAGAGAGAGAGAGAGAGAGAGAGAGAGAGAAAGCGTGCCACAAGAATGGACTAATTCGAGCAGACACGGCTGCCCGATCCCCACCCTCCAGTTTGGCCCCTGGTTCTGCAGCTGCTCAGAAAAGCTTTGCTCATCCTTCCACAACATTTACTGAGATGAGGCTCTTTACATGGCCAACCACTGCAGCATTGTGGATGTATATGGGGTGTGTGGGTGTTGTTACACAATCACAGACATATACCAGAAGAAATAGAGACTCAGTAAATCTGTAGGTCATGCGATTGAGGTGTTGAGGAATTGAGGAGAGAATTTCAACACATTTTAGTTAAGATAAATCAAATAAACAAGTGCATTAAATGTAATTTAAGAAAAAGGACATCATTACTTAATGTGGGTCAAAGACAAAAAGAGGTTTACAAGTATTACAAAGTTTAAAAAGTTTAAAAGGTTTTTCTTTTACAGACAGTTTATCCTGTAGAATGTTGGTAAACCCTTCTTTTTACTTTCAGTATTTTTTTTTACTTATTTAATTTTATTGCTTAAAAAAAAGTTATTTTCCAAAAATATTTAAATAAAGGGGTAAAGTAGGTGATCTGCCTAATTGATAACCGGTTAGCATAATACATTTAAAACACATTCCCTCCCCTGCTGTCCAAGGCCACACCTCCTTGTATCATGAACGTGCACATTAAAGATGACAGAGACCCACTAGATCATGTCATTCGCCAGTTAGAAAACTTTATAGTACTTTATAATACTACAGTTCTGAACAAAAAACTGTATTATATCTAGCATGTTTTCAATTTTGTAGTTAGCTAGCAAAACTTGTCATAATGTGCAATATTTCATGCATGCAAGGATCGCTGGTCTCACTCTCTTATGCACTTTGTCCTAAAGTGACAACTGTATGCTTAGTGCTTTGCCGGCGGCATGCAGGAATTACACTTATTACTAAGCCATACTTACATGCTATTTTAGACCGAATATCCAGAGTAGCATGGTGAACAATATAGGGAGCACATCAAGTTGTCATTGTTCAAAAAGGAACCAATGTGATCATAAAACTTCACCTCAGTAAAGCAGGCTCGGTGGAATAACACTATTTAATTATGTTTTGTTGTTAAACTAAATAAAATTCTACATTATCAATGCTGTATAAGGTCCCTTATGAAATTGAAAATAATAACATCAATCTTTCGCCGGAAGATTTCAGCGGCTGAACAACACTTCTGTGCATATAACCCATTCAAACAATGCAATCTGTAAGCTTTGCATGACTACAATACTTTTAACATTACCTGTCTAAAAGAAATACTTCAGCCATGATATCATTCTTCTTCCAGTGTGCAAAAGTAACTCCAATATTAATTCCGAATTTTAAAAACTTTTGTATCAACATTTGTTTTTACCGCTGTCACATATGTGCACGAGACTGCAGCGCTCCTGCTGTGGATCTGTGTGAACAGAGGTGCGCAGTTGTACAAATCTACATTCGTTGACCGACAGTTTGGGCTACTTATTAGAGTGATGGGAATTATCGGAAGGACGAACATTATTGAACGAACATTTTTTAGTTTTATGCCTTACCCAGAATATAAAAATACATATAAATACATTTAGATCATTTACTTTAATCATTAATATTGGAATGTGAAGAGACTTTCAACCAGCACAACAAAAAATGTTTCTGAAGACAATCACCTATTGCACCTTTAATAAAAAATATGCCTAATGTAGAGAACACACACATACACAAAACATATTGATACTGATAAAAAATAATTAGATAATCTATTTTGTAATGCTACATTAATTTAATGGTAAATATTTGTTTATCAAACATATCAGAAGGAAAGGTGACAAAGCCATGATATTCCAAAGTACACAATCTTTGTCAAAAACCCACCAAAATGTTAAAAAAATGAAAAGTAGACTTAAAAATAGACTTCAAATAGACTTAAAAACTACTAAGAAGAGTTTGTTCTGTCCAAGTATTGGTAAATTACAGATTCATTAATGTATCAGAAAGTTTTACATTTTGCAATAAGCACTGTCAACAATATAAACATTGGAGCTTTTTTATCCGCTCAGACTTGTTTCCGTCATGCACAACAACATCACTACCATGATAATCTCTTATGGTTTCTACATTAGTTATGAAAAGCAATGACCTAAAGGCATTTATAAATACAAATGTATATCTTATATGACTTAATATCCCACATTTTAGCTTTAATACATTCACTGCAGTGTCCTTGTATTGTTGTTTTTCCTAGTTCTGTTTGACACAAGAGTAGATATTTTTAAGAATGTTAAAAACCAGTAATTATTAACATCTATTGCAGAAAAAACCCCAAATACAATTAAAGCCATTGGTTACCAGTTCCCAAAATTGTTTAAATATATTCTCTTGTCTATAACAGAAGAATGAATCTCAAACAGGTTTGTGACAAGTGAAGGGTGAGTAAATGATGACAGAATTTTTTTTGTTTTAGGTTAAACATCCCTTTGATATGCAGGTTATAGTGGGAGATGTGCAAGTGACATCTCCAGTCTGTACCTGGTATAAACAGAAACTTTAGCTTCTGATCCTGCTGTGAAAGCTCAGGGTTTCTCTCCTGCTGAGAGCAGGTGGTGGCAATGACAGCTACAGGAGGTCAGAGAGAAACCACGTCCTGCCTAGCCTGTCTTTGCCCTAATGTATATACCGCAATAAACAAATACAGCAGTTTAGATGTTTGCCACACATTGATGGAAAAATGCTCATTAGACAGATTTGATCCAATTAGACAGCTGTTTGTTATTCAGAGTAACTATCTCTGTGACCTCTCGACATGTCATCTACAAGTCACAAAACAGGCATCTTATGAAGCACTCTAATTAACGCCCCCCAGCTCATAAAAATTATTAGAGTAAATCAACTGTTGAGCTAGCTCTGCTACTTTAATTGCAACACAAGGGTTTTGAGCGACATTATCAAATCAACATAGTTGACATAAAAAGATAAAGATGATTCTCAGTGAATCTTAAAAGCACATCGGAGCATTTGCCACCAAGGAGCATGTGTTTCAGGATCAGACGTGCTATTCCTGTGCTTTCCCATTAAACACCCACAGGATCCCCACTAATGAGGCAGTGTGTAGTCACTTCATTCATACCAATCAGATGCTGGATGTCTTATGTGCCCTTTACACTTGTCAAACGAGACATTTAAAAACCTCTGGCTTTCTCATAGGGGACAAGATGTTGAGCAACTCATCCTGAAGAATTCACATTGTCACAGTGTCAAAAAGTCTTCAATGAAAAATTCTATTCAAATAATGAATGAGTAATGTATTTAAGTTCAAGGTTGGCTGTAAAATGATGAAACAGTATCCTGAAACTTTAGGGTTACATTTTAAATCTGAACATGGGAGGCTGATTAATCATCCAATGAAATTTCTCAGTTTCGGTAAACTTTTCAAATAAAAGAAATAAATTAAATGGGATATTATAAACTTTGTTCAGCAGTAAACCATTTTCAAAACATTGGGTCAAATATAGGGATGTCCAGATCTGATCGTGTGATCAGAAATCAGGCCCGGTCACGCGGTTTCAGACTCGATTAAATCGGACGTTACCTCCCGATCATATATATATATATATATACATTATTTTGAGCATTATTTTATAACACATCAATAATATGAGGTGGCACAGATTTAGACCTCTTTCTTGACTGATACACAGAAACAGCAACACTTGCAGCATGATATCACTTTGTTGCAGAGACGCCTTTGGTTAAATGCCGGCAAAGTAGAACACGAAAGCAGCTTGAAGCTGAAAGCGTGAGTATGTCTGCGGTTTGGAGGTATTATAATGTTTATGATGACAACATTGCCATAGCAAACTCTGAGATATGTAAACTTGGGATTGCCTGCCGGGGAGGTACTACTGTATTTGCTTTTATATTCTATTTATTTTAGTCCAAAAGTGAAGAATCAATGTTATTTGTTACTTGATTGTTCAAGCTACCTCACAGAAGTGCTCTGTTTGTTAACAAAGTTGTTAAATGTTAAAATACGGTGAATTAAATAAAAAAAAGGAACATCCTGGATCTGTTTCTTCGCTCTTCTTTATTCTTTTTTAAAGTATTATAGAAGTATCGGATCGGGTTTTGGTATCAGTAGATACTCATAATCAAATGACTTGGACTCGTATTGAAATGACATTGTATGTTTCACCCAACTGTGGGTTTAAACCAGCCATTTTTTAGATTGTAAATCTAAAAAGAAGATAAAAAGTACTACAAAACAACACTTGCTGGATATTTATTAGTAAGCTTTTTTATTTTTAAGTAAAATAATCAAATGATCAAAACATGAAAACAAACCAACTTACTCTTACTTACTCCCAGGGCCACTTTATATAGAAGCTGATATTTAGCCGCACCATGTTGGTGTTCTATAACATCTAATTTTTATGAGGTGGGTCATTAGCCCAATGCTCAACCTCCAACCTGGAGGACCAGGACATACACACATACGCTACGGACAATTTAGCTAACCCAATTCACCTATAGCACATGGCTTTGGACTTATGGAGAAAACCGGAGCACCCGGAGGAAACCCATGCAAACACAGGGAGAACATGCAAACTCCATACAAAAATGCCAATCTCAAACCAGCGACCTTCTTGCTGTGAGACGACATCGCTACCCACTGTGCTACCATACCGCCCAAACAAAATTATTAAAGCTAAATATGTTATTAAAGAGCAGTATTAATTGTGTTTTGTCAAGAGCATTGAAAGCTTTGGCTAAGACATGTATTCCTTGAAAAAAGAATTTACATGAAATCCAGCTAAAACAAGGAGAATAAAAGAAGCCTCATGTAGTGTCTGACATTATCAACCATGACATTATGTTAGTAGCTTGTACTCACCAAAGTCTTACATGCTAACGTCTTGTTCTTCACTTCTCTCTCAAGGACCTGACACCTTTTCCTCCGCTCGTTGACCTCAGACTCCTAGAAAGATAAGAAACAAGAATGAAGAGACATGACCACTAATATTTTTTTTTTTTGCCTGAAAAGATTCAAGTAGATATTTTGAGACAGATTATTTGAAAGATTAATTCACCTAAAAGGATTGCAATTAAACAGTTTCCAGATACTGCTAAATGCCTTTAATTCAGAAAAACACAGCATTTACTCTACATACACACACAATATACTTTTTTACACACACATTCCAGTTGTCATGTTTGATTTTGTTATTTGGATTTGCACTTTCAATGTAGTTTCATGTTCCATTTGTTTCCATTTGTTCTTGTTACTATTGTTACCTTTTGCTTGATTGATTGTGAACACGTGTGTCTTATTTAGTTACTCATTTACTCCAATTTTTAATGTCCTGTACTTCAGGTCAGTTTGTTGGTTCATGTTGAGATTGGCTGAATCGATTGTGCTGTTTCTCCTTCATTCTCAGTGTGCAATAATGTTTTGTTTTCTTTAAGCCTTATTGAATAAAGACTTGCTGCTGTAACAGATCCTGCCTCAATTCTAGCTTGCTCTTGCAACCAGTGCTGACACCAGTTATTTCAATAGGAATTTGCACTAGAAGTTTCGCATCAGGGCTAGAAAGTTCACATTGCAAATTTGATTTGGGTGATCTTATGAATTTGTGACAAAGAACAACACAAAACATGCACAAGTTGCATGAGATACAGTATGTATACATCTTAACACTATTAACAATGGTCCTTTTTGCATCTCAATAATATGCCTAAATGTCACTTACATGAAAGCACCTTAAACTTAAAACAAAACTGAAAAACCCACTTGTCTATTTTTATACAAGTGGTGCAGAAATAACACAGATCAGATATAACCACTATTACTACCTTAGCTAATGCTGTGTTTCAGAAAGCTCAGAATCTGGATTTCTTCCAACTGCAAATAATAGCATCTGAACACCACTTTAAAGTCTGTGTGAACTGGAAGTTGCTGAGAATTTCAGTTCAGTATGTTGATGTATTTCAAACTCAAACCGAATATTCTGTATAGGAGGCTGGGGTATCTTTTGCTCATCATAGCAAACTAATTGTAATAGAGACATGGTTAAGGATATTAATATACAGTTGCTATGGAAGCCCTCAGCTTAACATTACCAGAAGGACCACCACTTCAAAGGTGGAAGCAAATGTTCACATTTACATTGAAGATTACTAAAAAAATAACTTTTTAGTGATTTAACTTGCAAGGATAATTATTCACTTTAAAAGCTAGCAAAATAAGTTAAGTTTATTTATAAACTAATTTCGAGAGGATCACATGCTTATGATTGACCACAGCTGGTCTCGCATTAGCTAACAAATGATTCACCAATCGGATGATTTCTAACTCACTATAAATAACCAGAGTCTGTTATCTTCGTCTTGAAGACTCCCCCCCCTTCCACCCCTACTCTTCCTCCCTTTTTCTTGGCAGGGTGGTATGGCGGCCCAATGGTTAGTAATGTTATCTCACAGCAAGAATGTCATTGGTTCAAGTCTTTACAAAAGCACGTAGACGTTTGTTTGCATAGTTTACATGTTCTCCCCGTGCTCCAGTTTTCTCCCACAGTCCACAGACATGCGACATAAGTGAATTGACCAAACCAAACTGGCTCCATAGATGAGCTCTTAATCAGCAGTATATCTCAGTCCTTCTCTGTTGATGTCAGTTTGACAGCTTCAGCCACAATATTCGTAACCACACCTTAATGTTAGTTGACAATGTTAGTTTGCTACAAGGGAATGATGCGTAAAAAGAAAGCCCCACCCCTATTAAATATTCTGTTTTATTAAGAAGTACATCAACATTCTAAAAAAAAAATCTTAACAACTTCCGATTCACAGACTTTAAGTAAGACATTCAGCTTGTAAACTCTGAGTGGATCAGTTGTGCCTGACATCATCAATAAGACATAATTTAATTGCTTTCCATTTGGACATATACTTACCTATGAAGTTACCTGACGTCAAGTGTTAAAACTAACTTTAACATTAGATTTGACATATAATTTAAACAACTTCCTTTTCACAAGCTGTTTATGAAACAGCAAAAAGTGTCATTTTCTATTTTTTTAATTAGCTTTTTGTCATAACCAACACATAAACACAAAACGCTGTGGTTGTGTAATGATAACATCGTGTGGCCAATGAGATTTGTAAAACTCACTGACCTCTGAAGTGGGTTAATTTAATTATGCCCAACCTTGTCTCGAACGTAGGGTATAGTCTATTACCTCCATTACCTGCTTTTTAATCGCCATTTAAAATTCTGAAACAAAGGCAATATGAAATGAGCTCTCCCAATCCTCTGCAGATAGATACTAGTGGTATTAGACAGCATCTTGGGCCAATCCCAGCACAATCATTGGACAGCAGTATTACTTTGTGAACAGTGTCAGAAAGGGCATTTAGCAAAAAGAATGTACCTTGGTGAGCCAGAAAGAAATGTCTGAATGTGTGTGAGAGTGTTTGACGCCCAACGGAGAGATTTTTTAAAGCAGCAATGTGTAGCATTAGGTCTCTTGAGTCGGGGGCAGAGAAGGAACAGCTGGGAGCTCAAACCTAGTGGTGTGGAAGTAACAACCATTTCATCTGTGTCAACATGTTACACAGCTGAGCTTTGCTAAACCGAGGGCTTTTTCACCCAATCCAACCTCATTATACCAGGACAACACCTCCCAACAAAAAAATGCTGATCATTTATCTGCGCTATTATCACTGTACTGCAAATCCTGGTGTTGCTCATCTGGCAAAAATGACAGCATCACCTCTGTTAAGTCAGAGAGAGCAGTCAAGCCGTATGCATTGCGTGCATGTGTGTTTTACAGTGGGGGAGGGGACTCTGAGGTTGCTATAGAAACCTACTTATCCAGGTAGTGAGTTAAGCGTAAAAATGAGCAGCCTGTTTGGGACTCATTCACTATTCATTGTTTAAGCTAAATTCAAAGGGCACGCCAAACTCCCTCCACATTGAAGACATTGCAAGACTGGAAACACAAAACAGTTCATGTGAAATTGTACACCCTAAAAGGAATCACCATGACGTGGTACATCTCCCAGGAAGGAAGTGCATCTCACTTGGAAGGAAATCTCGGGTTTCAGGTTTTCATCTTCTTTATCACAAATCAAATCCCACATTGAATGTGGCTGAAAAATAGGTCACATCTATGTGATGTGCTTTCTTTACATTATGATCACTGTACATTAAACCTGAAGAGTTTGCTTATTCAGTGTTAGAAAGTGCAAAAAGCCAAAAAAGAACAAACTCAATATTATAAACAGAATCCTCAAATAAATACTACTTACATGTGCATGACTGAACGCTATTATTGTGTATGGGTAGGATCTCATAAAACTACGTATCAGGAGTTTAAACTGACAAGGCTTCAAAATGCACACAAATGTTTTGTTTGTTATGGCTGTCCAGTGCACATGTTGTACAGGTATGAGGGCATGGACAGCAGCTCATTTGCATTTAAAGGGCTCTTTTTTAACAATCTATGCGTAACGTCTAAAACGCATGGCGCAAAAGCATTAAGGACGTGTCTAAATCCCCTTTTGCTATTTTAAGGATGGAAAAATATGCTTTGCGCCACAGCGCATGCTCTAACAGGGTTGTGCTTATTTTCTTAATGAGTTATATGTGTGTTTTTAGCATAACATGCATTAACCCAATAAGAGTCTCATCTCATTCCCTTTAAGAGTCATTTGCTTCACACCATGGCACATTTCTATTTACATGGCACACTTTGTAAGTGAAAAAACTGAATGCTTCACTAGTGAGAAAACAGTTAAACAAACCATTTGCAGCACAAGGATAAAGAATGTGCCTTCTCCATTCTGCCTCTTTACTTTTACTCTTTACTTTTACTTTAGTGGATAAGGAAACAATGCAATGTTTTATGCACTCCAGTGACGACATCCATTAGCCTACATATTTAATTTAGCTTAAGCGCAAAGATTTGTTTCAAAACTATTTATAAAGTCAGTTCTATTTTCCAGCAAACGAATAAATGAACAATAATAATGAATTGTGGTCAAAAATATCCAAATACATATACTATTCTTATGCCCCATATAGTGACGCATACATCTCGAAAACCTGACAGGTGGACAAATTTAAACTTGTTTTTATTAAAACAAATATAAATGTGCATATAATAAAAAATACTAATAACAATAACATTATACTAACGCAAATGTTCATGAATAAACTGGAAAAAGGCATGGAGGCAGTGGTTTTTATATTTATGTAGAAAATAATCATTTTTGTAACATTTTAATTATTTAATTTTTTTCATAATTAAATATATTTGTGTATTGCTGTACATCCTCTGTGTATTAAGCAATGTGTAAGCGTTTGAAGACACATAGACGCATAACTAACATGCTCTGCGCTGGACTTTAGATCGTTTTTAGATGGTCAATGGCGCGGTCTATTTCAGTTTTTCCAAATAGCAAAGCGCCAACAATGCACCTTAACACACTTCCAGCACACCCATGAGTCCACAAAGTGGCGCAAATGGATTTGCTATTTAAACAACGTGGTGCAAAATGTGAAAAATAGGGTTGCACTCATTTCCACTCAAATTTCTGGCTAAAACTTTACAGACGCATTCTGTATGCCAGCTGGAATGATGTAAAAATTAATTAATATTTTTCACTCCAAGTTTTATACACTTAAAATGCAACTTTACTATTAAAGTGAACAAAAAATATGTATTTTCAATATAATTTAGAAGCAGTATCTTTTATTCAAGTACTCAAGTACCTAAACCTCCCCAATGCAAAATGGAGGCATTGGCGTATTGGAGGGTCTTAGTGTTTGTGAAAAGAGGTTTCTTGGGACATGCAGTACTATTCATAGCTCTCTCCTACACATTTTCAGTGTTAATCTCTGAAGTGCGGGACTACAGGGATACTGCTTGGGAATTCATAATAGACATGTGTGGTGTGCCTGGCACACACTACACATGAAAGGACACTGGTTACTATTCAGCACATTTGAGAAGAGGGAGGAAAGAGGTGTTGCATGAGTATAAAGTACAGAGAGCAGGTAAAAGGTATAAAAAAATAAGTAAATCTCAGAGAGCTGAGCGTCAAAGGCAAATAAGAAACATAATTATTGTACTATCATTGTATCTTTCTCATGTGTAGTGGTGGAAGCTTCCTCCTGTGAACCCCAGAGATATATGCATGGGGTGTGATAATGATGCTACTGTGCTCAAGATGTCAACATGATGACTAATGAATTCTTGGGTCAATATCCTGCTGTCCCAAGACTTTTGGTGCCATAAAACTTCTGAGTTGGTCAGTATGTGAGTCTGTAAACTGAATTCAGGCTCTGTACAAACTGTATTGGACAACTGATGAAAAAAGAAGAAAATTATATTATAATTTACTCACCCTCACATGTTTCTGAAATTCACAGTGTGTAATAAAACAGTAGGGTTGTTTAAATAGCTTTTAAAAGTTGTAAAAGTTTTGGGTAAACAAGGGTGAGAAAATTTACAAAGATTTATTTACTGGGTGAACAATTAAACATGTAAACCAAGGGTGTCTAAACTCTAGACCGTTGTCCTGCTGAGTTTAGCTCCAACTTGCTTCAACACCTGCCTGAAGTTTCTAGTATATCTAGTGAGAGCTTGATTTGCTGGTTCATGTGTGTTTGATTAGGTTAATCTCTCCAGGACACCGGCCATCCAGGACCGAGTTTGGACACCCCTGATGTAATCCTTTCTAGAGTCATAAATGTGATCCTAAACTTGTTGAAGAAATGCAAGATGATTCTTTTCCAAGAGGCTGGACCTAATAGTTAGCATGGTTATCGCAACAAACTGCCAATATTTTTGCTGTTAACTTGGGGATTAGGGCATAATATCAGTGACCCCCAAAAGTTGTAGACTTTTACATGTTTTGTTCAAGATAATTTTCATAAATTAATTCCCAAGCCTGAAAACCTCTAATCACCACAAACCACATACCACAATCATAACTTTACCATCACAACCAAAAGTTTTCAACAACTATTTTAATACATGGGCAGCATAGTGGAACAGTGGGTAGCGCTCTCGCCTAACAGCAATTAGGTCGCTGGTTCAAGCCTCGGCTGGGTCAGTTGGCATTTCTGTGTGGAGTTTGTATGTTCTCCCCGTGTTCGCGTGGGTTTCCTCCGGGTGCTCTGGTTTTCCCCACAAGTCCAAAGACATGCACTATAGGTGAATTGGGTAAACTAAATTGTCCGTAGTGTATGTGTGTGAATGGAAGTGTATATGTGTTTCTCAGTTGCAGCTGGAAGGGCATCCGCTGCGTAAAACATACGCTGGATAAGTTGGCGGTTTCTTTCCACTGTGGCGACCCCAGATTAATAAAGGGACTAAGCCAAAAATAAAATGAATGAATGAATCAATGTCAATACATCTTCAAGTTCAAAAGGTTTTAGCAAGAGTATAAAAAAACCACACAATGAAACTTCAGGAATGAGCAGATGAGCTTACCTGCTCATTGGAATATTGTTTAAAGTCCCAGATTAACTTGTTAGTTCCAATTAGCCACTTATAAGCAACCACCTTTGCACAGATAAAAAAAATACTCATCTATTACTAGGCATGGGCCGGTATAAGATTCTGACGGTATGATAACCTTGGATAAACATATCACGGTTTCACAGTACCACAGTATTGTGATTACTGCTCTAAATTATATTCTTTTTAAATGTCTGGGTAAAAAAAAAATCCACTTTGAACACAATATATTTTATTTTGAGAAACATATAAAATATTTTAGAACAGTAAACGTGTCAGACTAAATAATCTAAATAATTTTGCTGTCTTCATTTGTTTCAAAAACACAGATTTCTTTACCATTTAAACAGCATCTTTTGATATATTTTCTGCTGGAGATACTGTTGTCCTAAAAAAAAAATGTAAAAAAAAAATAAAATCTTACACATACCTTAGGAACGGTATAGCAGAAAATTTTGGCGATTTTAAAACCTTAACTTTTCCAAACTGCGGTATACCTTGAAAACGGTTGTCATCCCATACCTAGCTATTACTGATATATTTTCTGTCATTAAATAAAACATAAAGATATCCTGAGTTTGTTTTAATCTCAAACGTTATATCAAACGTAGAAATAACACAAACATTGACTTAAAGATAATTGAGCCAGAATCCAAAATCCTAGCTCATTTTCAAGTATTAAGAATCTTTCATACAGCTTTCCATTCAATTTCATTATTTCTTATGACATTTCTGCGCATCTCACTAAAAAACAGCTCTCTGAATCGCTTTGACGGCATCACACATTTTGAGGCAGCTCAAGATGACTTGTTAGCAGGGTATTATAATACAGTCATTTAAGCCTGTTTCGCCATCATCCGAAAAAAGAAACAGTGACGAATCTGGCTCAGACTCAAGGCATAGAGAACATCCTGACTTTGAACGTACGCTAGCTTAATGTATTAGAAAGCTCTTCTTTGCATGATAACTCTTGTAAATGTCCTGAAGCTAAGGGCCACTTAATTAAGATGAAGACAGAGGACCTTACATTAAGATTTACATTTCCAAAGGGAATATACAATGCAATACTAATGATGTCCATTAAAAAGATGATTATGGGTGAGCGCATCTTGCTCTAACTATCCACATAATAACGTCCAGCTTTAAGAGGTAGTGAGCATACGAAGAGACGTGCTGATTGACATCTGTTCCAAACACTCATTTACATCACTGTCTGAGCGAATTCAAGAACCACGTCTGTAGGAAAACCAGGAGAACGCAGGGTGTGGGGTATTTTTAAATAAGTCAATAACTATTGAACACCAAGTGTCACTCAGCTAAGGCGGGGGATTCGCTATAACCATGACAACCGGCCAGATGCAGTGAGGCGACTGACAGCCTAGGTTAAAAAGTCTGACCCTGGACAACCTATCAAACCACAAAACCTAAAATCAGAGTTTAGAAAATCTCTTGTCTGCTTGCTTTCGATTTATGAAAGTGCGAAAAAGCAATGGAATGCATCTGCACATTAAAGAGCATGTGACACATGCATTTGATGATACATTCATGTCTAATCTGACATTACGCTTCCGGAAAATCACACAAAACCTTGCTTTCTTGCATCATCCTTCATCATGCATCTAAAAGCATGAAATACATGATGTATGAAGTGAGGCAATGGCCAGATATGAGCATGCACACTAAGAGAGAGAGAGGATTTACTATGCTGCACAGCTCCTCATGCAGAAATGCACACTGGAATCCCCACAGTCAAGCTGCAGGCAGAGGAAGGAAAGTGGGAGAAGCCGAGAATTGTAGCAGGAGAAGAAATGAGAAGAGGAAATATTTACCGTCTCGGTTCTCAGATCCAAATGCCTTATAAACCTCCATAGAAAACAGTCTATCCTTTTCTATCTGCAGTCTTCCTCTCCTTCTTAGTTTTGCTTCCTCTGGGCGTGCAAATGTCAAGCAGCAGTAACGGCAGCTCCCTCTCTCTCTCTTTTTCTCGCTCTTCTTCTCTCTTTACAAGGCCTGCTTCATGCTGCAGAAGCAGAGGCACACTGCTCCCCCACCATACGCTACACTCTGCCCTCCATCCCCTCCCTGAGTGACTGATGCTGAGTGCGGGTGGAGGAGAGAGAAAGTGGGAGGGGAAATGATGGAAATAGGCTGTTGAGTGGGTGGCAACTCCTTAAACCATTAAACCCCTCCCTGCCGGTACCAAACCTCAATGCAGGAGTGAAGAGGCTCAGGGAAGAAGTGGAGCTAATTGGGAATTATCTTTAACATGTTTATGTACTCCACATCTTCATCAACAGGGATCAGCAACAAAGATGGTTTGAAATGGGTTTCTTTTTCATTGATATCATGCCGGATGTAATTTAATATGAATTATTAAATTATGAGAATGCTTTAACGGCACATACTGTATCTATAGTGTAACATCTGGTAACAATTTAGTATGGGGAACAGTTGTCACTTTTAACTAGTTGCTTGCATATTGAGGGTGACTATATTCGTATCACTTAATCTTATATCTAAACTTAACTGCTCCAATAACTACCTTCATTTTTTACCCTAAAGTTTGACTTAAACACAAAACAAAAGTTTCCATGTGAAGCTCCTCCACAGGGCTCGACACTTGTAAACATGCTTTAATGGGCTTGCGGCTCTCTGCGCCGCCCACGCTCGTCACCGCTTCCAAAAAGACCAATCACAGAGCTTGTGCTACGCGTCGTCGTAACGTCTAGTTAAATTTTTTGAGAGGTGCGCGGGTATGCGGCCATGCGAAGGCTGCGCCGGACCATTTGCGTGAGCTTGACGCAGAAGTAAAAATCAGCCTTAACAGAGCGGGGTCAAGTGACTCCACACGCGGTAGGCAAAGTAATTAACAATTTGACCTGGAAAAATTTAATCGATTATAGGTTCTGAATGTTGAAATACTTTTTGATCAATTGCTCAGCCCTATTTCCAGATTTCTTTAAAATATCTTCTTTTGTGTTCAAGAAACTCATAAAGGTTTGAAACCACTTGAAGGTAAGTAAATAGTGAGTAAATGTTCTGTTGTTTTGAGGCAAAAGTCGTAGTTAATAATAAATATGCAAACTAAAGTGATAACTAATGTTTTATACATTGTTTACATTCAATTAATTTAATAGTAGTTGTTGTACAGTATCCTTTGAGTATTAGGTTACCTATGCTGGTAACCATAGATTTCCAATTTTCAAAATATATTGTGCTCTGCAGAAGAAAGTATAGTTCATATAGGTGATAAGATGGACTTGTTGGTAAATTGGTAAACTGGAGTAAATTCTTAATGTCTTTTTTGGTTGACTAAACTATTAATAAACAATAGTGAACAACAGTCAAGAATTAACATTGTTTTTAATTCTATTTATTTAAATTTACTTTAGATTTTACCAATATAACAAGACTACTATTTCATTTTTTCACATGAAATATGATCTACAATATTATAAATAAATGTAAACAAAGTATAAAACTTGCTTACATACTCCCAGGGTCGTTTATATTGAAGTTGATATTTAGGCGCACCATGTTGGTGTTTCGTAACATCTAATTTTTACGACATGGGTCATCCTTCCAACCTGGACCAGGACATACACACATACACTATGGACAATTTAGCTTACCCAATTTACCTATAGTGCATGTCTTTGGACTTGGACCCACATGAACACGGGAAGAACATGCAAACTCCACACAGAAATGCCAACTGACCAGCCGAGGCTCGAACCAGCAACCTTCCTGCAATAAAGCACTGTGCCACCATGCCGCCCCAAACAAAGTATTATACTATGTAAATGTTTTTATTATTATTATATAAACATTAGAAATTAAAGTCTGAATGAAATAATATATTAATATAATATTTAATAATATATATATTTTTATCTGTATTAAAGAGGTTCAAGATTTCTCATTCTAATCTATATAGCCCTGATTTTTATTTTTATTTTAAATGATTATTTCTGTTTTATCTTCTTAACAAAGCAAAATCAAATTCACCATGCTAACACACAGAGAGGCACATGTACAGAGGCTCATGTTACTTCAGTGCAGCCTCTTTCCTTTGCTGTCTGCTGTAATCAGCAATGCTTTAAGGGAGTCCCATATCTGAGAAACCCTGCAGTCAGACTGATACAACTACTTGCAAACATGACTAGGTATAAAATGATGCAGGATGTGGCTTTCAGATTGCTGTAAGAGTAAGGTTTACACACCACATAGAAATAAAGCTCTGTGTGTAATGGATATCAAGCACCATACCACAAAGCTTTTAAAGCGCAGATGAAATTGTGGGATTCCATATGTATGAAGGTGGCCTATATAGATTTTCATTTAAAGAGAGTGTATATGTATTACAGAAACTATAATAATGAGCACGCAGAATAATAAAATATTTGTAGAGATACTAACAGACAAACTACAACTACATGGTTTGTTGAAGCTGTAATTTAAAACCAAATTTGGAGTTTTTGAATGACATGCAAAAGGCTAGTCACTAATGTGAAATGTATACAAGGTTTCCACTACATTCATTCTTCCACGGTGGGGCGCCACACCAAAATTCATCCTGCCACGGCTACATTACAGCTTCTCATTCAATACGTCCAGTTGTTTTTTTTTTAATAATGGGTTATAATCGCACCTAAACATATTAAAAAGTGAATTATATCAGCGCAAACTTTTCTGTAACTGTAGCAGTGCTGTGCGTTATTGTTTAACCCTTTAAGGTGACATGAGGCCAGCAAACACGATGTAGCTTTAAGTTAACATGAACACAATTTCCATAATTATACTTTATATATAAAGGTCTATGGTTCTGCATACAACAAACAAAGACTTTATCTTGCTGGAGTTCATAGCCGTTTCACTTTACTTCAGAAAGCATTAATGCCGCTCTGTAGGTCTATTGGAGATATTCATAAATATTCCTAGCTAAGCCACTTTACTCTATACACTATACTCGCCAGCCACTTTATTAGGTACACTTTATTGTCCAACTGCTCGTTAATGCTAATTTCTAATCAGCCAATCATATGGCAGCAACTCATTGCATTTTGTCAAGACAATCTGCTGCAGTTCAAACCGAGCATCAGAATGGGGAAGAAAGGTGAAAAAGGTGATTTAAGTGACTGAATGTGGTATGGTTGTTGGTGAGAATGTTTACAGAGAATGTTACGAAAAAAAGAAAATATCCAGTGAGCGGCAATACTGTGGGCACAAATGCCTTGTTGATGCAAGAGGTCAGAGGAGGATGGCCAGACAGCTTCGAGCTTATAGAAAGGCAACAGTAACTCGAATTACCACTCGTTACAACTGAGGTATGCAGAAGAGTATCTCTGAATGCACAACATGTCCAACCTTGAGGCGGATGGGCTACAGCAGCCAAAGACCACAACGGGTGCCACTCCTGTAAGCTTAAAACAGGAAACTGAGGCTACAATTGCAAAGGCTCATCAGAATTAGACAATAGAAGATTGGAAAAACGTTGCCTCGAAACAAACAGAGTTAATTCTTGATTTCTGCTGTGATATTTGGATGGTAGGGTCAGAATTTGGCATCAAGAACATTTTCTTGACACATTTGGGCCCATTGAGCATTGTGTCAACGCCACAGCCTACCTGAGTATTGTTGCTGACCATGTCCATCCCTTTATGACCACAGTGTACCCATCTTCTGATGGCTACTTCCAGCAGGATAGTGCACCATGTCATAAAGCGTGAATCATCTCAGACTGGTTTCTTGAACATGACAATGAGTCCACTATACTCAAACGGCCTCCACAGCCACCAGATAGAGCACCTTTGGAAATTTGGCGAAACGGGAGAGTCGCATCATGGATGTGCAGCCGACAAATCTGCAGCTACTGTTTGATGCTATCATGTTAATATGAACCAAAATCTCTGAGGAATATTTCCAGTACCTTGTTGAATCCATGCCACAAAGGATTAAGGCAGTTCTGAAGGCAAAAGGGGGTTCAATCTGGTACTGGTAAGCTGTACCTAAGTGGCCGGTGAGTGTATATACAGTATAGTCCAAAATACTGTTTCAGGGAATGCAATATGGGTAACACTTTATAATAAGGTTCCATCAGTTAATGTATTTACTAATATTAACAATGCAACATTAGGTAATGGAAATGAAACAATAAAGTCATAGTTTAAAGTTTAAAAAAGTTGTGAAAAATGTAAAAACGTTCTGCTACCATTCTTAATTGTTTCATTTAAGAATTTGTTTCATATAGAAAGTGTTTAGCTTAGATTTCAAGAGCAAAACAAGTGTCAATTTCCATTGTCACCTTTTGCATTTTTTTTTATTTACACTGTACAAGCTTATATTTAAATATTATTGATTCATCTTTTTTTAAAAGTGGTCAATTGAATATTGATTCCGAGAACCTATAACTGAACTCCTTTTTACATTTAGTAAGTTGCATATTCTAATTTCAGCTTTAAATAAATAGTTTAATATACGTACATGATTGTGTATATTTTCTTTTAAATAATTCAACACTTAACTGATGTTCACTGTTGATATTAAAAGAATGTCAATCATATTTGTGAATATATAGTATTAGCCCAAACTCTAACCTACATTTACACTCTTTCCTCAAAGAAAAAAAGGACAGTGGTTGAAAAGAAATGGGAATGTGTTTCCCATCTTAGTGGGTGCTTTTTCATTCAGCAGAAGAAGGTAATACATACTGGTAGGGAACAACTGTAGGTTAAGTAATTGATTGCAAAACGTTTTTTGATGTAAAATATATATTTTCTATGCACATTTAACTAAAGCGCCTACTTGAATAAAAAAAATAGCCTCACAAAAGCAATGTTAATATGAATGCAGTGTCTCTTTGGGATGTTTCGATGATATATAGCAGAGGGTTTTCGCTCCAGAAACTAAACTGAACATCTTCCCTCAAGGAGTTGTTTGTATGCTCCTTTCCACACAGAGTCACGACTCTAAAAATGGGAATTTACAAGCACCAGAGGAACAAATATTAATTCCAGGTTTTACTTTACGGGCAATGATTCATTCTGTTTTGGCAACTGTCATGCAGAAATCAATTGTGAAAATTACTCTGAGAAAACTGAGGTCACAATATTGTTCCCCACGGCCAATCATGCTCATAATATATGACTTCCACATAATGTTGTGGGTTTTAAAAAATTAGGCAAGTGATTAACAAAACTGTAATTTAATGAAGAACCTTTAGTCTAGATTTTAAATCTTGCTTATTTTAAAAACCATATATTTAAAATCTACACGAGATGTTAAATGCTCATTACCCATTATTTTTTTAAAACAAAACATTTCCTTTGCAGTCATCTAATATTTAGTCGTTCAAGAGTATATATTTAAAAAATATTATTGATTTTATAAAACTGGTAAATTATTAAAATAACTTATTGTTTATGGCCCATGAATACATAAAAATACAAATCAATTAAAATTATTGTTATAACATTTTTCTAATTAATATAATAATAAAATTCTTGCCAATGTCAAATTTGACTCGCATTGGTATTGTTGGGTTATTACGTTAGGTCTTAGAAGAAATACCTAAATTCAAGAATTATAAAAAAAAATTACAACAAATAATCAGAATTAATAAAAATTCTGCTGGAGCTGTTGCTTCCTGTCTTACTCTAACTTCTAAGACAAGGATCTTGAATGGAGTGGACCTCCTGCTCCAAATGACTCCAGCGGTCGATGCAATGGAGAGGCAAATACAGTTAAGTGAGCAGCACGGCCTTGCTAAAAGATCACTGTCTGAGTCTAATTCTATTAGAGGACATGGCAACCCAAGCCAGGGCCCAACCCTTCCGTTATAACCATCTCTTTTCTGGACTGGACACATTCTTACAGAAAACACAATGTACTGTTAAAATTTATTTATATGGTTCAGCTAATTAAGTAGATACGCCTCTCTCCAGACCATCATTACTCTATATTAAATGCTTTTGTCATTATACTCATGACTGTTACTATCAAGAAACCAATTACACTAGACAGGCTTTTCTATGGTAATGTTTCTGTTACATTCCTTCAGCCATCATGGACCACCACAGCAAAAACATCTCCACCATGGCTGCAGGTTGTCAGTGACATCACTCACAGTTGGAGAGGCCAATGGGGGGTCGCACCTCAAATGCAAGAACACATGGTTTTCTATCATAGATATTTACATTAGATGTCGCCTACGCTGTTGTTGTCTATTGTGAGGAGCCGCCATTTTAGTACAGGATAGGACTCCTTTGAAATTAATGTGGGACCAATGTGAAATGGCAGATTGGCCATCCGGAGCAATGATATTTACACATATATACATATATCTATGATTGGGTGTTTTCCCGGTGGTCAGTATGCAAATATTTAAAAAAATTATCAAAATTATAATTTTACATCACTTCTCTATATCCATGGATAAGTGACCGCATGAGCATTGACGACAAAGAGCATGTGTTTGTGTGCATGGAAATGTATTATCCTCCATCCTTGTAAAATTTGATCTAATCTGTGTCCTGAAACACACCCCCTCTCCTGATTTCACTTCTAATTCTTACGGAGGGAGCGATTCATTTGTGAATGATTCTCCATTATAAATAGGTGTGTTTGACTTCATGCAGCGCTGCACAGAATGATCGAAATTTGTCTTAAAGCGGTGCATGCCGGTTAGAAATTTTGGCCGGATTGATGCTGCGTCGATGCCACGTGACTGTCATATGTGGCATCAAAGTACCGCAACATCGCTCCGAGATCAGACGACTGATTCAGCCCGCTAAGCATTTGAAGAGCGACTGCTGGAACTGCGATGAAGACACCGATATTACAAGATTGGCCGAGTTCACCGCATGACAACATGACGTGTGTTTCGGGTTTATTATTGGACAACTTTCGTCTCACCAATTTCAAAACAAACACTTCACTTTTCATACCCTCTCTATCTTGCACACATCATGCTTATTAATGAACTACAAATATTTTACTGCAGTAATCATCTTTTGTTAAATAATCTGGTTATAAAGGCTAGATTGTTTGCACGATTGATTGCATTTTCGACCTTTTTTATACAGACTATTTACTGCATTCAGCTCCATGAACGATTTAAATTATATGTTTTAGTAAATAACCTAAATATTAACTCAAACAAGTCTTTCAGACTTGAAATAAAATAATTATCATCATTGATCCTGACACCCTAAAGGTTTCTTAACAAATTAAGTTAAAGAACTATTTTATTAAATAATTATAACATGATTTTTAGGATTATAAAATATATATATTTTATTTCCTGTCTAGCCGTTTATACCTGCTCTTTCTGGGAAACTTTTTCTTAAAGTGTAGCTCACTTATTTTAGGAATGGCCTTTTTCAATCTTTTTGGATTAAAGTGCTTTTTTGAAAATGCTTTCATTATCCAAAATAATCTTAATCATTGTTTAAGACTTAATCAAAACACCTTGTTTTGGGGTTTACACTAATATCTATTGGAAAGTAATATCTATCATATAAATAACTGTAAACCCCTTAGAAAACCCCTTAGAAAACCCCTTAACCTAGAGTGACGTTTAAACTCCTAGAATTTTTGCTTGTTGCTTTGTATTTTATAGGCCTGTTTGTTTTTATTTTTATATTACCCTCTCGTTTCCCCTTATTTCTCTCATGCGTTTGTAATATATTTAATTCATAATTCCCTTATTGTTTAAAAACGAACTATAGTCTGTAGAGACTGTATTGCGTTTTATTTGTAAATATTTTGTTGTTATAAATTAAAAAATGATGATGATGCCATGGGATCGGTCATCATGACTACTGCAACTTTGAACCCCGAAGTGTCCGGCTGTCCGGCTTGACGGCTCAGTTTTCAACTCCGCCCCCTCCTGCGCTCGGCTAATCTCATTGATCACCGACTGCAGCTGTGCTTCATGTCGAAGGCACCTAGTGACTTGTGTGAACCATTGATATCCCATCTGTGCACATCCATTCTTTTGATCTAAATGGTATATAACATTTGTAATATTCAATAATTTAGGGTGGACAGTATGCACATTGAGGCGCAGGCATTGTTATGTTATCAGGCACCCCTATATGTTACTTCAAAACGTTCATAAACTTAGCCGACAATAATAAAAGTTTATGGCACCACAGCGTCTTAATGTCATTTTTAATTTACATTGTTTGCTGATTTTATTCAACAATGTCTTGCATAAGCCTAGAATTTAGTGCAAGTTGGTGCTACTTTGCCTTATCACTGCAATAAGTGACTGTATTATCATCAATAACGTGACTTGTTTAGCACAAAAATTTGTAACATACAAAAACGTAAAAGACTAAGGCCCAATCTCAATTCTAACCCTTAGCCCTTCCCCTTACCCCTACCCCTACCCCTCGTTTTGCGCGTTCACGTCAAGGGCTAGTGGTGTCCCAATTTTCTTTAGCTTGAAGGCGTAGGGCTAGGGGCAAGGGGTATACACCCCTTCGAACGAAGATTTTTCAGGAGCACACTTGAAACGAAGGGGTAAGAAGTTTCCCAGAATACACCTGCCACAACAGCAGTATTGCTGAACCCGAAGGTAAGGAGATCCACAAATTAGTATTTTTTGTCATTATTATAAATTTTTACGACAAACAAACACATGTTTTAATATATTCATAATCGCGTTCGTGTTTTACCGTCATGCTTTAAAAAAAAAAAACGAAAAAAAGCGAAATTTCGCTATCTATAATCCATAATAATAACTCCTGTACAGCAGTCCCACAACATTCTGACACTCGATGACATTCGAACACCCTGTCAGAAAAGTCTAGTGGCTGAGAATGAGCCTTTTACAGTGTCTCCTATAATGTTAATGTTGTTTTCGTGTGTTTACATAGATGAATACGGCCACTGTGTAAATACACAGTACAGTTACGATATTATTGCCACATTACATCGTTATGAAAACAAAATATATGCCTTTAGTGATGTGATTACCTAAAGATAAATACCAGCTGTATGCCATAACCATACAGCACAACTCACAAAACTCTCCATTAAATACATTATATTTTTGTTGTTAACATGTATAACTTCACCCCAGAATATTGTATTTAGTGCATCTGTGGCTCAAATTATGTCAATATTTGCTTCTTAAATGACAGACTATAAACTATGCATTCTATGCACTATGCAATTATATACTCAACCATGTAGTGTATGAGATTAGTGTCTTCTCTTTTTTTTTTTTTTTTACTTCAAACCTTTTTCTATTCAAGATTTAACAGTTGCCAAATTAGTGAAATAAATGACCAAATATTCACAATCAGGAGGTGGCATAATCACATACATAGGACAATTTTGCTACAACAATCCAAAAATAAAAAGATAGAAATCCAACCTCAGTGCCCAATAGTTCCCCGCTTCCACTACGCAAGTAAAGCTGTGACCACTGAGAGCACGAATGATCAACATTCTACACTTCTGTTTATCGGTTAAGTAAGTGCATCATCTGGATATTTAAGGGGCACTTACTTACACAATGCACTACTTACACAATTTATTAATACAAAATGGAGTAGAACAGTGTATAAGTTTACGATCTGGGATGCACCTAATGTTTTGTATGAGAGTTATAATAATACAGATTATGCTTTCCATTTGGAGTTTTTTGAAACTTTAAACACATTGGTGCCATTTTGTTCATACTTGAAGTGAACTTTTTAAGGTTTGGTGATTAGATTAACTAATTTAGACTGCTAAATGGAATGCAATGTGTCTAGTGTAGCCCCCAATGTAAATATATAGTTTTAGCCTAGGGGTAGAGGTCAATGCACCCATGAGCAACACCCCTTTCCCCTGTGCAAATGAGAGCCTCTGCAATACAACAGTTTTTTGCAAGTGTTTCTAAATCATGAAATGTAAATGATCCCCCTTACCCAGTGGTGGAAAGAGTACTGAAAAATCATACTTAAGTAAAAGTACTATTACTTTCCCAAAAAATGTAGTGCAAGTAGAATAAAAGTATCTGTTGTAAATATTATTCAGAGTATGAGTGAAAAGTAGACCTTTTTTTAAAGTAGTCAGGAGTAGTGAGTATTATGCTTTGTGGCTGATGCATTTAGATGCAATTTGTATGCATGTGTGTATAAACGTAGCATTCTGTAGTGCTTTTAGTTATTGTTTAAGGCCATTTCAGTTATCATACAGTAGAAATTCATCATCTTCTCATCAGTGCCACGCTGTTTAATCTGTCTCGATCATTGCATGTAAAAAATTGTAACATCTTCTTGAACCCTTTTAATGCTTCTAAGCCGTTTGCTGCATTTATGAAGCGTCCATGTCTTCAGGTAATTCAGTATGATGTGATTTAGTTTCTACAGTGCAATTTGATTGGACAGGAATCATATGACTGATTTTTGTACTTAGTTAATCCCCATAGACCAGAAACAATAAAGTAGTGACTGCAGGTTGAAGGAAAATAGTGAAGTAAAAGTATCGATATTGACCTTATTCTTCGTGTATGAGCGGGCGCAGCTATTTGAATCTTTTTGGCTTGAGACTTCCAGTCCCGTTCACTTCCATTCATTTTTAGACGTTAAAAACAGCTTGTTATGCTGCTTGATGTTGCAAACTGATGTTTTCTTATTATATTATTCTGCTTTGTCTGTACAGTCATAAACACTTGTTTGTAGAGCAAGTAGTTTGACCGTTTTCTGCCGTTTATTATTCCTAGTCATTTCTCCCATAGTCTACTGAATCAAAAGTTCTAAAACAATCACAACAATGAACACACTTCTGCATTGTAGAATAAGATCAATAACACTAAAAATGTACTCAAGGGAGACTAAAAATACACATTTTTGAAACTACTAAATTACAATTACAGAGAAAAACTCTCAATTACAGTGATTTGAGTATTTGTAATTTGTTACTTTACACTAATGCCCTTTGCTGACCAGATCCCAACCCTAAACGCAACCATCTGAGCCACATAATCACACAACAAAGTCGAAAAATGCTCCTGCTTTGACCACTCCTACCGATTTGGTACCTCCCAATACTTTCGTGCAGAGATACAATACTTGATGGACATTGGTGACCACAGCTGGAAAATATCTTAGAGAAAACACTGAATGGCAGTGCTTTCACCACAGGACAAACATTGACGTAGAGATGGGGCGGGTGGTTCCTAAGCAGCGGCAGGCGTGAGACACTTTCTCTAGAGACAGAAGGTCATTCCTCACCACAGGTTCACTCTCTGCACTGTCCATCAGAGGCAGTCGCCTGGCAACCTGCCACAGGACTCACACTGCAACGACTGCCACGGCACATTCGCCTGGTTACTATCACAACTGAAGCTAATAAATGAAGAGGTGTGATCGTTTAGAATCTGAATCAATGCCAGCCTTGGCAGACTTGACGTTGCCTTCTCTCTGTTTCAATTAAAACAACTTGAGGCATGCTTGAAATAAAACAGGACAGATGATTTCACTGCAGTATAAGTTTAGTACGAAAGTTTGTTTGAATACATACACCCTCAAAGCAAAAAAAAAAAAAAGAGGGGGGGGGTGGGGGGGGGGCTGCAGTATTACTAGTGTACTTTTGATACTCACACAAACCTATCTGCATAGTTGGTGTTGTGATCATTGCTTCCAGTTTATGAACTAAACATGATTTGAACTACTTTAAACTACAGGTTTAAAGTGTAAAGTATTAAAAGGGAATTTTTATTTTATTTTATTTCTTTCAAATTGATGCCATTCCTAAACAAGTTCTTTGCATGTATATAAAAGGTGACATTTTGAAGAATACTCTGGTTAGTTTTTCAGTAAAAAGAATAACTTTTTCAAAGTCCCTTTTAGGCAAGTCATTTCACTCACCGGCCGTCTTTGAAATACCTCTCGGACAGTATGCTCGAGCATTCTGACTGAACGGGAAAACATCAAATTTTTCAAAACTGTTTGCCAAGTTTACAATTACATTACAAATTTGGAACCACCAATAAACCTAAACAACAATTGCCTCATAAGTTTTGTTTCTAAACGTTCAAATAAAACAAAATCTGCATATTTTTTGGGTGCCTGAGCTAATGCGCATGTGCACTTGAAAGGAACAAAATCATGACATCAACCTCATTTATGGCCTTCTACACATTATCATCCTCTGGATAATGATTGTCTAATCACACTTTTCTTCTAAAGTAATCCACAACTTGGTCTTGATGGCAAATCTTCTCCAGAAATGACAGCAACTCTTTGTTTACAAGTCTGTGGGCTGTCATGTGATGTGTGTTTGAGAGGACGAACTGTACCCTGCGTTCATTTTATAAAGATTACAAAACCAAAAACACTTTTGTTTTCAAGAGTATTTGGTTTGTTTAAAAGTAAAGATTTCAAGCTTAATGTAGATATATTTCTTATGTCTGTGAAGCAAGTATTTGCTGAGATTCCAGTGTGTTTATTACCCACAAAAAACTGTCGTAAAAGCACACGTCTGTTCCGAGCTTCTATGACTTGGGTAGCATACAGAATTAAGACATCTTATGTCATAAGATATCGAATTTAACTACCATTTAAAAAATTGGGGTTAACACAAATAAATATGTATCTTTGTATTATGAAACTTACTACAAAAAAACCCTTCTTACAATTTTAAATATATTTTACTGTAACTTATTTTTTACATAAAATTTTTATTAAAATGACAAAGAATCAGCAGAAAACCCTGACATCAACAAGCTTTCCTTGCAGAGTACAGCACATAGTAATGTCAAATTCATTCATTCATTTTCCTTCGGCTTAGTCTCTTATTTATCAGCGGTCACCACAGCGGAATCAACCACAAACTATTCACATATGTTTTATTATATTAGCATATGTTTTATGAAGCGGATGCCCTTCCAGTTGAAACCCAGTACTGGGAAACACCCATACACTCTTACATTCACACACTACGACCCATTTTGTTAACTCAATTTACCTATACCGCTTGTCTTTGGACTGTGGGGGAAACCGGAGCACCCGGAGGAAAACCACGGAAACAAAAGAAAAACATGCCAACTACACACAGAAACACCAACTCATCCAGTTGGGACTCAAACCAGCGACCATCTTGCTGTGAGGGGACAGTGCTAGCCACTGAGCCACCGTGCCGCCCATGATGTCAAGTTAAACAAATATTATTATGGTATTTTCAATGAATCAGTCATTTGAGTGAATCAAACCAATGTCAGCCCAAGTTCTGTACAAAAAAAGTTTGCGACCATGATCTGACTCTGTGTAAAGAAAAATTATCAAACGACATCTCTATCAGAGTTGCAAGGAAGGATGTCATAGAGGTTTGGGACAATGTGAGAATGAGTAAACGATAACAGAAATCTTATTTTCCGCTGAACCATCCCCCTAAAAATCTTCAGCATTGCTGCAAGTGCCTTACTTTCAGTACTGTACAGTAAAGTTTGTTACAGACATCAAACTTTCTCAGTGGTGCTCAAGCTCAGTTAAATTTGTGCATGTCACTTCCCATCTCCATTCAGTGGGACGAAATTGATCTGTTGCAACTGAGGCTTGTAACAAAAGCCATTATTATGGTCTGTCAGCTTTCCATTACCAACCTGTCCACCCTTACCAGTGGGCTTGTTGCCAGGGCAACAGTTCCAGCATCACACTACTTGGAACACAGTATATGATTCTGCAACTTCCTGTCCATTTTACAGCTGCTGCTCTCATTCACCACACAGTACACCAGAGGAAAGCAATCTCAGACAATAAACCCAAATTCACAAGTCTGCCAAAAACTGGAAAACTAAGCAACAATAACACACCACAAACTCACTTACCAGGAATCGGTGCTGCTGTTTCAGCTGTCTGAGTGCTGCTAGCTCTAGTTTAAGAGCTCTGTTCGTGTCCTCTAGGAGGCGGCAGCGATTGACATGGTGGGCTGTATGAGAGGCCAGGTGCCACGGCTGGGCCTCCTGCTTCAGCTACAAGAGAAGAGGGCAGACAGGACAGTGACTTACTAAGCAAACTTTGAGTGTGAGCCAAAAAAGCATTATACTGCATGTTAAAGGTGAAATAAGTACCTTTTTTCAGAATAGTCAAGTATAAGTACCATTTAAAGTTATAGTTCACCCTAAAATAAAATGTACCTCACCATTTACTCTCCCTTGTGTGGTTTTAAACATTTATGAGTTTCTTTCTTCTGTTGAACAAGAAAGAAGATATTTAGAAAAATGCTGGTTGATCCTAGAGTACACATTGACATCTATAATAGCGAAAAAATTACAACAGAACACAATGGGTACCATCAACCACGATTTTTCAAAATAACTTCCTTTGTTTTCAACAAATGAAAGAAACTCAATTAGGTTTTGAACAGGTGAAGTAAACGATAATAGAGATTTTATTTTTGGGTGTACTATCCCTTTAATGGTTTCTGTAATAAATGTACAGCGGCTCTGTGACATTTTGCAAGTAGTTTGATTATGCTAAACACTTTGATTATCCGTGGCTCAGACAGGGACGTACATTTGTGGTGGGACAAAGGATTCAACGTGTTTGAAGTTGTCATATTTTTGGTAATTGTGCCAAAATTAAACAGTTCACTGGGCATGTACATGAAAAAAAAGAATTACAATTTAGTTGTATAAGCTTGTTTCTACATATAACTCTGCAATTGTATTTCTCATTAACCCATGATTGGGCCCAACACAGATCGCTCAGAAAAAAACAGATGGACTGGTATGTTTATGGTGTTTTACCCAGACTAACAAACTGCCAATGATTCAATAAACATGATCTAAAACAGTCCAATACCGTTAAGCTTTGTCTTAGTTTAATCATGATTTACTGTTTTAGTACAGGTTGTAACTTCAAAACATAAGTGTTACTTATAAATTTAACTGGTAACATTCAGACTGCAAACAATCACACCTATATCATCAAGTGTTTGCTTGTTTGTTCCCCCTTTTTTCATACTCTTGCCAACTGTGCATTGCTGAAAGAAATACTGGCACTGTAAATGAAGCTGAATTGCCTTGGAAGAGATCTGTTCCCAAGCCTAGACCAGATCCATTACTTTACTCATGGTTACTCTCAAGAAATAACAGAGGAAATTCACGAAACGCTTAGATGCTGAGAACTATTACTTTTACTTTAGCACACTCTGAGATTGCTCAGTGCCTTCTGAAGTATGGAATTTAAAGGTTTTAGTAGTGACGCATTATATATTAGCAGCCATGTTGGTACCGGTCGATAGATGGTTATTTTTATGTTATGTTATGACAAATTATGGATTATTTCAACTTGTTGATCCACTTCAGATACATGATGCTGGCCATCAGGGTCTTGCCTGGTGCATTCCACCCAGCTTCCACAAAGCATTAGTTAATCTGCTACTGATTATAAAACACATGATTTAATATGTCAGAGCAACACCTGTTCTAATGATGTATTCAAATGATTTAGAGAATATACAGCTGCTCTAGAGTCGAATCATTAAACAAACATTTAAATGTTACAATAACATAAAAGTGCTTCCTTGACAAAAAACTATTTATCTAAGCTGTTTACTTTGCCCTCCATTACAACCCACAATTATACTATTATTATTACAACATATTATAAGTTTATTATATTATTATTTTATTATTATTCTTGCTATTATTTTTATTATTACTATTAATATTTTTATAACCTACTAAATACTTATTTACTTACCCTTAAATTGTTCCAAAACTTTATGGGCTCTATTTTAACAATCTAGGCGCAAAGTCTAAAGCGCATGGTGCAAAAGCATTAAGGGCGTGTCTGAATCCACTTTTACTATTTTAAAGACAGACAAATACCCTTTGGCCCTGGCTCAAAGTCTAACAAGATTGTGCTTATTCTCTTAATGAGTTATGGATGTGTTTTGAGCATTAAGTGCATTAAAACAATTAGTCTCATTTCCCATTCCCATTAAGAGTCAGTTGCACCATTTACATGGCAGACTTTGTAAGTGGAAAAATTGAATGCTTCACTAGCGAGAAAACAGTTAATTAGACCATCTGGACAAGGATAAAGAATGAGCCTCCTCCATTCGGCCACTTTACTTTCTCTTTACTCTTTACTTTACTCCTTTACTTTCGTGGAGAAAGTACACAGTGGAAACTCACTCTACTGAAGACATCTATTAGGATCCATATTTACATATTTAATTTGGTTTGTTAAGCGCAAAGATTTGTTTCAAAACTATTTCTAAATTCAGTTTTAATTTCCAGCAAATGAATAAATCAACAATGATAATGAAGTGTGGTCAAAAAACTATAGTTATATCCAAACACACGTCCTATTCTTATGCCCCAATATGGTGACGCATACGTCTCCAAAACCCAACAGATGAACAAATCTAAACTTGTTTTTATTAAAACAAATATAAATATGCATATAATAAATAATACTGCTAATAATAATAACATTATACGAATGCAAATTGTCATGAATAATAACTGAAAAGCAATGTGTAAGCGCTTTGGACTTGCATAGGTGCATAACTAACGCACTCTGCACTGGACTTTAGACAAGCTTTTGTTTGGTCAATGGTGCAGTCTATTTCAGTTCCTCAAAATAGCAAAGCACCAACAAACAGAACACCCATAAGCCCACAAAGTGGTGCAAATGGATTTGCTATTTAAACAACGTGGTGCAAAATGTGAGAATTGGGGTTGTGCTGGTCTAAAAATAGCAACAAATCGCGCCAAACCCGTATTGCCCCTTACTGTGCCAGGTGTGTGATAGGGTCCTATGAGTTTCTTTATTCTGTTGAACACAAAAGATAAAACCTGTAACCATTGACTTTCATATTTAAAAAAAAACAAATACTATGAGCATCAATGGTTACAAGTATCCAACATTTTTTAAAATTATCTTGTGTTCAACTGAAGAAAGAACCTCAAAGAAATTTGAAACATGTAAAGGGTAAGTAATTGATTGAGTTTTTGGTGAACTAACCCTTTAAACAAACCCTTAGAATAACATAATAATTGTTACATACTTTAAAAGCAAATAATAATAACAATAATAAATATAACCTGTCTATTTGACAATAATGATATCTTATATTTTAAAACCAACTAGTCTTATGTGCTGCATAACATTTTACATTTTAAAGCTTCTAAGCAATATAGTAATTTTCCTTCATTTTAAAATAAAAAAGCATAAATAAACATTATAAAGCTTAAAATTTAAAGAGCAATTAAAAAAGTTGAACATTTTCTGTGTGTTCGCCAGAACTGATTACAGTACAGTTGGTGGATCAAATATAGCACCATTAATTATGAGACACAAATACGATTAAGCCTTAAACTCTCAAATCAACTGCCAACCTTTTGGTCTGTAGAGCCATTGCCAAAACCACAACAGTTGCCAATCACACGAAGGCCTCTAATGTGTGTTTCAAAGCTTTTGCGTCTGTTTTGTGTGTGGATGTGTGTCTGTGTGGATTTTACTGAGGGATCTTACATAATCTCAGAAAACAGTCTGTTGTATCAGAATAGTAATACTACCAATCACACAGTCGTGTGTGTGCCAGGTCTCCAGCTGGTTTGCATGATACACTACATTAGCAGACTCAGTCACAGCCAGTAAACCTACTGCCCCATCAGTATCAACCCAACCAGAGCCTGCAGAGCCACGGGAACACAGACTGGATAACCACAAGGCCCAATATATCCAACTTATTATTTATAAAAAGTCAAAAGCCCTTCAAGAGGGATGAAAGGAGCTAATCAGCCATTATACCAACACATCAAGCAGACTGTCAACTCTACCAACAAAGAGAAAGAGTATTCACAAACAGACCTTCAAAGTGGCACGATTAACTAAAATTAACTAAAGAAATTAACTAAAGAAGACCTCTCGCTTCAGTTGTGCATTAACTGCACTGGGACCATGATGACAGCACATGGCACCTAATGTATGACCTAATGTATATGGTTTTTAACTTGACATTGCATTTTCATTATCCCATATGACAAAAAATAATATATAATTAGCATTGTTATCATTTAAAATGCAGTAAAAGGTAATGGACCTGCTGCTGGGTTAATTTTTTTTGCCAAATCTCAAAACTGTACAATGGTATGACTGTCTCAAGTTTAACAAATTACAGCTCTTATAAATTAAAAAGAAAATTGTAAAATCATTAATAAACACCCTTAGGAGTAATTTTACTTGATACATTTTGTCACTGAAAACCATGTTCTCTGGTGTCACACTATTTGCTCATTTTTAAATCAGTAATTCCAAGGATAACTTTAATTAGTTGATGGACCCTATTCAAAACCATGTGACTGAAGCTGAATCCTGAATGTCTCAGAATTTTTATATATATTTACCTTTTCTGGAACCACTATACAGCAAAATGGTTTTGTTGTCCTTTGGTGCGACACTCCTACTTATTGAAAATTTCCAACAAGTCCAACAAGTCATGGAATAAAAGATTATTACTTAATACATATAAAATAATGCCTGATCAGCTAGCTCAATGTGCTAAGTGTTGTGTTACCAACACTGAGGTTGTAGGTTTGAAACCAGCATAGGGCATAATTCATGAGTTTATATGGGCGACATAGTGGCTTAGTGGTTAGCACTATTGCCTCACAGCAAGAAGGTTGCTTGTTCGAGTCCCAGCTGGGTCCGTTGGCATTTCAGTGTGGAGTGTGCATGTTCTCCCCATGTTCGCGTGGATTTCCTCCGGGTGCTCCGGTTTCCCCCACAGTCCAAAGACATGCGCTATAGATGAATTAAATAAACTAAACTGGCTGTAGTGTATGTGTGTAAATAGGTGTGTATGGATGTTTCACAGTACTGAGTTACAGCAAGGGCATCTGCTGTGTAAAACATATGCTGGATAAGTTGGTGGTTCATTGCGCTGTGGTGAAAATAAATGAATGACATATAAAATAAATAGCACTATAGGAAGATACGTGTCCAACCAATTAATATAAATCACTCTTACTGTATAAGAGTGATTTTATACTGTATTATTAAGAGTTGTTTGTTTTATTTTTGTTGTCACACCATAGGACGTTTTTACAGTACAGTTCATTCATTCATTCATTCATTTTTCTTAGGCTTAGTCCCTTATTTATCAGGGGTCGCCACAGTGGAATGAACCACCAACTATTCCAGCAAATGTTTTGCACAGCGTATGCCCTTCCAGCCATAACCCAGTACTGGGAAACACCCATACATTATCACATTCACACATGCACTAATGCCAATTTAGTTTATTCAATTCACCTGTACCACATGTATTCGGACTGTGGGGGAAACCTGAGCACCTGAAGGAAACCCAAAACAAACATGGAGAACATGCAAACTCCACACAGACATGCTAACTGGCACAGCCGGGACACAATCCAGCGACCTTGTTGCTGTGAGCCAACAGTGCTAACCACTGAGCCACCATGCCAGTACAGTTCCGTAAAAAGTGTACTAAAAAACTGAAAGAATTGATAAATTTATAGTAACCCCTTATATTTACTCACAAATCCGACTTAAAACTACATCAAAATCAAAGTCGGTATTTTACCAAAAAATAGGCTTTTTTTTACTCCATATTTGTCAAATATCCACATATTTACAACCACAAAACCATGACCTTGACTAGTCATAGTCAGTAATGTCCACAAATAAATATATGAACTCCCCAAAGATCAACTCCTATCCTCAGTGTGCTTACGTCCTCTGAACTTCCTGTAGAGGACCAAGCAACAAGGCTTCAACACAATCTACCACCTGACTCCAGATGCCGCCAGGTCTCTCTGCACATCTGGATCATGCCATATCCTGTAGGATGCTCTCTTGTCTCACTTTGCAGTATTCCAGAGCTGGAACGAACCAGCGTGCACTCCATTCTGAGTCAAGGAGGGGCGGCACGCAGGCATAACGGCGCGACATTACACACACATTCGCTTTGCTACAGTACTGATCTCATTCATATTAAACGTGATCTGTGTGTGCACTGTACCTTAACGCTAGCCGCTTCCACCGCTGTTTCTCCTCCTAGGCACTCCCGCTTCGCTATATCACCAGCTGCCAGGAGTGGCAATGACGACACGTCTGCAGTGTGTGTGTATTATGTGTAGCTTTGTGCTCATGCGTGTGTGTGTGTCCCTGCAGAAGCCCTGAGCTGGAACACGAGACAGACAGTGTGAGAGCGTCTCCAGGCTCTCTAGGAGTGGTGCGACAGAACGATGCGTTCCCTTTCTTGTTCCCTTTCTCTCTCCATCCTCACACACACACACACACAGTCAATGCGCATGCTCCTGATGCACTCTCCTGCTCTCATACAGTATGCACACACAGGCTATCTCTCTCTATCCTACACTTGCACACTCACACATGGAGAAGTGTAGAGCCACTCCCATCACTGATGTGTAAATCATTCGCCTTTTCACGCATGGATTTCTTTTGCTGCAAGAGTGAGTTCAATGCATCATTTGCAGTGTTGCTATTGGTAGTATTTTTGTAATAAGACAGGTGTTCACAAATGCTGTTTTGTGCTTTGTGAGATTATACAGCTTCATGTTTAATAGTCTATATCAGGGGGTTTCGGGAATGTGTTAATTATTTGCTTATTTTTAGATGTTATTGTTTGTATTTTTATTGTCTGTTCCCTTATATATTATTTGAGACCATTTTGAGGCATGTAAACAATAACAGTGGTCCTAATGTATTTCCTGTTTTACATTTTTAATTTTCGTAGCTTCAGAGAATTCAAAAAGGTCCACATATTAATAAATGATGTTATGATAGCTGTTTTAATGTTATGTCATGATTAAATTGCCTCTTATTACAGTTATGAAATAGTTTGACAAGCAGGAAATGTTCATGGGCCAGTGACAACCACATTGAAATGGTCTTTAAAGTCTGTGTGAAATCAAAATTTACAATGTTTATTTTGCTAGCGCACATTGTTTTTTTGTTTTTTTAATGAACAATTAATCTGTGAAAGTTAATCCACAGGAAAAAAAATCCAAGTCGTACCATTTGTTTTTGCATTTTGAGTGGCAGTCCTTGAAAGTGTGACTTTTATTTCAGTATTATTTCCAACTGTAATGGGATAATGAGTAGGGCTTTCTTTTTCAGCATCATTCCCTCATAGCAAACTAATGGTAAGAGGGGTGTGGTTAAAAATATTGTGACTTAAGCCGGCAGCTAGCTCTTTGCAACTCTCGAAGGGCTGTGCCTGGTCAGTACCTGGATGGGAGATCACATGAGAAAGCTAGGATGCTGTTGGACGTGGTGTTAGTGAGACCAGCTGGGGGTGCTCAACTTGTGGTCTGTGTGGGTCCTAGCACCCCACTATATTGATAGGTACTCTATACTGCTCAGTGAGTCTTTCGGATGAGATGTTAAACTGAGGTCCTGACTCGCTGTGGTCGTTAAAAAACCCTGACATCCTGGCAAATTTGCCCACTGGCCTCTGTCCATCATGGTCTCCTAACCATATATTATAATTGGTCTCCTCTCCACTAATCAGATGGTATGTGGTCTGGCTCAATATGGCTGCCGTTGTATCATCCAGGTGGGTGCTGCACATGGGATTAGGAGATTCCCCCAAAAATGTGTAAAGCGAATTGAGTGTCCAGAAAAGCAGTATATAAAAGTAAGAAATTATTATTATTATTATTATTATTATTATTATTATTATTATTATTATTATTATTAAGCAACAGAGAAGGACCAGCACTCCAAATGCGAAAGCAAATGGTCAGAGTTTGACTGAAGATTACCAAAACAACCTTTTTTTTCAGTGGATTAACTTGTACGGATTAATTGTTTGCCTAAAGAATAACAATGTGTGCTAGCTAAATAAATATTGTAGATTTTGATTTCACACAGACTTTAAGGTGGGGTCAGAATTTTAATATTTCACATTTGACAAAAGGGGTTAATTACGCTAAACATTACTTTGTTTCATGGGCTACACTGTAATAAACTCGAATGGGGCATACAAAAACAGACTGCATGTCTGTCCCTCACAGCATCATGTAAAATTAAATATGGCGACTTTGTCTTATAGTAATCAATCTGAGTGTCCTCTACTTTCATTATCTCTGTTTTTATGCAATCAATCCTGTTCTCCAAATGCCACCTGGAAACACACATTGCTGCTACTATCTTGCCCTTCTGTGATTTGCGTTATCTTGTGGAACAGAGGAGAAAAACAAGGCTGCTCCATCCCATTCATCCCGCAAGTAGAGGGGAAATTAAGTTCACCGTCTCATATCACAGTTACATCAGATTTTAATGCACACAGAGGTATTAAGAGGGATTACGTAGACAGCGTGCTAGGCACATCCTGGCCATTAGCCACTCTTTGCGCTGAGAAAACAGGTCTCGTTGGAGACAAAAAAAATGGAAACAGATTCCCAATACAGAATGTGTTACAGTCTCTTCTGCTCTGTTGCCAAGCAACCCCAGCTGCTCCTGTAGTGCGGCCTGGCCTCTTCCCTCTCCTCCCCATCCCCCTGCACTGGGGCAGTCCTCTACAAATGCGTCAGTTTAAGATGCCATGTCTATTCTCAAGGGAGGAGACCAGGCCTGCACTTCCAAGATGATCCTGATAGGACAATGCATTGCAACCACACCCTCTGTCTGCATGCATCGCCTGTCATTTCCTCACATGACACAAACACCCCCTTCATTGGCTGGCATAGCCAATAGTGCTGGTTTGTTTACTCTGATTGGTAGAGGAGGATGTTAGACTGTGTAACTGTAAATACAGCAAGATGGCGCCATCTTGTGTACAAGAGCAATCATTGTTACTAAAAGTTGCATATGCAGTATTTGGATTATGCCATGTCATATCTCACTTTATGTATTAATTAAATAAATAATTCATTATTGTTGTTGTTGTCATTATTATTATTATCTAATTCATCCATTTATCTATTTATTTATTTTACATTTGTCAAAAAAGCATTGTTTGTTGTTTTGTATTGACATGTTTGTTAGTATTAGTTAAAATGTTAATAAAAAGATATTTTCACAAATTCTGTGTAGTACTAGCTAGTTTGGGGAACTTCTATTCAAATGAACTGAAAGTAATTATTTTGAAAACTATAGATGTGCTACAAATAATTCATATGGTTAATTTATATGTGTAGTGAAATCTGAGTACACTTTGGGCTTTATATTTAGCTGTCATGAAAATAAGGATATGTTTGGTGTTTTAACGTGACATTAGTATCAGAAGCATTTCAATGACCAAAGCTCTTTTGAGTTTACTGTGTTTTGTTCCTCCATTACTTTCTCTTTGAATTTCCTACATTAGAGTAATATTTACCTTGCCCATAATACTGCAGCAGAAAAGCTTCAGGTTATTCATGGTCTGCAAAGTAATTTGCTAATTATAATAATTTTCCTTTTAATATTCAATGGCTGAACTGTGAGGGAAACAGGTGAGGAAAGAGTACTGAAAAATCATTCTGAAGCTAAAGTACTATTACTTGCCAAAACATGTAGTGTAAGTAGAGTAAAAGTATTTGTTCAAAATAATACTAAATAAATACTCAAAGTATGAGAAGAAAGAAGCCCTTCTCACAGTACACAAAATTAGTGAGATTGTTCAGTGCATGATTTGATTAAATGAGAATCACAGGGCTGACTCTCATCAGGCAACCATTGTAAACAAAAAATAAAAAAACATAGAAAGTACTGACTGCAAAATAGCACAGTAAAATATCAATACAGAACTAAAAATGCACATTTTTTAAATTACTTAGTAAAGTACCATTAGTAAAGAACAATTGCTGATAGAAACCACTCAACTACAGTAATTTGAGAATTTGTAATTCATTACTTTACCCCACTGGAGGTGAATAATGCCACTTCATTGTGCTCATTTGTTTCTTCAGTGATTGAATACAGTTCAATATATGGTATTCCTATAATTCATGCAAAGAATCATGGGGAGTTGGAAAAAAAGTGGATATAAGAAACTATTAGAATGTAAAGGTCCATTCACACCTCATAGTCAAATCAACTCTGTTGAAGTTTCTTGGATCATTGTGTTACCCAGTGTCTGTTGCCGATGGTAAGAAAACATGAACATGAATGTTTGTTGGATTGAGGAATGTCTGAGCAATATAATATAAAACTCCAACAAACAGAATCAAGCTCAGACTTAATCTGACCAGGTACCAGATAGATTCTTCACATTAATCCCTTTTTAGCCTTGAGAAGGATCATTTAATTAATTGTTTAATTATTGTGCATAGCAATTGTTGTGGCACTATGAACATGACAGTAATTATTTCATAACATTCTAATTACAACAGCCAACTTGTTTGTTGGTGTTTGTCTGCGCGGTGTGAGTTAATCTTTCGAGCTTAAGTGAAACAGAATTACTCACCTTTTTTTGAGACCGGGCATGACTGGCATCTCGCGCTGCTATGATTGACAACTGTCGCTGAATCCACAGTAGTTCCGTTTGTGACTGCTTTAGAAGCAGCTCGATGTCAGTTCTTTGACCACACATCTCCTACCACACACACATAATGAAGTGGTCAGCAAATTCTTTTAGTTATCATTCATTAATTCATTTTCTTTTTGGCTTAGTCACGGTATTAATCAGGGGTTGCCACAGCGAAATGAACCGCCAACTTATCGAGCATATGTTTTACGCAGCGGATGCCCTTCCAGCTGCAACCCATCAATGGGAAACACCCATACACTCCCATTCACATATATACACTACAGACAATTTAGTTTATCCAATTCACCTATAGTGCATGCCTTTGGACTTGTGGGGGAAACCGGAGCACCCAGAGGAAACCCACGTGAACACGGGGAGAACATGCAAAAACTCCACACAAAAATGCCAACTGACCCAGCCGAGGCTCGAACTAGCGACCGTCTTGCTGTGAGGCGACAGCGCTACCCACTGTGCCACGTCCCCGCCCCTCTTTTGGTAATCTTATACAAACATACATTTGGCCTCTTGTGGTCTTCAAAAAAGTACATGGATGCATCAATTTGCATAAGTAGTTTTGTTAACTTTTTAACCTAACAACTTTTTACAAAAGAAAGAAAACTTTGAGATTAGAAAGTGTGTAAAACGTGTGATATTCTAATGTGTCATATTTAGCCACAATATATTATCACACAAATATCAATTGAAATTATGTAGGCACAAAATCACCTCAATTAACCTCATTAAAAATATCTTGTACTAATAATTGTAAACAGTTAACTAGAAAAGTAAAGTTTGTAGACAAACTTTATGGTGGCTCGAGAAAGTCTAGTCTAAAAGTTTAAAACAGTTTTAACGTTTAAATAATGTAAGTAGTTTAAGAAGTTTGAAACAGTTGATAGCTAGTTGTTAGGGTGTTCTGAGTGGTTGCTAGGTGGTTGCCAAGGCGTTGCTACTCAGTTGTTTGGTTGTTCTAAGTGGTTGCTAGGTGGTTGCTAAGGTGTTTTGAGCTGTTGCTAGGCAGTTGCTAAGGTGTTTTTGGTAGTTACTAGGCAGTTGATAACATAAATTAGCATGGTTCTAGTATGAATTAGCATGTTGATAGCATGTTTCTAGCTTAAATTAGCATATTATTAGCATAAATTAGCATGTTGCTAGCATGTTTCTATTATAAACTAGCATGTTGTTAGCATGAATTTAGCATTAATTAGCATGTTGCTAGTATGTTTATAGCATGAATTAGCATGCTGCTTGTATGATTAGTATGTTTGTTAGCATGTTTCTAGTATAGATTAGTATATTGTTAGTATGAATTGGTCTGTTGTCAGTATGTCCAGTGTAAAGTCAGTGGCAGTTTTTTTATATTGGAAGTCTATGGGACAGTTGCTAGGGTGCTGTAAGTGGTTGCTAGGGTGTGGCTAGTAAGTTGAAAGGTCATCAGTGATTGGCAGAATGGTAGTCTGAGTTAAATGAGCCCAACTGCAAGTCTGTATGACAGTCTGGTGCAAAGTTAAGAGGTCACAAAGTTTGTTTAACAATGTTAAGTCAATGGGACTTTTTCGAATTTTCAAGGTACAGTTTTTAGAAAATTGTAAGTCGGATCAGTTGGAAAAAATATAGCAACATAATTCAGTATAGTTTGGAGGTTTGGAGCTGTAGTATGAACGACCTATGAGGAGATGCGTTCTTAAAATAGTCTAAGAAGAAGATGGAAGAATAATACGTTTATGTAGTATAACAGTATGTTGGCTCTCTCAAGCCACCATAATTATCTGCATATATAGCATTGTATAACACACTCGCACACACTCACGCAAAATAATAATAATAATAATAATAGTATTAATAATAATAATAATAATAATTCATTTTATTTAAAGGTGCCTATCATGACACTCAAGGTCACCATACAGGACAGCTACAACAATAAGTTCAAATAAAAAGTCAATAGAATACAATACAAATTTTTAAAACGCAGTCGGGTTAAAGGGAATCAGCTGTTCTATACAGATGTGTTTAGAAGTTGGATTTAAATTGTGAAAGAGAGTTTAAATTACGGAGATCAGGAGGAAGTGAATTTTAAAGCTTAGGAGCAGAGTGGCTAAAGGATCTGCTCCCCATGGTGACAAGGCGGACAGAGGGAACAGTGAGGTAAATGGAAGAAGAAGACCTGAGTGTTCGAGAAGGTGTGGCAATATGAACAAGATTAACAAGGTACGTAGGAGCAAGATTGTGGATGGCTTTCAAAAAAAGTGAGAAGTATATTATAATTAATTCTGAAAAAGATGGGAAGCCAGTGAAGCTGTTGTAGAATAGGTGTGATGTGACAGATAGATGTTTTTTTGTGATAATACGGGCTGCTGCGTTTTGTACCAGTTGTAATTTATTAAGAGTTTTATTAGGGAGGCCAAACAGAAGGGAATTACAGTAATCTAAACGGGATGTGACTAAACTATGAACAAAACCCATATTTAGCCCTGTATGAAAAAATTCATGAATTGAGTATGAGAAAGACAAGGGAGATCCCAGCTGTTTAGTGACAAAAAAGTGGCTACTCTTGCCCTTTGCCCTACTGAGACACATTACACCTGCCTACAGTTCAGCAGCTCGCCACGGGCAGCATAGAGACTGACACAACACCTTAATCCAACACGACTGCAGCAAGGAGCTATTAGAGGTGACAGGTGACCCATGACCAAAGCACAGTCAGAAATAAACCTTTAAACTATTAAAAATGTATTTTTATGGACTACATTAACTAATGTACTGTACAATAATACAATGCCATGCTTTTTTTTTTTAAATATGTAGCATAAATTCACTTGTTATTATGGCATTTTACACATCTGTATGATCATTTGCAGTGAAGCAAAAAGTGACGTTTTCACATTAAAAACAAAAAAGTCGATTTCAGTGCTGGAATTTGTAGTAAAAAAAATCTAAATCTAAAAATGAAATTAACTTTAATTCAATATTTTGAAATAAATTACAAAACAAAGTACAAAAAATGTTCATACACACACATAAACTGTATATAAACATTCACACACACACAGATCTAAATTTTCCCCTTCCTTACCTTTGATGTTGAGAGTTCCTTTCTTCTCTTGTTGAGGTCTTTCTGAGAGCAGCTCAAGTCTGAGGAAAACACTGTTCTGTTACATTCTGTTACAGGTACAGAAAGGTCGAGTGCAAGTGAGACCTTGACACTTCCTCCAAGGTGTAACAAGGTGTGAATGTGAGAGTGTGTCAGAGATGACAGAGAAAGAGGGAGAGAGATACCGCCTGTTCTCCATGTTGTGCTCCTATGCTGAAAGATGTAGTACAAACCTGCTTCTTGTAACACATGCAGCAGAGACAGCTAGTATGTGCGTCTAAATCTTCTTCTCCTCCTGCCGCTCCCACAACAGTCATTGCTTGCTGAGTGACCATATGGCAGACTGAAGATGGACAGAGATGAGTCAAAATGAGAAATGAACTTCGACAAAGAATATGTGCAGCAGGTATTGTATTGTGTATTTGTTTGTTTATAGCATTGTAGATTAGGTATTTGGTTTGTTTACAGTACTGTATGTAGTTAACGCAAGTATGGAGTTTAATAAACACCTAGGATGCAATGAAGCTGGTGTGAGTCAAGTGTACAGTGGATCTATATTTAGAAACAACAGACCTGTTCCTGCTTAGCTGTTCTTCTTCTGTCAGGACTGGAGAGCTATTAATATCCCTATTTGGGTGTGGGACGAGACTAAATTTAGTTGAACACCTCACCTCCTCCAGAGATTAGGCACTAAACCATCCAATTTTGAGCTCCTTTGCAATGAATTGTTGTCACTTATTTGTTTGTAAATTTTTATGATAGGCAAAAATTTAGTTTTACTATAAACAGACAAGTGAAATATTGCATGTGGGTTTATAGTAAGAATTATTAGCACCCTTGAAAAATAAATATATATATAAAAAAGAATCTAATCTAATCTAACCTAATATTATAATCTGCTTTGTTCCTTTTATCTGTCATTCAAAAAATCCATGAAAGGTTTTTAACAAGAAATAAAAATTATAAAGGATTGAAGTTTATTTTCATAGCCTTCTTTGGTCATATTTATTAAAGGTGCCAATAATTTTGACTTTTGTGTCTAACACATGAAGCCGCTATTAAGCGATTGTTAAAATTGTCATTTATTTCCTCTATTGTGACATACTAAAAATGGTCTCCTTGGGAACCGAATGGATTGTTTGAAGATGAGTCTTGTTAACAAAATAAAAAAAGATTGACGAATGGATGAAGGCAGAGCAGATAGCTCCTCCCAAAAGGCATTCCATGTGACCAGAAGTGAAGAAAAGTCATTTCGAGGGGCGAGAGAAGGTTATATGTGATTAATGACTGAGTACAAATAATCTTTACAAAATAATGAATTGCACATCATGACGAGCACTACTATATATATATATATATATATATATATATATATATATATATATATATATATATATATATATATATATATATATATATATATATATATAAAATTAAGAAAAGTACATTTTGATTTCATTGCGCCTGTAATATGTGTCATGTTAAATGCAGTATATCAAGCAGATTCATTTATTTTACCTGTGAACAGGGGTACCTTTCTTCAGTCACAGTGCTGTAATTCAAATGAAGGTTCTTAAAAAAAACAGAAAGAATGTCTTGCTATAGTTTGTCATATAGAGTCATACAGTATAAGATTGACTTTGTGTTGTAAATTAGATCCAGTGTAAATGTAAAATTTAAACCTATACCTGTTTGTTCAGATGGCACGGATGGAAACAAAACACATCATTTATGTGCATTTACCAACATTTATTAGCAACGTAAACTTTTAGAAACTATATAAATGAAACAGAACAAAAGTTTAAAAATAAAAAGGACGGACAGAATTTTTTTTTTGTATAATCTCGCAAATTAATATTTGTAAAAGCCAGTGGGCGTGTCACAAAATATGTAACAGATATATAATAAATGTATATTATAACATGCAAACATTAAGAAGCTTGAATTTTTCTTTTTTTTTCTTTTGCATTCTGTGTATTTGTTTTTCCAGTATTCCTGGCCTTCCTGCACCTAGTCTATCTCATCAAAATCAACAGTTTCTCCATTTTTCTCCATTCCACTTCCGGTCCAGTAGACAGCTCTTGGCCCTTCTCCTCCTGTGAAGTCAAAGAGAGGAGAAATGAAAAGGTGAGAGGACTGACCCCTCTGTGAGCTCTGTTAAGATACTCAGGGATACTGCTATCCAGAATCCATAGAATCCAGATCCTCACTAAGGAAGGTCATTAGGGTAATAAATATATATAATAAAATAAATGTTTAGATGCAGTATGTAACATGTCAGTAATTGCAACAGTATTGATCAATTAAGATAAGACACTATAGAGAAAAAAACAAGTATAACGCATAGAATTCTTTCAAAATACACTTTTAATTGTTCCCTTTTGTCACACATTATGAATTTGTGTATGATTAACCCTTTTGGTTTTTAAACCAAATTTTATGGCTAAATTGTGCACTGTAAAAAAATGCAGGGTTCCACACAATTCATTCATGTGGTCCCAGCACAAATTGAATAAGTTAACACTTTTTACAAATTTATGTGGATTGAACATAAAAAAAATTAAATTGTCTCAATGAAATCTCAAGAATTGTGTTGTTTGAGCTTATTTTAAATAAGCAGTTTGAACGAGCAAAACAAATAAAAAATTCTTTTTGAGTGTGGTTCTGACACCACTCCAAGCAACTTCAGTTTTTTTTTGTTTTAACAAAATTGTTATATATATATATATGTGTGTGTAATCAGTTAACTTGGCAATATGTTAATAACTATTAATGCTTTTATAACCTTGTTCATCTGCAGTATTTAGCCTTTAAGCATGTGATTTTAATGAGATATATATATATATATATATATATATATATATATATATATATATAGCTGTAAATCTTACCTTCTAAACACATTTCTAAAAGATTTTTACTGATAAATATGTTCATTTATTTATTATGTCCTAGAAATGTATGCAAATTTGCTAAATGATTTTAGAACTGATAAAAAATCATACATTTAACAAAACAATCCCTCAATTGCTTAAGCATAAATATACCATTAGAAAACTTAATAAATTTTGCAAATCTTAATGTAATCAATTAACTTGGTAATATGGTAGTAACTATTAATGATTTTATAACCTTGTTCATCTGCAGTATTTTGCCTTTAAGCATGTGATTTTAATGAAGGCCAATAAATAATATTTGTATTTATCTGCATCTCTAACCTTAGGGTTCTTGCGGAGGTTGGGTGAGAGCTTGAGACTGATGACACGGCCACGGTCATCGCCCACGATGATGATGGAATGGACAGGGTTGAATTCAATGCATGTGAGGTGTCTCTTATTAGACACCACTCGTTGCCGGCAGAGAGCTTCAAATCTGTTGATGCTGAGGTCAAACACATGAACCTGAGAGACAAACAGTGAAAGAGCTTTATTCTTAATCACCAATCTGTGTTGCATGAGTTTACAATGTCATAATTTCACTGTGAGGTGACAAGAGTATAGGTGCTGCCCCAGATCATTTTTAATACCGGTGCCACAGCAAATCATAGGGTAGCACACCAATCAATTAATCAATCAATCAATCAATCAATCAATCAATCAATCATTTAATCAATCAAATCAATCAATCAATAGAATTTGAACGTGGGTTTCCTTCCGGTGCTCCGGTTTCCCCCACAAGTCCAAAGACATGCGCTATAGGTTAAATGGGTAAGCTAAATTGTCTGTAGTGTATGTCTGTGAATGAGTGTGTATGGATGTTTCCCAGTGATGGGTTGCAGCTGGAAGGGCATCCGCTGCGTAAAACATATGCTGGATAAGTTGGTGGTTCTTTCCACTGTGGTGACCCCAGATTAATAAAGGGACTAAGCCGAAAAGAAAATGAATGAATATTTCACTAGACTAATAATAAAGTCTCATGAATCCACAGTTGTGTACCAAAGGCCAAGGCTATGATTATAATTTTTATTTGAAAATTATAAAATTTGTCTTTGAAAATAAATAAATGAATAAAAATCTTTGAAAGTTTGTTTTAGAAGAAGGTTTGGTGGCAGTTTACCTTTCCATCAGCAGTGACTGCAGCAAAAACAGTGGAAGAATATGGAGCCCAGGCCACATCCATAACTGAAGATTTCAGGTCAAAAGTGAACACTGGAGAGCTTTGAGATAAATACATGCATTTATTTTATATAGAAATCTCTTTACTGTACAATCACTTTTGAACAATCGCTTTGAAAGAGCAGGGTATTTAACAATAATGCAAACTTTTAAATCCTGGAACCCCTTGCCCCATAAACTACCATAGTAAGTGAATTAGTGTAAAACAAATTGTGCTTGATTTTTCAAGCTGAAATCAAAACTGTTGTTTGCATGGTATTATTACTAACTTTACTGTTAATGTCTATTATATGAACACACTTCTAATAACTTATTCTGCCATTGCAGATCCTACACAGGGCTCGAAATTAACCTTTTTGCTTGGTAGCACTGATGCTCCTAACTTTAAAAATGTAGGAGCACCAACTAATATTGAGCAAAGTTACTACAAGTTTTATATTAACCGTTTTATTGCATCTGAAATCAACACTAATCAAAATTAGCAAACAAAAAAAAAATCTGCATGCCCCAGTAGCGCTGCACGCACTGCTTGACATGAATGAAACTTCGATAATAACTGTGCTGTTTTCACGGGTGGTGTCTAATATTGCACAGATGCTATTGCCATATATTATTTGCATACGTCAACTTAATAGCAATAACGTTTTTTTCATGAACTTAGGGCTGGACGATATGGCAAAAATTTATATCACGATATATTTCTTAATTTCGGTCGATACGATATAATTCCGATATCGATATGGACAATATTAAAAAGCCAGAAAAAAACTGAATGTCTTGTGAAACAATGAATGTCTGTACCCACAAATGTCTGCAAATTAAAGTCTATAACATCCAGGCTCTTATAACTTTAAAAATAAAAACAGTTCAAAAAAATGTATGTTCACTTTTTATTTATCTTTAGCCTTTACAAACAAGAAATGTGAAATAAACTATCAAATAAATAAAACTCTCAGACTCATAGCTATATATAAGCTGAGGGTTCTGTCTATTTAAATGTGTGTATAATTACCTAATTAAAGGTTTAACATAAAATATTTCTTATATATTTTATACAGTCTATTTATATCGACTAACATTTTTTATTATTTTATATAACACATTTTCATTATTTAACAGATTTAATACCTCTATTAATCACATTTTTTTCTATTTCATCAGCTTTGCAATAACCTGATTCCTGATAAATATGTTTGTGGTTTTTATTTTGTACGTTTGCGCGAGTGCTATATGCCAGCATGCAGCGAGTTTATGTGTATGTGAGTGTTAATTTGGGTGTTTATGCGAGGATCGATTATATATGAAAGGATCGAGTTTATATGTACGTGCGTGTGTATGCATGAATCAAGTTTATATGTATATGCGCAAGTTTCATACATGTTTTGAACATTCAATAGTAAAGGTACATATGCGCGTCACGTGTTTTATGTATGTGTTGATAAGCGAAGTTTGATTTCAATTCCACACAACGCCTCATTGCATGTGTGTTTGCTTCATTGCCTTCTCTTCTGACACCACTGGTTTCAGTGTCGGAGAGGTTGGCTTAAACTTTTATGATGCCTCATGTTCTCACTCTCAGTATGTTTTATCGGGTGAAACATTTGATGTGTTCCCGCTGCTAGTCTGCACCACTCTCCCGCACTTTTTGCAGAGCACCGAAACTGTAAGTTTATCGGAACTTAAAAAGCCGAACCACTTCCACACCACTGCATTAGTTTTTACTCTCTTATCAACTATTTCATCTGCATTCTTACTTGTGGACGCTTGTTCATTCATATCTGTATTCAGGGCAGTGAGGGCACTCATTTTGTAGCTAAAACTTTCTGCGACGCTCACGAAACTTAATCAACTGCTGAGCCCCGTCGGCGCGTGTCTGTGATGTACGTCATCTCGCAAGTGACATTACGCTCTTTCTAACGGCTGAGCACTGAACGTCATTCAGCGACAAATGATAATATATAGGATATTATACATATAATAAAATATATAAAGGGAGTGCAGAATTATTAGGCAAGTTGTATTTTGGATGATTAATTTTATTATCGAACAACAACCATGTTCTCAATGAACCCAAAAAACTCATTAATATCAAAGCTGAATATTTTTGGAAGTAGTTTTTAGTTTGTTTTTAGTTTGAGCTATTTTAGGAGGATATCTGTGTGTGCAGGTGACTATTACTGTGCATAATTATTAGGCAACTTAACAAAAAACAAATATATACCCATTTCAATTATTTAATTTCACCAGTGAAACCAATATAACATCTCAACATTCCCAAATATACATTTCTGACATTCAAAAACAAAACAAAAACAAATCAGTGACCAATATAGCCACCTTTCTTTGCAAGGACACTCAAAAGCCTGCCATCCATGGATTCTGTCAGTGTTTTGATCTGTTCACCATCAACATTGTGTGCAGCAGCAACCACAGCCTCCCAGACACTGTTCAGAGAGGTGTACTGTTTTCCCTCCTTGTAAATCTCACATTTGATGATGGACCACAGGTTCTCTATGGGGTTCAGATCAGGTGAACAAGGAGACCATGTCATTAGTTTTTCTTCTTTTAGACCCTTTTTTTGCCAGCCACACTGTAGAGTGTGATGGAGCATTGTCCTGCATGAAAATCATGTTTTTCTTGAAGGATGCAGACTTCTTCCTGTACCACTGCTTGAAGAAGGTGTCTTCCAGAAACTGGCAGTAGGACTGGGAGTTGAGCTTGACTCCATCCTCAACCTGAAAAGGCCCCACAAGCTCATCTTTGATAACACCAGCCCAAACCAGTACTCCACCTCCACCTTGCTGGCGTCTGAGTCGGACTGGAGCTCTCTGCCCTTTACCGATCCACCGAGATATTTCTTGGCCCAGTCTTGACGTTTCAGCTTGTGTGTCTTGTTCAGTGGTGGTCGTTTTTCAGCCTTTCTTACCTTGGCCATGTCTCTGAGTATTGCACACCTTCTGCTTTTGGGCACTCCAGTGATGTTGCAGCTCTGAAATATGGCAAAACTGGTGGCAAGTGGCATCTTGGCAGCTGCACGCTTGACTTTTCTCAGTTCATGGGCAGTTATTTTGCGCCTTGGTTTTTCCACACACTTCTTGCAACCCTGTTGACCATTTTGAATGAAACGCTTGATTGGTCGATGATCACGCTTCAGAAGCTTGGCAATTTTAAGAGTGCTGCATCCCTCTGCAAGATATCTCACTATTTTTTACTTTTCAGAGCCTGTCAAGTCCTTCTTTTGACCCATTTTGCCAAAGGAAAGGAAGTTGCCTAATAATTATGCACACCTGATATAAGGTGTTGATGTCATTAGACCACACCCCTTCTCATTACAGAGATGCACATCATCTAATATGCTTAATTGGTAGTAGGCTTTCGAGCCTATACAGCTTGGAGTAAGACAACATGCATAAAGAGGATTATGTGGTCAAAATACTCATTTGCCTAATAATTCTGCACTCCCTGTATATGCAAATTTATATCGAAATACCGAAAACGGGTTTAAAACTCATATCACCGTTATTGAAAAAAAATGTACCGCGATATATATTGATAACGAATTATTGTCCAGCTCTACATGAGCTGCAATATTAGTTTAAAGTCAGTGAATGCAAGCCCTTTTGCGATGGTGTATACAGTGCTACATTTTAAATATAGCTGCCACTTGCATGGCTGACAACATCCTGACAGTTAAATGAAGGATTAAACAGAATGCTTAAAATGTGTAATGCGACAAACGCTGTTACCTGCAAACTTCATCCCACAGACTTTACAGTGAACGCTTTAGTCATTTTCATAGCAGACTTTAACCCAATGAAAGTCTTTTATCCACTCTTCGAAAAGTGTAGATGGTGGATTAATATTCACCACACGATCACTAATCAGAGTTGCCATTATTTGTAACTTTAGGTGGTTTTTAAAACAAAATATATCAGTGTTGTTTTCATTCTCTCTTTACCAATTTACATTTTCGCAGTTGCAGCTCCCTGTCATCTGAAGGCAGAAGGCATCGACTGAGTGATTGACAGCTGATATTAACCAATCCATTTGCGGTCTGAACTAGAGCAGTGGGTAAATCAGAAGAGCTTGAAGGTGGGGCAAGCATTGTGGGCTTTGTTTACTGCAGCAAGTTGACATGACAACTGTTTTGAATCATTCCTGAGCATTGCATTTGGAGTTTCAGGTGCAAAGATGCATTCTGCATGAATGTGTCCTAAATCCAAATATGTGGGGAACATTTTGCAGTGAAAACCGGTCGCGCAACAACAATTTTATGCAGTCGCACAAATACAAAATTTTGAGGTCCCAAATACATTTTTAGGTTGCATAGATAAAATTTCAGAGGTTTATGCGACCAAAAGAGTTGCAATTTCGAACCCTGCTACTTTTAAAAATCTGTGCTAGTAAAGCAAACATGAATAGACAACAAGCACAAGAGCTCTCTGCTGGCACTAGAGATCACATCACTTATTTTACACACTCATTTTTTTATAGATGAGAAAGACATACTCAGTTGTTTCATCCCAGATGTTCACCCTCCAGTCCATGCCGCAAGTGATGAAAACTTTGGGATTGAAGGGATTCCACCTCACACAACTGACCATCCTGAAATGTGCCTCATAGGTCTTTATAAAGCGAGTGTAGTGTGTGGAGCCCTGTGAAACACAAACATACATTACTGGTTAAATTAACAAATATAAAAATATATTATCTAATATATATCTAATAACATCTACCGCTTAATTCTCCACTAGTGGTTCTAAAACTTTGCAGAGGCAATAATGACAATCTTTACAAAAAAAATCCACTCCATTTTCATGTCTTTAAGTACATGTAAAATCAAACTTTACATGGTTTATTTATTCTTTAGGAGAACAATCAATCCAAACAAGTTCATTGACTGAAAAAAAGTTTAAAATCGATGTGTTTAAAATCATACACAATGTGGTACACAGAAACAAAACTACTAGTGGTCTGTCAAAATGAATAGTCTGAACACTAGTGAACCCCTGGCTGGCAGAATTAAAAAGAGAAATAAGCTATCTGTGCTCCTGTGATAGCAGCGCAAAAACTGACAGTAAATAAAACCCATCGCCTCTGTTTGATGACAAGGATATTATATAAACAAGAGACAGCAACCGCAGACACAACAAGATACCACTGCCAGATTCAGACACAAAATAATGTGATGACTCAAGACTGCAGATCTTCAGATGTTCACAAGGCATATGACCTGCCAAACATATGCTTTAAAAATGTTTACTTCATTGATTGACCTTGATGGAAGTGATCTTGGCGGTGTAAGTATATGACTGACCTTGTGAATCTTTCCAGCTTCAGTGCCAACAAGAAAATGGTAGGTCCTTTGTTTATGGAAGTCCAAAGTCAATCCAGCTAGAAACAGGGAGAGAACTCTTAAGAGGATATAACACATTAATGAATGCAGAAATCCTTTAACACATTCATTTAATTTCAAATTTTAAAGGTTCACACCAAGAACAATAAATATAAAGATAACAATAAAGATATTGTTTTAAAAATCGTGTTAAACAACAGCAGAGTTCTGATCACAGCTGTGATGTTGCAGCCATCACTCTACAGAATTTTTTGTTTTCAGCAAATAAATGATAAAACATTGACAGCCAGGCAGAATCTGTTAAAATAAAAAAAGCTTGCACAATTTAAAGCTACAGACAACATTGTGAAGATGCTCAATCTTTGATGTTAGGCTTTCTTTTCCTTTTTTTTAAGACAATGACTATCTAAACATATATTACATATATTAGACCATGAGAATTGAAGCAATGAAAGCCAGGCTAGCAAACTGAAATATAAAAATAAAAGTTTCTTTGGTGTCCAGTTTAGTTTCTGCATCTGTGTGTTGCCTCCTTTGAAAACGCTGGAAAGCAGGATTTAGTGTTGTTTTTATTCCACTAAACTGACTGCAATAGCTAAACTTCCAGTTTAATTAGATATACAGTATTAAACGAGCTGGATTCACTTGTCAGATGCACTGAAAATAAAAGCACGCCAAGGACATCTGCTGATTACAAAGGGGTAATGAAAAAAAAAAAGCTAAAAATACAAATATTGTTATTGTATGGTGGTGTGAGCACAAATATGGTTATCGTTATATTTATATTTATCGTCCTTAGTGTGAATGGCCCTTAACTGTTGATTTTCAAAAACTGATCTAAAAGCAATTGGAACTGCTGAGAACTACAGTCTGAAACCCAACCTCAGACTGTTAAAAAACTATAAACTAATAAAATTATAAAAATACAATTTTATAATAGTGAAATGTAATTATTATTCAGAATAGACAGATGAATGATGAATAAAAGAATAGAAATGGAAATGTTAATGAAAGCTGAGGACTGATGTGCAGAACATTGACAATAACACTAATACTCTTGTGAATATTACAGAATTTTTGTAAATTCAGTAAAAAGTGGTTCATACCTGTGAAAATGAAATTGTTAAGGTCATCAGGAACTTTGTCCATTGGTGGAAGCTTGATGATATCAGTCGAGACTAGCTCATACTGAAATCCAAATGACTGGGATCAATTAACCTCTTACCGTAATGACTTGCTTTACATTCAAAACATAAATATTTACTTGTGTACCTTTCCTAGAGTCCAAGACACCACTCGTCCATCAGCAGACACAGAGAAAAATGTGTGATTGCCATATAAATCGTCCTCCCACCATTTCACCTGTAACAAAGAAAAAGAAAAGATAAATCTATATCCTTCAAGAACTTCATAAAAGTCAAACTGAAATAAATATACAACTAGTCAAAAGTCTGATCTTAAAAGATATTTTACAAATTAAAAGCAACTAAATGTCTGATTTTATTATTAAACACACACACAAAATTATTATTTTGTCAATTTAAAAGCATTAAAATATTACACCCAAACCGTATAGAGTAGAAATAATAATTGCAGTAAGATAGTATTTTACATTTTATAAAACATACAGTTTATAGTTTTAATAACAACTCCATAATTTCATCCTTATCCATACCTGCCATACAGTGCCTGAGTGTTTGCCAGAGCTAGCCATGCTGTTATAAATGGGCTGATCACCCTTTGCCATCAGGTCATACACACACACATGGCCATCAAACAAACCCACCGCCACCAGGTGGGACTTTTGCTCATGGATGTCTATGCACATTACGCCTGAGTCTGTGTTGAAGAGGAATTCTGGATGACTGTTGTTTCTCCAAGTGTAGAAGAGAAGCATGCCACACTCCTGTTCAGTAAATTTACCTAGACGTGTAAGATGGGACACATGATTTTTACATGTACAGTGCAGTGCCCTTCAATAATGTTGGCATCCCTTAATATGCAAAATAAAAAATTATAAAATTTAAAAAAACAGAAGACCCCTTTTTTTTAAAGAAGACATACAGAACAATTTGTGATGAAACACACAATGTCAGGTTTTAGACTTTCTGACTTCAAGACCCAGCTAATTTCTGCAATTCTCTAGCTGTGAATTTTTCCCACTTAAACGATTCTCCTAAACATGAGTTGGAAATGATAAACAAAGATCCTCTACCAGGCTAATTCATAACACTTCCAGTTAACTGCAATTTCTTAATTATTAACCAGTGGCAATTTGTATTTTCAGCTTTTTATTTTCTCGAAAAGTTTTACATTGTCATAAATATGTAAGTAAGTTTGCCCTATGCATTACCTCATATTTTCAGTTAACTTCTTAGTCATTAAAAATATATATATTTTTTTTATGTGATTATATGAAAAAATGTATTCATATAAATTCATAATGGTGTCCATAATGTGGCACACATGTATTTATAATAGTACAAATAATTAATTTGTTAATATTTTGGGCAAAAGAATAAAAGGTTTCACAGCCATATTTGTTCATTTTTATCAAGGGTGCCAATATTGGTGGAGGTCTCTGTGTAAGGTTTTCTCTGAGAGTATAAATAGTGACTTACGTGACCCAAGACCAACAGCGAACAAATCATTGTATACTTTATTCCTAGAAACATACAGACACAAATGTCACTCAAAGAAGAGTTTTTTATCTAACTAACAAAAATTTGTTTTGATTCAGTTAGTGTGAGATTTACCAGCAGAGGGAGCTCACAGGAAGACTTTTGAATTTATTATACTGAAACTCCCACAGTGGGAGAAGAGTTCCCTTGTCTCCTCGAAATTCATCCGCTTCATCCTCAAAGTGCTTAAAATCTGAGATTAAAAAACGTTTAATTTGTTTATTCATTTGTGCGTAATTCAAAATAAATGGTGCAGGAGTGAAAACAAATTGCGTCTTGATAATCACCTGCAATTATGTCTCCATTTATATTTTCATTCACCGCATACTCAAGAAGCTTGGCTGCTGTAGCTAACACGGCAAGGTCATGATCAGTCTATAAACAAAAGAGTTAAAACAATTAAATCCCACTCTTAAAGTTAAACACTGCAGGCATTGTCTGTAGGTTTCAGCTACAATATATATTTATTATAAGTTACAATATTATAAATCTCCACTTCGGCGGCACATTAACGAGCTAAATCTTACAGTTTTATTCCAATCTGCACTTCTATTCTAATGCATTCATGATGTAATAAAAATGTTTGCAAATACAAGCTATTATTTTAACCTTTCTTTTTATCAAAGAATCCTAAAGGTAAAATTTATCACATTTTCCATTTTTTTTTATTCAGCACTGATAATTGTAATAATTTTGTACCAATAATAACTGATCATAACAGGACAGCAAATCATCATATTATAATGATTTGTGTAGAATCATGTGTCACTAAAGATTAATGATGATGAAAATTCTGCTTTTAATTGAAACATTAAATAAATTTAAAACTAAAAATTTAAAATTAAATTAATTAAGAAAACAGTTATTTAAAATTGTAATAATAATATTTGTAAATATATTTTTTATTTACTAATAATACTCATATATTTCTCAATAAATAAATGCAACCATTATGAGCAGAATAAGCTTATTTTATAACATTAACAAATCTTACTGTTTGCAGACTTTTGATTGGTTCTTCTTCTTTTTATACTTTCTTACAGAGGGATATTTTCAAACATTATTTGCCTGATTATACACAGCATATATATTTCTGGCTGTTTGGTGTATTTTCTGAGTTCTGTAATTATGAGAACAATAACAAAAATAATCCTATCTTTATAATGCTTTAACCCTAAAGTGTAAAAATAAAAATACTGATTTATCTATTTTACTTACTTTGTCAGCGAAGTCCCGCCGTCGTGAAAGATTCCCCTGCATCCCTTCTGCTCCCTGAGCTATTTCACTTTCTTTCTCATCCTACAGGACAAAGCACTCATTTTTAACAACACGAAAAGTGATTCATATCTAAAAAGTTACATTCATATCTAAAAAGCCATTTGTCTGATTTTTAGGTACTTGCAATTTACAACCCCAATTCTACAAAAACTAATAAAATCAAGCATTTTGTTAGTTATCTCTAATCTTTATTTAACTGACAAAAATACAAAAAGTAGAATGTTTTCACCGACAGATAAATGAGCTTTAATGAAATAAAACACAATTTTGAACTAAATATGATGTCATTTTCTTGATTAATATGAGCTGTACTACTGTATCTGTCAGATTATATTAGTTGTCTAATCACCTTCTTTGCACTGTTCTTCCGCTTCTGAAGCTCTTCTTGGTAGAAGTCATAGATCTCCCACTGCAGAAAGAGCATACTAACATTTATCTCGTTTACTGCAGATAATAATATAAAATTCTTCAAAGAGTTTGTTCACACAAAAACGAAAATTCTGTTAATTTTTAGTTACCCCTTAATGTTGTTATAATCCCCTAAGACCTCCGTTAATCTGCTGAAAACAAATGAAAATATTTTTGATGAACTTGGAGAGCTCCCTCATTCTCCATAGACAGCAACTTTCCTGAGATGTTTGAAGTCCAGAAAAGGAACCAAAAACTTCAGTAGTTCAACTATAATCATATGAAGATCCAAGAAAAATGTTGTGCAGCAATAAAACTGTAAAAATTAGGTCAGGGTGCACATTTACTATTGTCAGAGTCAACAGCGTAACACGCATTTGTCATATTGCCCATAGCAAACACACACACATGGAATGCTTTGGCAACATTTTTTGTTCCTTTTCTGGACTTCTCGACACTGTTGCCCTCTATGGAGGATGAGAGAGCTCTTGAATTTTGTCTAAAATATCTTCATTTGTGTTCCGAAAATGAACGAAGGTCTCAAAAGATTTAACTGACATGAAGGAAAGTAGTAATAACAAAAATTCATTTTTTGGGTTAACCTTTTAAATTAATTTGCTAGCAAATAAAAAGATAATTTTTCACCTGATTGGCTGTAGTTGAATATTTCACTAAAAGAGGTTGGGACTCAGTTTGACAAGCCACTTCCTGCAAAAACATAAGTGAAGTTTATTTATAAACTAATTTCAAGAGGATCACGTACTTATGATTGCTAGCAGCTGGACCCGCATTATCCAATTCACAATGCACCAAGCAGACGATTCCTAAGCTACTACAAATACCTTGGGTTACATATCACTGCTATCTTCGATTTGAAGAATCCCCCCCTCCACCCCTACTCCTCCTCCTTCCTAGATAGGTGACACGGTGACCCAGTGCTTAGCACTGTTGCCTCACAGCAAGAATGTCTCTGGTTCCAGGCTCTACCAAACCAGCAGACGTTTCTGTGTGGAGTTTGCACCTTCTCCCCGTGCTCATTTGGGTTTCCCCAGGGTTCCTCCCACCAATCAAAAACATGCAACCTAAGTTTATTGACTAATAACAAAAATACTAATCCAAATCAACACCATAGACTTGCTCCTACCTAGTACTTATCTCTTTAAAGAGAAACTACTATCTATCCCCTCTAGCCTTGCAACGGGAGGGAGCCCCGGGCTCGAGGATACTATAAGCTCAGGGCTCTTTCCTGGGACAGCACGCCAAATTAGCTTATAATCAATCATCAGCTAAGTGTAAACTCTTGAATTTCATAAGTTCATGTATAGCATTCTTCTAAACCCATCTGCTTACTGGCTTAGTTGTACATATATAATAGATGACAGATAAATATAACCTTTAGGCTGTCTCACCCTTGGAGGGTTTATGGTTGTCTGAGTGGCTGTGTTGATGCAGCTGAAGAGGGTTTTGCTTTTTCTGCAAGCTTCTTTTTCTGCACATAGTATCTGACCTTCCTCTGAATCTTTGTGGACCAGACAGCCCTCTATTTCAATATCAGGCTCATCTGCAACTGGCTTAAAACAGCATTCCTAAGCAGATGACAGATTTTAGTGACTTGTTACATTAGACAGATGGCTTAAATTATCAAGATAAAAGAGCAACTGATATTGTGATATTGTAGTGATTTACCTTAAAACAGAATCTCATAAGACTACTAGTTGCTGCATTTAGTCGAGCTCTTCTTAGTATGACTGTCTTTTCGTTCAAATTCTTTTAAACACACAAACAAGAAATATACACAAATAATCATGTCAAGATAACTTTGAGACATTATGTATGCAGTCAGTCCACAAGTTTGCTCCAGGTTTACGCACGGATTCATTCTGCGTCTGTTTCTGCTCCTCCTGCAAAACAAAAAGAAAATTTGAAAAGCGCATTTATAGAGCTATGTAACATCATTCGTTTCTGACTAAAGATAATATGAAAGCTATGTTTCTTTTAAATATGATTTATTTGAAGTATTGTAGGTGTCTTCGTTTTAAGAACATAGTGAAATAACAAAGGTTTGAAAAGGCCTGACACAAAAGTTTCATAGCAAACTAAATAATTAATAGCTTTCCTATATCTATCAAAATAATATTTATATAAGCTAAAATATCTTAAATTTAGTAACGATTGATAACTTTAATTTACAATAATTTAAATAGACCATATCCACAGTTGACACATTTCCATTTTTTAAACAACTCTACATGAACAAATAATGACTTAAACATATTATTTTCAGTGGTTAACAATGAGCTAAAAACAGAACCATACTGCTCAAGATCAGGGGTGCACAAACTTGGTCCTGGAGGGCCGGTGTCCAGAAAAGTTTAGTTCCAACCACAATCAGACACACCTGGGCTAGCTAATCGGGCTCTTACTAGGCTTTCTAGATCTAAAAACATCTAGGCATGTGTGTTGAGGCAAGTTGGAGCTAAAATCTGCAGAACAACCGGCCCTCCAGGACTGTGTTTGGGCACCCCTGCTCTAAATCTTCAGTAACAAAAACAGAACCTAGACACAAAAGCTAACGTAAAGCTAAACAAAATATCTGGTAGACTAGCCTACATTCTGCTTTTAATTCCGTGAAACGTTTAAAGTAAATAAATAGTAAGTAAATAGTAATTCTGAGTAAATAACCTTTTAGGCAAAACATAATAGCAATAAGCTAACGTTAGCCTAATAAATCGCATTGCTCCCGTTTAAAAACGCTTGATAACTTGAGCTTGATACAGACAGCTTTATAAGAAATATTATTCACACATATTAATCTATAACTTACAGACATTTTTCTTATTAGTTAGTTCGGTTCTAAGTAGTTTGTTGTTAGGACGGAGGTTTTAGAAACGGAAAACGCACTTAAAATGTCTCCTTTTTCTGAAACTGCTAACGGTTATTCACGAGTGTTCATTGTCATGGCAACAATCAGTCATAGCAATCCATTAAACGCATTTGTTGGGCAGTACCTCACTCAGATTAGCGACTAGTATGAATCAAGGTAAATGCTTTTTCTGCAATATAAAAAGATAATGGAAGTTTTAACAAATTTCTTGAAAATCACTTTTAAAAACAGGTTCTTAATCGATTTTTTGATGAAGAATCAAAATGATTCTAGATTATGTTCTTCACACTAAGAAAACATTGTTCATCAATTAATCGATTAGGTTCTTTGCATAACTAAAATGACCATGGCTGGGGTTATTTGTTTAAGAGTGCATCTTCATAGAAAATACAGATAAATGTAAAAAGTTAATGCTTTATTTTTTCTTCAAAATAAACATAAAATCATCATACCTTTAGAAAATAAGCAAAGAGCTTTGATATGGACCATCAGGGGTGTTCAAACTCTGTCCTGGACAGGGGCGGATTTAACCAATGAGCGAGGTAAGGTAGGAAGTCTGGGGGCCCACTATAAATACCTAGAAGTTTCTGTAAATTATATATAATGACATTTTTATCATACTTTATTGAATAAGAGGCTAACAAATAGAAATTTACCTTAATTAGTACATCTGTGCAAATGTGTCCCCTCCACCCCTAAACATGGATCAGTCCAGCAGTCAAATCAGATGAAAATTTAGTTTATAAAAAATAGTTTATTCATTATTTTTAGTTGGGAATTCATTTTTAGTAAATCTTTGATTTGCAAATTTTTTAAAATGTAGAGATTGCATTAAGATAAAAATGTGAAAGCTAGACTGAGTGATGTAAGAAAAAGATGGCTAAATAAATAAATACAAAGTGTGCATATTACTGTAGGACTTCCAGGTCTCGTGGCTCGAATTGCTTAGGGGGCCCAATTAACTAAATCCTGCCCTGGTCCTTGAAGGCCGGTGTCCTGGAGAGTTTAGCTCCAACCCTAATCAAACACACCTAGACCAGCTAATCAAGCTCTTACTAGATATACTACCTCCTGGCAGGTGTGTTAAAGCAAGTTGTAGCTAAATTAGGCAGGACACCGGCCTTCCAGGACCAAGTTTGGACACCCCTGGACCCGAAAATTTAAGGGATCTGAAGTTTATTTATGGAAGAATGGTCTCTTTCCAGATTTTCCCAAACTCGTTAGGCATTATAGAAAAGTCTTAGCTCTTATCTTGAAAAAAAAGACTACTAAGGGGTACCAATAATTGTATCCAACATGTATCAAATAAAAACATTTAATGAAAATGATTTATCTAAATGCATGGATGATGTTGCACTGACACAGGTAAAAAAAAAAATCTTTATTGAGTCACAGGTCATGTCCAAAGTGACTAAATGCAATACAGATACAATTCCTCATGCGGCCCTTGTCATCACTGCAGTGCACCGGGAATCCAACCAAAAAAACGAAAGAACAGTCTAAACGCAGAAGATGGGTTTATGCCAAACCATCATCCACATCAAGCAGGAAAAACAAAACACGCATGAAGTACTATCAGCTACTTGAGACAGTTAATAAGACCACAGAACAGAGGTAAATGTATCAAAGAACAGAGAAGCTGCAAGTATGTACAAAGAGTGTCAGGTACAGAAAACATCTCAAGGCTCTAAATACATCGAGACTGCTTTTGGTCACAAGATATAAGATTATGGCATATTCAGTTCTCAGCAACACTCCTCCTTGCATAAGTTAGTTATACACTGGATATTTCTTTCACCATATTGTTCAGTTATATATTTTTTCCTCTTCCATTTAACCAATAATATTTTCACTGAACGCTCTGACCAAACTGCTACTCCATCCCGATGTATTGTACGGTTTTATTTTTCAAAAGCACCAAAACTTATATAAACAGGTGTTATAGGTAGATACAAGTGTAGCAATAAATTGAACTTTTGGCATACATTATGTGTGTATCTGCAAAAAGCCTTTATAACGAAAGAGTAGTTTTATTGTTAGCACTGCCTAGACCACATTGAGCCACTGAAAGCCACTGAAAACCATAAACAACTAGCTTAGCAACTATTACACAATGAATCGTTTTAATTGCTGCTTTATCATTTGCAATTGTGCGCTGTACAGAAATGAACATGAAATAGTGGATGTTCAAAACATTTAGATAACATTTCATACATGGGAGGTTTGATTTGACATCAGTACAGGTGAAGGTAAGTCTTTGAGGCGTTCACAGCAGTTTGTGAGACATGTTTTCAGCCAAATAATGGAGTGAAGCTGCAAATCGCTCCTAGAAATGCAGGCATTGAAATGTAATACTTCAAACATTAAAATGGCCACTTAAAATGTGCCCAAGGCGTTCTGCTGGCTTCAGGAAGTGTGCAAACAACTGATAGAGACACAAGCGTCTTTCTACAAAACTTACAGAAAAAGACATGAACACACTTTTTGTCCTAATAGGTTAGTGGAGTTGAAACAAAGCTGCCTAAACTTACAGACTGGTTCAATGTTTTGCTGGACGCTTAAACTGATGAAAAAGCTGGCGGCAAGGCAGAGAGAAAGTGATAGTTTTAGTGCACGGAGAGGGCACCGTGTTAGGACTGGGTGTGTTGGGGAAGGGCGCTTTCATCAGTCTTCTTGCCTAGCATGACTTTTCAAATGAAAAACGAGTCTCTCTTCCCCCCACCAAATGAATAGTACAAAATTAAAAAAAGAACAAAATATTAAAGTAAAATAAGCTTCAGGCTTAGCAGTCGCTCTTCCAAAGTTTGATGGTTTTGTCGTTTTCTAGTGCTGCTGATGCGATGATGTTTTCTGTGGGGTGACAAGCGGTTGAGATCACCACATCTGCAAACAACAAGTATACCGTTAATTTACAGCTATGAAAAAATATCACTTGAAAATTTCCTTATAAATTAAGATGTGTGTTGGATATATAATTGAAATCCAATAAATCTACAATAACAGAGTTTTGAGAATAACAATTTCATTCAAATAAGCACTTAATATGGTGCGTTCACACGAGACGCGGATGAAGCGTCAAGCGTGAGTGATCCAGTGTTAATTTTGACAGCACATTTTGTTCAATTCAAGGCAGTTTGCGACTCTGTGATAAGCGGAGATTATAGCACTACAGTATCCTTATATCCTTAAATAATAACATCACGAAATGTCGATTTCGAATAAGTTGTTTTGTAGCAGAGGTACACTGTAAATGTACAGTTGTCATGACGATCGCTGCAGACAGCACACATGAACCTAAAGCGAGTTAGATCAGTACAGTTAGCCGCAGCTAAAATGAAACGCGTGAGGAAATGACTCCTCACGAAAATGAATGCCATGATCATGTTACTGATGTATTCATTTTTAAATGTACAGAGTCAAGTCTCTAAAGGTTAGCGAGAGACTACACTGTTTCAGTTAAGCAATAGCACACACTTGGATAAAAAAAATTAAATAAAAAAAAAAAAGAGTTTACCATGAATTTCGGGATGATTCCCTAACATGCTGATGACGCTTTAGATTTGTAGTTTTTAATCAGCTTTTTTCTCCCCATACGGTTTACGGTCTTTTTGTCTTACATTAAATGTGAAGCTTCTTTTTCACTTAGTTGTTGCCATCGCATCATAGATAGTTTAATCAGACAGGCGCCCCATGGATGATGATGTAATCGCATCCAGCAACTACTGTGGATCAGTTACTTTTCAAATGTGCATGTGTGTGTGTGTGTGTGCGCGTCAAGATTAATTCTGACTGGATATTTTCCAAAAAACATCCCTCAATTACGTTCTCGTCTTATTTTATTAGTCAACGAAAATGTCAGTATATCTTTATTATAGTTGTCGTCATCAACACTTCATCTTGTATTCTTTGGTAGAAACTTGTTCCGTCACAAAAATAATGACGATCGTCAGCTGGAGTATTTTGCGCGTTTGATGTGTAATTCGCTCAAGTTGGAATATTTGAACTTTAGCAGACATTCACGCCACGTTAACCAATCAGGAGCTTGCTCTTGTAAGGGCGTGATTATGATGTAGCGTGTGCAGTTGGTGTGCAGAAGGGAAATCCTCTTGCCAACACCTGACAACAGCTCATCAATCTGGGCTTGGTTTAGTCAGAAGCACCACTGAAAGTTTCCATCATCCAGGTTCAGTTTCTGGAAGACTTTACGAACTCACAGAGCTGGGTGATTCTCTGAAAGAATGTAGTGCACTCACTAGACACAGCGCCAAACAATTCGACACTGTTTTTCAGCCTGTAGAGCACATAAAGCACAGCTATTCTTTCATTAAAATCCATGTTAGCCGTTTAGCAAAGAAATTAGAGTCACCAGGCAAACAGAAGCCCCGCCCATGACACAAATCTTGAGTAAACGCAAAATATTCATGCATCTATTTATGCATGAATAGCGCCATTTATTTGAGCATGCCGTGTCTGGCGTGAACACAGCATTATAGGTGTCAGGCAATACATGTTTAAAATAATTTGATCTCTCCATGTGTGCTACATTTGGATTAAATTGAATCATGCTGTATTTACATTTAATGTTTGTAACTTAAAAACTATATAAAAAGAATCTAAAATCAAAATCGTAAATCAACACTTTTTGACACATCTCTAAAAATATTGCTCAAACACAACAAATCTGTAATGTAGCACTGCTTAGCTGATGCTATTAGCAGGAAGTGCTTTAAGTTCTAGGTTAAAATGCTTTGTTAACATCCACTGAACTTCTGCTCTCACCCGTGTGGCCCTGTAGTTTCTGTACGATCTCCTTGGTCTGAAGGTTCCAGATATAGACCATGTTATCTTCTGAGCCGGAGACAATCCACTAAAAAGAAAAAGCAAGTCTTTATAACCATTTCAGTTTACATGCTCATGTAGAAAAACGAAAGTCTTAACATGTTGAGGCAATAGATTAGTAAAGTGTAGAGCCAACAAACCTTTCCACCAGTAACAGAGAAATTTGCAAATATGCAGTACTTCTCGTTTTTATGACCGGTGTAAGTTTTCAGACACTAAAAAAAAAAAAAAAAAAAGAACATTTATTGTCATACACTGATTAAAACATTTTTTAATTACTAAAACAATGCAAAATAAACTTAAAAACACTTACCTTTCCTTTGCTGTAGTCCCAAAGCTTCAAAGTACTAAAATATAAAGAGAATGCATGTGAATTACTATAATTTACTTTAAAGTCTCTCTGACCTTTTAAATAATAACATAAAATGTGTAGAATATCAAAATGGCCTTGACTTACTTGTCCAGAGTGGCAGCCAGGATGTACTTGCCATTGGGGGAGAACTTCACAAATGACACTGGTGGGTTGTCGTCATCTGATGAAAATATGCAAATGTATAAATTAATGATTTATTTATGCCTCTTTTATAGTCTTTGTGCTTACTTAACTTGCCTTACATTTAGCTGTGTTTTACTAGTTTCTTACTGGCTTAATGTTATTCATGCATGTTAGATGACAACTGATTTATAAACACAAATGATTGCCATTTACACAAAAGCCCTCATTTGTACAAATTTTGTGCTGGTCAACTTACCAATGAGTGTTTTAAGGCACTGGCCAGATGCTGTGTCCCAGATACGACTGTTTAAAAATCAGATAAGTTGGTATGGTTGTTAGCTTTTAATTTCTGAAATATTTATTTACTGTTGATTTTTTTTACAGCCATATTTCACTCACCAAAGTCCATCATAACTGCTGGACACAATCAATGAGCCGTCTCTGTTGAAATGAACCTAGAACAAAAACAAATACACATTTATAATTCAAAGAAATCCCTTAAATTGATGTTAGTTGTACATAATTGAGAATTTAATCATCCAGATTAAGTATATAAAAAAATAAAAAATAAAAAAAAAGCACGAACCGCAGAGACAGGGTCTGAGTGTGCTGGAAGTGTCTTCAGACATTTCCCTGTTTTAACGTCCCAAATCCTCACACTCTCGTCAAACTGCATTGAAGAGAATAATTAACATGTATTAGAGGTACAATGTATGAAGTCATTGATTACATTTTTAAAAAATAGAGAAACAAAACAGCGACTCTGAACTCAAAAGTCAGTTTTGCATTGCAGGGAATGGTATGGTTTGGTGCAGCTTGGCTTGCATTTACACTGAAGTTTAATACCAATTAATGTGTGATTATTTCGAAGTTTGCTCATTGATGTCATCGTTTTTTTTATTCCAGGTCAGTTCCGCATCTCTGATACCAAATGTGAGAAAATTCTGGACCTCTTCTATTGACAAGGATACTCCTATTTCAGGTGTTTTTTTCTTCCAGTGGTATAAAAATGTCTAGTGTCACAAATCCAGTGACGCTAGTTATGATCATTCCCTCTGACCAAGTGATAAGCAATTTGTAAAATGCGAAGTTTTAGAAATGACACGGCTCACTTGAAACTTCAATTAAAGAGGTTGTTTTGTCCCAGGATGCATTCGTTTCTGTTTTGTATTTCCTTTCTTTTTATCTGCTCTACTCTAATAATGACCATCACCTGCTGTTAATGATGAACTGCTCACTGATTGGAGAATGAGAAAAGCATTAGACATTTAAGCAGCATGTCTCCACTAGAACAGTGTTTGGAGGCTCTTTTGTGAGATTTTACATTTTTGATCTGCATTATCTGTTGATTAGGAGCTTTAATTTGTTTAAGTTCTGCTTTGTTAATGCCGTTGTCAATCTTATGTAGATTTTGAATCAGAAACTCTTTTTGGTTGTGAGTTTACTATTGATTTTTTGATACTACTTTATTGACTCTTTGTTTTGTTGGAAACGGGTTAGTAGAGAGAAGTGCTATTACTAAAAAGTATCAGGTTATAGTAATGAATCACAGCGGGAAAGCTTCTAAAATGAGCAATACCGATCTGGTGTGCGTTTCCGAAAACCATCATTAGCCAACTAAGGTTGCAAGTTACGTCATTACAAACATAGTTCGTTGATTTGGTGTTTCCCAAATCCATTGTTCCAACTTATACGTTTGTAACTACACCTCTAGAGCTGTAGTTAACAACACGTTCCTGGTTGTGTTCTATTCCCAGTTATCCCCCTATCGGTTTTGTACATTCTAACATTAAAACCCGGAATTATTTAAAAAAAAAATCTTATTTAACAATTTTGCTTCCTTCATAGTGCACTTTGAAAACATTTGACATTTTAAACGCAACCGTGGCTCATGACAAAAGCTATAGGTGACTATTGTTTAAAAGTGGAATTTACGTTGTGTTTCCAAAGCTTGTGAAAACTAAAATATATACCATAGGTTAATGCTTTTCATTTATAGTAGGTTATATATTAAGAAATGTGTCTGTAGCCTACTATGACATGGGCCTAGTGATTAGAACATTTCTACAGTGGTTTGAATGCGTCACAGGTGTAAAAGTAGACTTAAAAAATAATAATAATAATAATAAAAGTAAATAATATCCTACTTAATAATAATAACGATTATAATAATAATAATAATTATTATTATTACTTAATAAATAGCCTACTGTAAATTACAACCATAAACTATTTATATATGAGATTAGAGTGTTAGATAAGTAGTTTTATGTTTTAGCATAGAATATGGAATATTTGTACAGGAAACATTGGTCCTGTATGTGCCGTTTACATATATTTTAATTATAAAAAATGCATGTTTTTACTAAAACTAATATTGGATTTTTTTAAGTGCGTATGCGTGTTAAACAATATAATTTTATAAAAATAATGGTCATTTTCTCTAAAGAAGTTGTTACTCCGCCCCGTTTGGAGCATCATTATGGATGTTCTAAGTTATTACTAATGAGATTCAAACGATTGATCTGCGACAGAGAAACTATGGTTTTGGGAAAACACTGGTCACTACATTGATTATTTCCCAAACGATGCATCGTACTATGATAGTTCAGTCACTAGTTATGTCGTTGTTTGAGAAACGCACCTAAAAAGGTCTTCAAATCTCCTACGATACCCCCCCCAAAAAATGCAATTACCATAAAGTTAACCTAAACATTTAGTATATAAGACAAATAAATAAAATTTAACGCAAATCCTCATTAAATAAAGCATAGCATTAAAATACAAAAAAAAAGAATTTAAAAAAAAAGTAGCACTACAAATAACACCTTACAGACAATGGGTGATTTTGACTTTCGTTATTTGATTAACAGCTGCAGTCAATTAAAGACAGAATGCATGAACCCATGCATTTTCTCTCTCAACAGTTTGCATATAAGGATATACACTGAGATGGATATTTTGGACCATCTATTTTTGAGATGGATTGGACATTTGTATCCGTCCGTGTAAGTGCAGGAAGATGCTTAATTAAAGCTTTTATAAACACTATTTTAGCCACAATGCAAATAAAAAGATATATAACAGAATGAGAACACAGTGCACGTGTCAAACTTGGCCATCTACGGTTGAACATACTTTGCAAGTTATGCGTGAAATGATGCAAAACACCATAAGCAGAAAGCCCAGGCATTGACACCTCTAATTTTTATATATGCCTGAATAAGGAAAAACTGTAAAGTAAACAAACTTACAGATCCAGATACAATGAGGTTGGACTGGGGGTTGAAGTTACAGCAAAATACATAATTGCTGTGTCCCTTCAGCGTCTTTAAACACTTCCCCTGGTGATGGAAAAAACAACAACAAAAACAAAATTATACAGATCTAGGAGAAAATAACTAACTAAATACACATAGCGTCACAATTCACTCTGCTTGCTTTCAACAGTTCAGTCTTCACATTTTACTTTCGAATGTTCAGTTTTGCCTTGACTTACAGAGCTCACATCCCAGATCTTCAGGGTCTTGTCATCAGAAGCTGAGACCAGGAGGTTGGAGTCTGAGGACCAGGCCACATCTGAGATGCCCTGCAGGAGAAGGAAATCCAGTTCATAACAGCAACCTGGTGTAATACATCACTGAGAAGCCAGCCAGATCTTTTGAGGAACTCAACTTTATTTATAGAGCACTTTAAACACTACTACTGAATCTACGGGAAGTACTGTACAGACAAAGTTCAAATGAAAATAAAATAAGGCTAACAACTAATAGCAAATAAAGATAACACAGTGGAAGTGAAACAATGGTGACAGAAATACCAACAAAACACAAGGAACTCACAAGTTTGTGTCCAGATATCGTCTTCTCAAACTTGCCATCATATGCACCCCATATTTTGATCAGCTTATCAGCAGCTGGAGAGAGAGAATAAAAAATTACAACATGCATTTATGTTTTTTTTTTCACAAGATTTCTACACCAGGATTTCCTTGAGGGTGGTTCAAAAGATCCCTAAAATCTAATAATTAAATAAATGTATAAAGCTCCAATCAAAATAAAACTAAAATCTTAAAATGACCTAGTCTAATTATCCAAATGAAAAAGATTGCAATGCTGTAATAATCGGTGTATTCTCTGAAAACTGTGTGCTTATAGTCTGAGATATTAGGGTGATATGACTCATAAGTGCATTCAGCTGTCACCGCCTCTGAAAGAATATGCATCGACAATGCAGCAACAGAGGCATAAAGGCGTCATCCATTTTAACTTTCAGTTTCCGCAGTGAATTACTGGGAGTGATGTAAATCTTCATATTTTAGAACTGAAAAATTGCAACAAGTAATGTTTATCAACATTAATTACAATGCAAAATGACAGCTGCTGATTCACATAAAAGCAAGTAAAATGTAAATTAATAATATAATAAAAAGCAACAAGCCTTAAGTAAACTAAACCCAGGCCAGAAACAATAATATTTTACACTGGCAATCTTACAGACTGATGAAAGGACAATGACTATGAACAGCAATTTTTTTTATCTGAATTTTCAGAATTAAAGCCTTAAATAACAGTTGTTCAGTTCAAAATGTAATACTCTTCATTTACTTTAAGATTTAACGTTCATAATTAAGTCTAAAATGATAAAATAGCTACGTTTTTAAAGTCCTATACTGTGATCAAAAATATATAGTTCAAATGGTTATAAAAAAAAAAATTACTTTTTTCATCAATAAAAAAAAATTGCGTACACTTACACTCACCAGCCACTTTATTAGGTACACCTTACTAGTACAGGGCTAAACCCCCTTTTGCCTTCAGAACGGCCTTAATTCTTCGTGGCATAAATTTAACAAGGTACTGGAAATACTCCTCAGAGATTTTGGTCCATATTGACATGATAGCATTACGCAGCTGCTGCAGATTTGTCGGCTGCACAATCTTTCGTTTCACCACATCCCAAAGGTGCTCTATTGGATTGAGTCTGGTGACTGGAGGCCATTTGACTACAGTGAACTCATTGTCATGTTCAAGAAACCAGTCTGAGATGATTCGCTCTTTATGACACGGTTATCCTGCTGGAAGTAGCCATCAGAAGATGGGTACACTGTGGTCATAAAGGGATAGACATGATCAGCAACAATACTCAGGTAGGCTGTGGCGTTGACACGATGCTCAATTGGCACTAATTTAACCAAAGTGTGCCAAGAAAATATCCCCCACGCCATTACACCACCAGCCTGAACCATAGATACATGGCAGGATGGATCATGCTTTCATGTTGTTGATGCCAAATTCTGACCCTACCATCCGAATGCCACAGCAGAAATCGAGACTCATCAGACGAGGCAACATTTTCCCAATCTTATATTGTCCAATTTTGGTGAGCCTGTGTGAATTGTAGCCTCAGTTTCTTGTTTTTAGGTGACAGGAGTGACAGTCGGTGTGGTCTTCTGCTGCTGTAGCCTATTGGCCTCAAGGTTCGATTTGTTGTGCATTCAGAGATGCTCTTCTGCATACCTTGGCTATAACGAGTGGCTATTTGAGTTACTGTTGCATTTTTATCAGCTCAAATCAGTCTGGCCATTCTCCTCTGACATTAACAAGGCATTTGCAGCCACAGAACTGCCGCTCACTGGATATTTTGTCTTTTTCAGACTATTCTCTGGAAACCCTTGAGATGGTTGTGCATGAAAATCTCAGTAGATCAGCATTTTCTGAAATACTCAGACCAGGCCGTCTAGCACCAACAACCATGGCACATTTAAAGTCATTTAAATCACCTTTCTTCCCCATTCTGATGCTTTGTTTGGATTGTAGCAGATCGTCTTGACCATGTCTACATGCTTAAATGCATTGAGTTGATGCCATGTGATTAGAAATTTGAGTTAATGAGCAGTTGAGTAGGTGTACCTAATAAAGTGAGTGTATATGCATGTGTTTCATTATATGTATGAATTTATTTGTATATATATAAATATTATATTTAGTTTACCGTCATGATAAACCAGTATCAGAGAACTATATAGAAATATATTTCAGAAATAGCTTTTGTGAAAATTGCGTTTAACAAAAAAGTGATGCCTTTGTTTGTTCTATAAGCTGTAATTATTTTTTATTAGTACAAGTGCTGTATTAATACAAGTACTTACATGAGCTGGCGAGCCACTCCCCACTAGGACTGAACTTGACTGAAGAAACTGCTTTCGTATGTCCAGCCAATGTGAACTTCAAGGTGTAGTTTGGCTTGACAGGTGCTGACTGAGATAGAGCAGAATACACATCAACAAAGACATTGTCACAGATCATATAAGATTTAGATCTATAAAAAGGCTGCTATACCATTTTTACCACAGTATATCTGAAGCACAATATGAAAAACACCCAAAAGCAAGCAGTAAACTGGTGACAGACGGGCGTTTCCAGCAGTGTTTTTTTCTCTTTACCTTACTCTGGCTGGCAGAGGCAGCTGATGCCGGCTGTGTTTTAGTAGCCTCTGTGTCTGGTTTCTTCTCCTCAGTTGCCATGGCGACCAAGTTGGAGAGAATGGGTTTACAGAAGCAAGTTCAACGTCAATCTGACTGGCAAAAGGAGAAGCACTAATGAGTGTTTACGAGGTTTTACATGTATTCATTTAGCAGAAGTCTTTATTCTAAAATAAAGCAAGAAAGGAGGAGGGGGTTGTGATGCAGTGGAGTTCTTACAGATCAGATGATTTTTAGTCTTCTAATTCGAATGACACAATAAATGGAGGACTTGGGCGTTTCAATCAACATTTATGAAATCCCTCAAGAATCCAGTTTTAGGTTTAAAAACCTTTTATACCGACCTACAAGTAAAACTAATTAGCACATGTTGGCTTCTTTAGAACGCTTGTACACATCACATCCTTTTGTGATCATACATGGGTCATTTTGTCCCGGTGCTCCAAGTATTATGGTTTTCCAAAATTGTATGCATTGCATGTGTGATATTAAATATAGTTCACCTCAAAACAAAAATAAGCATCACTTCCCACAACCACCAAGTGGTTCTACATTTCTTTTTTCTGTTCAACAAATATGCAGGGGGGAGGAAATTAAGCAACCATTGACATCCTCAGATAAAACAAAAAATACTATGAAAGTCAATGGGTACTGCTTTTCTAAATATCTTATTTTGTGTTCAACTGAAGAAAGAGAGTCAAGCAAGTTTGGAATGAGTGGAGGATGAGTAAACAATGGGAGAATTCATGTTTGTGTGAAATATCACTTTACTGTTATTTTTTTTGGGGGGGGGTTTGACCCTAATTTCGTTTCCTGGATTAAATTGTTAATCTTAAGCATTAGAAAAGTCACTTTAAGATCACAGCAGTACATGATTATTGAAGGATTGCTGCTAAAAATGGCAACATTTCATAAAGAGCACCAAGGGTATGCAAACATATATGATTAATAGATTAGTATAAAGTAAAATGTTAAGTTTTTTCCATTTAAAAATGATGAATTTGTAGTTTTTAAATGATAATGATTCAGGAAGGATATGTGCATATACAAGCACGTGAAAAGACACGTTTTGCACAATTTATATAAGCAACCTGAACAAATGATCTACTATTAGTATACGATCAATAAAGAAAACAGACAGATTCCAAAAATGACCAAGCTATAATAAGAGTTCAGTAAAATAATGGTGAGTCGATGGCATGTTTGTTTGCAACGGAAACTGACGCAAGTTTAAAATCACCTGGATAAACACAAACACTAAAATGCAGGCATATTTTCCAGAGCTCGTGTCTGTGTCAGAGGTAGATCTATGAAAACAGCATTACTGTTAGCTGCTAGGCTATCTGAGAGACGCAGGGCCTCAGAGCAACCATGGACCACCTGCAACCCTTGAAATATACCAAAATGTACACATCTTCGTATAAAAATTCGTGGTTTTACCGCAATCGATTAGGTCCTCTGTCCCATCCCTCGTAAAATAATTGAAGTACATTAATGGACGTCTTTTCTCAGCACACATGCCTCACTGTCTTTTTCCATACATTCAGACAACAAAAGCAGCGAGTAAAATCACTCACCGGCGGCTGTTAAGCGGGCAAGAAGAGTTGCTTTCGACTTTTTGGATGAGTCCACTGCTTGGTTCGAAAAGAGGTTTATTCATGAATCGCAAGACAGGCTGTTTTGATCATGTAATGAGCTAGTGATCGAGCTAAATACGATGGTGGATGAGCGCCTCTCTACCGCAGGCTCAGGCGGTAATGTGGCAGTGACAACCACTGCGCACGCGCACAACTTAACGGTGGATCAAGAGGGACATTTTTTCAAAAGCCGAGAGGTATCGACTCAACACCGGTCACCGTGTGGCAGCATCAGCTATTACATTTTCTGGAGACGCTCTTTGATGTTTTTCTAACAATTTAATTATTATTTTTAAGTAATTTTGATCATAACAAATGTTTTAGCCTATAATAAAAAAATTACCTACACTCCCAGAAACAATAGACATTTTATTCACGTCTAAAGTGTAAATTAATGATGTACTTATTCTTATTTTGTTCAGAAATTGTTAGCTTTTGATAACTTTTGTACTTTTTGTGTATTTTATCACTTTATATTACAGGACAAAGATGAATGTGATTATTGTTTGCTTATTCTAAAAGTATTTTTTTCTTTATTATGTGTATGCAACTAACAAATTATATGTGGATTATATGAAAACACGCTCTTTCCAAAATATGTAATTATACGAACTGTTAATTAAATTAATTTGTTTTTATTGATTCATTTAATTTTCACAAATTATCCTGTTATTGCACTGATGCCCTTAACGCAGTAACGCTGGGATTTTATATATTTAATAATTATTTAAAAACATCCATAATGATCTTTACAATTTAAGTTTAGAATGAGGTTCCCTCCATGAGCACGATCACGGGGTCTGGTCATCTACAAGATTGAGAACTTCTGGTTTAATACTGAACAGGAGATGGTTCGGCGCCGGACTAGCGCGCATGCGCACAGCACTTCGCGTACCTCATCTCTGTGCTCCTGCCCAGCCTCCAAACAAGCGACGAGCCACTGGGATTGCCACACGTTAACTCCTTTCCTGAAGCCTCTGAGTGAGTAATCTTCTGCATTTTTGTTTAAATAACATCTTTTAGGGTAATAATTCGCATTTCGTGCCTGTATTTCGATAGGGTCTGCGTTCAATCAGTGAATCACAAGAGAAGCCGTTAGCCAGTGGCTAGTTGTTTTCAACAAAGCGACAATGTAACAAAGCCTTGCTGAAATAACATGACTAATCTCACTCGTTTACCCACTAGGCCGTTATCTGAACCTTTATTTTACCGCAGCGTATCTCTGTGTATGATATATTGACGTGAGTCAATAAAAAGAGCATCGGGAAGGCGTTGAAACGCTAAGCGTGGATGCTAACCCTGTTAGCTGCGCGCCATCTTAATGTGAGTGATTGACTGTGTGCTAAAGCTAATCAGTTACTCAGCTCTTGGCGCCTATTTCACCATCACATATATATATGAAATAAAATTTCAAACATAGGCTGGTGGATGGCTAAATATGTGGTGGGGATGAATTTAAAGGCTTTGTTAAAATAATAAAATTTTTATTTAGTTACCAATCTGGTCGCGGTATGTGTGTGCAGTCGCAGCACAGATAATTACATTTATTTCAGCGTTCTATCTCGATATTCATACTGTAGCTTGTAGCAAACCTGAGTTTTTCATATTGTTTCATAAATATAATTTGATCGGAGACATTTGGTTTTAGTTGGAAACTAACGAGTGAATCTAGTTCAGTGAGGCAGTGTGATTGTTTACGCGGTAATGCTGCGACTACTGTTGTTTGTTTTCCCGAACAGCTACACACGTGCATAAACCAGTGAAAGTGTAGTTGTAATCATTCTGACACGTATTTGAGGTGTTCCACACCCGACTGTCAGTTTAAAAAAAGTCTCGGTCTCCATTTAGTTGTTGTTCATTTGTGTTCTGTAAGTGAATGGTGACTGAGTCTGTCATTTCGTCTGTTTTTGTGTTTCACATAAGTCATGTTGACTTGGCTTAGAAGAAATTATATCATGGTATAATATTATTAAATAAATAATACAGGGAAGAACTTAAAATATAGTTTAGATGTCAACAACTAAAATATAATCATGAGGGTTTCCAACTCAGAATTACAGTTGCCTAATGTATTAATATCCTAGCTGTATGCATAGGATTGATTTAAGTGACTATTTCTTGGTTTCAGCAGTTTTATTATTCAAAATGCACTCTATACACAAGTGCTCTGAAACTATTGAACACCCATTCTTATCTTGGTACAATTTTGAAAAGCTTTTTGGTCTATTTCAAAGGGTAACTACTGTAAATATGTATGTATGTGTGTGTGTGTGTGTGAGAAATTTTAAATATCATAATTTTGTGATGAAAGGCCATCCTTCCCCAATAGTTTAGGTTGCCTATTCCCTGCCACTTTCTTATAATTGGTTGCTTGCTGCTCTACTTGATTTATTTTTTGATTAATAATTATTTTGTCACAAAGCATTACTGATTCTTTCAGTTCTAATAGCATAATGCTTTTAAATGCATAGGTACATTTTTGTTCTGAAGCATGATGTTATAACTCGTATATATGTATTTGTTTTTTAGAGGTTGAAGGTCGGGTCCTGCAATGGGATATGGTCCCTCTCAGATGACTGAAGAGCTAAAAAAACAGAGAATCAGAAAAGCATAAAGAGAAGGCACACTGGAAACAAGTCTGCTTGTGCAGAATAAAAACCCTTCCCGATTAAGCTGTTTTCTCCCTCTTCACAAAAATGTCAGCTGTCACTTCAGCAACTCTAGAACCTCCTGCAGCTGCAAACCCTCCTCCTCCTGAGGTGATTAACCCTACCAAACCTGGCCGCAAGACTAACCAATTGCAGTACATGCAAAATGTTGTTGTCAAGACACTGTGGAAGCACCAGTTTGCATGGCCATTTTACCAGCCTGTTGATGCGGTTAAGCTTGGCCTTCCGGTAAGTAAATCCATGTTAGATATAATATGACTGTTTTAGCATCCATCATTTTGACTAAGTTTTAAACTGACCTTTTTATTACGGAAGCCTGTATTTCACCGTTGAATTTATTTATTTTTTTAATATAATTCTGACTTTTTAATCTAACACTTCTGACTTTCTCACAATTGCAAATGTACATCTCACAGTTTATTTATCTTGTCAGAACATGACGTTTATACATTTTCAATTGCGAGTTAGCATCTGTTATAGCTTGCAATTTTTGAGTTTATATGTTGCAAGTTTGATTAAATTATAGCTTGCAATTCCATGTTTTTTTTCTGTTTATTTGTTTTTTTTATTATTGTTAAATTTTTATGAACGCCTCATCAGAGTTGTGATATGGGGAAGAGAGTCAGTTAGATGATCCTTATGGTTAATTGTTTTGGTTGAGGATAAAACTTTGGTTTGTTAAAAGACTTTTTACTTGTTTTATGTCTAGGACTATCACAAGATCATAAAAAACCCAATGGATATGGGCACCATCAAGAAAAGACTGGAGAGCGTTTACTACTACAGTGCAAGCGAGTGTATGCAGGACTTCAACACAATGTTCACAAACTGTTATATTTACAACAAGGTATGACTTTGCACGGTCTACTTTAATTCACAGATTTGGGAGAGAGGAAGCTTGGAAAATTAATGAATATTTTTTTATTTGTTTTCTTAGCCAACGGATGATATTGTGTTGATGGCACAAGCATTAGAGAAGATCTTCCTTCAGAAAGTGGCCCTCATGCCTCAGGAGGAGGTTGAGCTGCTTCCACCTGCCCCGAAGGGCAAAGGGCGCAAACCAACAGGGCCTGGTAAAATTGAAATCAGCTGAATGATGAAGTAATCATAACATCCTATCTTCTTGCATAATAAGAATATTATTTTCCCCTAATTATTTAAATGCAGGTCAGCAAGATGGAGCCGTCTCCACTGGCTCACCCACATCAGTTTTTCCTGGTGCCACATCGCCAAGTTCACAAACAGCAGTCGTATCTCCAGCTCCAGTGCCCGCTATCACCCCTAGCATACCAGCTGTACAAAACACAACTGCTGCCGCTGTGATACCCAGCATGCCTCCATCACAACCCACGGTTAAAGTAAGTCACATGATCTCTCCGTACATCACATGATATATTCAGTGTTATTGTCTCACCACCGGATTTGTTTCCCCATTTGTGGTTTGTTGTTTTTCCTAGAAGAAAGGGGTAAAGAGGAAAGCAGACACAACCACCCCTACTACCTCTGCTATCACCGCGAGCAGGAGCCAATCGCCCACCCCAATTTTAGAAGGCAAGCAGAGCAAGATGGCATCCCGGCGAGAGAGCACCGGCCGCCCAATTAAACCACCTAAAAAGGATTTTGAGGATGGGGAAATAGCCGTGCATGGTGGCAAAAAGGGCAGACTTTCAGAACAGCTCAAGTACTGCGATGTCATCCTTAAGGAAATGCTGTCAAAAAAACACGCCGCATATGCTTGGCCCTTTTACAAGCCTGTTGATGCAGAGGCTCTCGAGCTACATGACTACCATGATATAATCAAACACCCCATGGACTTAAGCACAGTGAAAGTATGTTTAGTTTGCACACATCTGTTAATAATGCCTTCATTTTTACAAGGTAATATACATATATATTTTGTGCTGCTTGCAGAAAAAAATGGACAGTCGAGAGTACCAAGACGCTCAGACTTTTGCTGCAGATGTGCGATTAATGTTCTCAAATTGTTACAAGTACAACCCCCCTGATCATGAGGTGGTTGCTATGGCCAGAAAACTGCAGGTGAGGAGGTGTTGTTGTTGATGTTTTTCACCCCTCCATTTGGCAATTTATCCTATTACATTCCATTTGTTAAAAAACACAAAAAAAATACAATAACCTTTTTCTTGTTTTTCATTTCAGGATGTGTTTGAAATGCGTTTTGCAAAGATGCCTGATGAGCCAGTGGAGGTTCCTGGGGCTGGCGTTGTAGGCGGGGCCGGTGTGGTCAGTAAGAGTACTGTCAGCAGTGAGAGCAGTGGCGACTCCTCCACCTCTGACAGCTCCGACTCTGAGGAGGAGAGGGCCACCCGGCTTGCCGAGCTGCAGGAACAGGTGGGTGCGGAACAGGTGGGTTTCAAAACAAGGACCAAGTTCCCTTATCCTCTCCAGGCTCAGAGATGTTTTCAAGCCACATGATCTGTCTCAACGTTTTTACACCACATACACACACACATGCCATTCTTAATCAATGCTTATTCTCTAAACAAGTTGTAAGGGCTTCCACTTTTACAGCAGCACCTTTTTGCTTTCAATTTGTGCACTTGTACAAAAAGCTGTTTTTTAGCCCTCTACCGCGACCAGCTGCATATATTGGTTTGCATTTAATCTCAAAATGCCTGAATGTAGATGTAGTATCATTTGTTGTTTTGTTTCTGTCTTATTGGAGCTCTATATCACATTTTCTTCCCTTGCCATTTTTTTTACCAGTGTATCTCTTTGGAGCACCCCATTGGTAGCAGACAGGGGATTAAAAACGGGTGCACCAAGAATAATCAGGTGATTTCACATTTCCCTGTCCCTGCCTATGAACATTGTGTATTAGTTGTAGTTGCTTTCATTCTTGTATTAGATGGTCAAGAGCATGATATGGATAGTGAGATCAGCGGTAGAGGGTTAAAAGCAGCAATAAAAATATTGACTTTATTGGGTGGTGTTGGGAACCCAGCTGTGTGTGTGTTTAGGATGGAAGTGCTGGAAGTTTTGGGAATCAATAGATTAAAGTAATTGTGTGTATGTGAATTTTCTCTGTTCATGTTGGCTTGCTTTGCATTTTAGACAAATCTTTGCTAGTTCCAGAGAAACATATGGAGGTTCTGACTGCCCTTTATCTATATGAATGCCTTTTTAAAGTTTTTAAAATGTATATATAATATATTTATAAAAAGTGTTTTTGTATAATTAAACCATAGTCTTTGCGGGAGGGGGGTTTAACACTTAAATGTATTCTTAAGACTTAAATGGATCTCGTTGCAAGACACATGCATGTTTTTATAACTATAAAATGTAGTAATTTTATTAATTGAACCAATTTACCTCTAGTGATAAAGGGTGGAATAGTCTCTGTTGTTTCATGTCAGTTTTTCCTTTCATTCTGTTTTCCTTTACATGTGCTCTGTTTTGCAATCACAACACCAGACATGTATGATTTGATATTGCTTGTCCATTGTTAAACTGAATTTGGAAAAGTCTATATTTTTCTATTATTATTATTATTATTGTTACTTATGCATCTGTTTGGTTCTTTGGCATTGGACATTCAAAATAAATGTCAATAAAAGTCATTAGTTCCCATTGAAGAACAAATGGTAATGTCATGTTCAATAATTGCTGCTTTGCCTGGCTGTAAGCAGATCACTAACTCCCCCTTCTTGGCTCTCCCCAGCTGAAAGCCGTCCACGAACAGCTAGCTGCTCTTTCTCAGGCCCCTGTAAGTAAACCAAAGAAAAAGAAGGAGAAGAAAGAAAAAGACAAGAAAAAGAAAGAGAAAGAGAACAAGCACAACAAATCCAAGCCAGAGGAAAAAGCCAAGCCGGGACAACCACCGAAACCAGCCCAGCAGAAAAAGGGTCCCACCAGAAAGGCTAACAGCACTGTTCCAGGCAACAGGTTTGCTGCTTTGGTGCTGCTCTGGTCTTATTTCAATGGACTAAATGGGAAATGATCAGTTGAAGTCTGAAGTGGTTCTGTTATGTGCTTTGAACTTTTCTCAGGCAACCAAAGAAGGGTGGCAGAGGGCCAGGCTATGAGTCTGATGAGGAGATGTCGCTCCCCATGACATACGATGAGAAACGGCAACTGAGCCTCGACATTAACCGGCTGCCTGGAGAGAAGCTGGGTCGGGTGGTCCACATCATTCAGTCCAGAGAGCCTTCGCTGCGTGATTCCAATCCTGATGAAATCGAAATAGATTTTGAGACGCTCAAACCTTCCACTTTGCGTGAGCTGGAGCGATACGTCAAGTCCTGTTTACAGAAGAAACAGAGGAAACCTCCACGTAAGTGAACTCCCCTTGGCCTATGTGCCATGCTGTTATCATAAAATGATTACTAAAGAGTTATTCATCACCTTTCCTTCAAAATCTGTAAGAGTAGTTCATCTTTGGGGGAACAGAGATTTTATTATTATTTATAATATCTGAGAAATTGGAAATGTGGTTACCCAAAACATAGTTGTTTCTGAATGTTTGAAAAGATCTATATCACTGGTGTCCAAACCTTTTCGTATAAAGGGCCAAAAGCCAAATATATAATATTACTTTAAATCATATTAACTACTGCAGTGTAACATTTAAAACAACTCAGCGCTATAACATAATCACATTTATAACACTGGATTTCAATGATGAATTTAGTAGTCGAGCAGAATCTGTTTTTGCCTTGATCTTTTTTGTCCTCTATCCATCAGGTGACTATTTACATTTAAACTAAATCTAATTAATTTACAATATATATTGGAAACATTTTATTTCAGTTAGCTTTTAACAAAAAAACAAAAGTGTACATTAGATTTGAAATGACATCCTCTAAACCATGTCCATCATTTTTTCCTCTTTGGCATGTTTGGGCATCCCTGATCTATAGGACTCAAGTCTTTTGAAGAGACAGTTGCTTAAATGTACAATATGTAATTTTTGCTACTAGAGCGTATATTCACAACAAACAAATGCATAGTTTGATGTCAGTCAGTGTGGAATCTTAGGAGGTGTAGTCTTCATTACATAACGCCTGCACAAATCATGTTTAGGGATGAACTAAAGTATTGAAAACTTTTATAGTATAAAGCAGAGTAACGCTGAAAGCCATCTATGCAAAATAAAACTACCGAAGCAAATGCAGATGAGAGAAGAGCTTCATAATGCTGCTTTGAGTGGTCTAAAAATGCACAACAGCGTCTTATTTTAATCTAATTAAAAATCAAGGGTGTAGGTCACATGACATGGGTCACTATTCAAACCTGCCAGATTTTCATGTTTTTCAAAACCATTTTCAAATCATTTAAGCACACTCATCAAAATATACTGGAGGTTATTGGGTATCTCAACTTTTTTTCTTTTTTAACATTGTCTATTTAACAAGCTGATCGGATAAGATGTTAACTTTTTCAGTAGCATAACTTGAGGGTGTCCAAACTCTGTCCTGGATGGCCGGTGTCCTGGAGAATTTAGCTCCAACTTGCTTTAGCACCTTTCAGAAAGTTTCTAGTATATCCAGTAAGAGCTTAATTAGTTAGTTCAGGTGTGTTTGATTAGGGTGGAGCTAAACTTTTCAGGACACTGGCCCTCCAGGACCGAGTATGGACACCCCTAATATAACTGGGCAGCAAACATGCAGTCAAACTCATTGGTGGGTCTGCATCAAAGCTTCTGTGACCAAATTTGAACGTGGTAAACATTTAGGTTAGAGTAAAAGCCTCAATTAAATGTTCATCTTATAATGTAGCGTATACTTGTTATTTATATAAATACTTTTCTTAAAGATCTTAATTTGTGTTTCAAAATTAAACCTCACTCTCAGTCTTTTACAATGACATGAGTGTGTAAATTAGGCATGGGCCGGTATAAGATTCTGACGGTATGATAATCTCCTTCAACCCCCCCCTCTTTTAAACACGATATATTTTATTTTAAGAAACATTTAAAATATTTTGGAACAGTAAACATGTCAGGCTAAATAATTCAAATTAATCATTGACTTCTGTCTTCATTAGTTTCAAAAACACTGATTTCATGTCATCTTTTGAGATATTTTATGCTAGAGATACTGTTGTCCTAAAAAGCAAACAAAAAAACATAAATAAATTACATACCTTAGGAACGGTATAGCAGAAAATGTTTGCGGTTTTGAATCCTTGACTTTCCCAAACCGTTGTATGCCTTAAAAACGGTCAATCATAAATGTTAATTTATTTAAATTTTCCGTTAGCATTGCTTTTTAGTATAATTGCCATTATTCAAATTGTTCTATTTTTGTTTTGGTATGTAAACATGGGTCTGATTGAATTGAGTGATCACTCTCTTTCTTTCTGTGGTACCAGAGAAAGGAGGTTCTGGTCCGTCTCGGCTCAGCGGAAGCAGCAGTTCCTCAGACTCGGGCAGCAGCAGCTCCAGCGGCTCCACTTCAGACAGCAGTGACTCCGACTGAACACCTTTTTATTTACTTTTTTATTTTTTTTTTTAAAAACATTGTATGCAGTCAAGGTTGTTTCCCCTCTGAGACTTTTTATAAGAAAGAAGAAAAGAGACAATAAAAATGCATCATGTCAGAACTTTTTTTTTTCTCTCTTTTGGAAATGTCATGAAGAAATTAACAGATTAAAAAACAGCTAATTAATAGATTGCTTTTTATTTCCTCTGACTCTGAAAGGGATGTCCTAAAACTGCAAAGAGAGAAAGTCAGTAATTCTCTTCCTGCCATCCTGGTAATGTTGTACATTACCGTCGCAAAATAAAGCGTCCCATCTCACCCGAGAGAGCAGAAAACTGAACGCTCACACTCTGCTCTCCTAATTCGACTTCTGCACCGGTCTTTGTTGTATTTATTGTTTTGTTTTTGCTGTGGCCTCATGTTTTTCCCTATTGGACGCTGTGCCATTATTATATTATTTTTTATTACTTCTATTATTGTCATTGTGAACTGAAATGTATGTCTATGAAAATCATGCCTTTCCCAATGTCACAAATCTTAAGTAGTCCAGAGGAACAAATGACTTAATTAGGCATTACAAGGTCGTTATAGTTAATTTGGCCATTATCGTACAGTAGAACTATATTAAAACCATCTCATACTCTCTTCAACTAATAGATGTTTGGTCATGGGAATCAAGTAGATTTGGGTTTTTTTTGTTGAGATGCTTTGCAGTGATGTGAACATGTTAATCAAGATCACGTGCAGACTTCCTGTTTTATTAAACGTCTTGGTCAGCAATAAACGCAATTCCAAACAGACTGACATTTTTACATCAGATATCTATTAGATGATTCTAAAAGGGTTGTGAATACTGACTCCCATCATCTGTATTTTGATTTTTACTGGCATATTGTGATAAAGCTAATGACGATGCGTTTCTTGTTTATTTCCAGTGTTTTGACAATGATCGTTAAATCACAGAGTCTTCCTCTTCTCACGCTCTTGCAGAATTGAATTATGAATGTAAGGCTATTGTAGATCTTATGAATAGTACACAGTTCCTATGAGGAGCGTTTTCCCTTCTGAAGATTTCCAGCAATTCTTCATGTGGATTGCTTTATGATATCTTAGAATAACTATGCTTTTGATTATTTTCTGAAGTGTTTGTAAGATATTGTAATGTCCTCTCTGAATTTTGTTTTTAAATACTTGTAAGTATTGTAAAGGGAACTGGTATTTGTTTTATTTGCTTGAAACAGTTTGGATGTATGGACTGGTGTAAAAATAGTTTGCAGGATGACTTCTGTAATCTTTTGGCAGCCAAAATTAATGAGGGACATGTATCTTTCAGACTAATTAAAACACTAATAGATTTAGTCAAATCATAATTATTTTAAGGTTTTAATCATGGTATTCATGATTTTGTTGTTGTTGTCTGTCTTATTTTGGTGCAAAACTTCCTAGAATCACTTCTGAGTGTCTGATATAAATAATGATCGAATTCTTACTGGTTAGAGACGGAATGAAACTAAATATATGACTATATAGATAAATATATTCAATTTGATTTGAATTTAGGCCCTGATTTGAAACAAAGGTTTTTTATATTTAAATCAAAGTTTACTTTTTATCTTTGACATGCATGCTGATTTATTGTATTTTTCTTATACATTTTTTGAGCTGTTTATAGTTATACTTCTGTAAATGTCAGTCATGGAAACAACAAAATCAAGAATACAGTGCGAGTAGATGTAGATGTGAGGTTGGGATGGAGGCAGTGGTAGAGGCTAACATTTGATGTAAATGCCTGAAATGTCATGTACACCAGGTACATTTTTTTCATAAATAAATGAGAAAAGCCTTTATTTTGTGTTATTTCTGTTTGGGTTTTTGCAGTTTTGTCATTTTATAGCTATTGAAAGTGGTATTTTATTGTTCATATGTCATAACTTGGTTATTTCTAACGTGATTGGATTGGAATCTATATGGATTTTTGGTAAAACTAGTCTAAACCAGTACCGCTTCTGACCGCTAGATGGCAACAGTGTCTCGTTTCTGGTCAAGGCTACTATAGTAGTTACATTTAACCATTTTTGTATAGCAGTTTGTAATAATAATTAAAAAGTGATAACGATGGTGCAAGTGTCATCTGATATTACATGTTGTAAAACCATGTCATGATATTCTGGTAAGTAGATTAGGAGATTTTACCAGCAATTGGTTAATAATGGGGAGTAACAGGAGTGGTAAGAGCCCAATCGTTTATTCATTTATACATCTATATTTTGCATCTTCAGGGTTTAGAGACTTTGTGAAGGAGGGAAAATGTAACCTTGTGTTCAAAACATGGTATAGCCACTAACAATACTGCAGAGACCAAGATGGATCAATGCGTTGAGTCTTGTGACAGCTACTCACATCTGACTCAAAAAAACCATCGTTCATCTTGAATGTGTTTTAACTGTTTTTTATTCTGGCTCCATGGCAAAATAGTCTGAATACAGCAAGTTTCAATTCAGACAGCAGAACATACTTGTTTCATTTATGTAAATGCTTTCAGAATCGAGTGTTGATGCTGTATTTTTAGGAATAAAAAGTGTAAACATATTTGTGTGTACTATAAAAATTGTACAGTTATAAAACTGATGAAAACACTACATTACATGATTAAGTTAACAAGGAACTCATTAAGACCTATTAACCCTGACCCAATTTTAATCATTAAATGTTGAATTAATATTAATAATACTTTTAAAATAAAATATATTTAAGATTTTTAAGTTGTCTATGGATTTATATTAAAAAGTTTTTTAGAAAAAGTAACCTGCAATGTATAGTAATAAAATCTAAAACAATTAACAATTAAACATTTAATTAATTAACAATTAAAAAAATAACTAATTAGGCTTATATTACTTTCTAAAAAAATTAAGCTGAGTTGTTTTATAATAATATATTGAACATAAAAAATCGCCACTATTATTTAATCTATTGGGATATTTAACATTATTTAATCTATTGGGGTATTTAACATTAATTTAGTTAATTTAAGTAAACACAAATTACAGTCAGAAATTGAAGCCCTTCAGAACTCGAAGCCACATTTCTAGCCTATGCATAATAATTTGTTGTCAGCCTGTCATTTATTTCCCCCAAAACAACAACAAACCCCTTCTGTGTCAAACAAAAACAAAATCGAGCTCGCCCTCTTTGGATGCATTTTGACTCCCCACACTCCCTGAACGTACATTTGTGTTTACCACGATGTCCACAAATTCTGCTGATAAATTAAAAGGTAGACTCTGTTTAAAAAAACGAGTCTGTTATAGTAAGACCGACCCTCCTTCTCACACGTGGACGAGCGCGACCGGAACCCAGATGCGATCTCACCAGCGCGCGCCCTTTCTCCTGCTGCGCGCGCGCTCACCAACCCAGTCCGCACTCACGGCTCACGCGAGCGGAGAAATCAAAACACTCCAACCATCCACACTGAGAAACAACCGAGAAATCCTCGCTACTCAACGGACGAATGTTCAGCACCGAGCCCTCGCGGCGTTTGTCTCTCAGTGGACGCGAAAGAAGCGGGACGAACAACGTTGTCGCGTTAAATACGCCAGAGTTTGTGCGTTTCGCGGAGCGTTGTGATATTTCACTCAAGAAGTTTTAAAAACAAGTTTGGACCGGATTCTTTTAGGAGTTGGACGCTGTTAAGATCGCATCCCGCCTGCTGCTCGAGCGCCTGTGAGGAGCTATCTACTCAAGACTACAAAACATGGATTTATTGCCTCATTTAACCATAAAACTTTGATAAACTGCGCGAGATTGCGTGTAGCAGCTGTTTTGCAGCCTTTCCCAGCATTTCTTGTTAAGGAAAATATCTATTGTTGTCCAGAGAGAATTTTTTTTTGCTGTGACAGGACGCATTTGCAGAGCCAAATATGTCAGTTCATGATGAAGAAGAGGAAACTCAACTGAATCTCTGAGGAGAAAACGCGTCTAAATCACACTGTAGCGTCGTATTTTCTTTATGTTCTGCAATAATGTGTCTTAACAATTGGATTATTTTGTAGTTGCTCTATTTTGGACACACCGAACGATTAGTTCTCAAACAAGGTGGGTTTAATTCTTTAAAAAGTTTAATAAGCGTGTATATAATTGGAAAAGTCATTCCCACATAACCCACCTTAGGCAGTTTAGTGCCCTTTGGACCGCGGAGTGGAACTGGCATCATTTCTTGTCAGTTTTATCTTGGCACTTCACTCGTTTGCGTGCGCTGGACTGCCCGTTTTCTTTATTCTTGCCCCTGTTTTGCTTCGTTCTTGTCAGTATGGAGGAGTGGAGGCAGTGCGGGCGCTGGCTGATAGACTGTAAGGTTTTGCCCCCGAACCACCGGGTCGTTTGGCCCTCAGCGGTGGTTTTTGACCTGGCCCAGGCGCTTAGAGATGGGGTGCTCCTGTGCCAGATGCTGCACAATCTGTCTCCCGGATCCGTGGACCTAAAGCAGATCAACTTCCGCCCTCAGATGTCACAGGTAAGCCAATTTTAATGTCTAATTTAAGTGTCTGTGTTTTAATGACGGTCACATTTGCAGGGATGATTGAGGACAGTATTGACAGCTGGAGATGTGCCCATAGGTTGCCAGTCTAATTCTTATCAACAGGGGTCGTTGTCGAGCATTATTGGCGTAGCTGAGCAATCACTCATATATCTGTCACAATCGATTAATCTAAAATCTGCAACTGATTATGAGCTAAGCTTTCTGATGTTTTTATAGTGTGATTATTTTATTTAAGATATTGTTAATAATTGCACATCCCTAAAATATCAAGTGTTGCAACTATTTGGATGCAACACACACAGGTAACATTTGCTAAACATTTCTTAGCATGTAGATATTTATATTTATGTGCATGGGGGATGAATAAGCCTGATCATTTGAAAGCAAGCAAGGAAGTATCTGAGGTGGTGCAGGGTATAAAAGGTAAATGCTAAGGGAGTGCCAAGACTCTTATCTGTGTAAACATAAACCAGGAAAAGCTGTAAGTTCTTCATGGGTTTCAGGAATGTGACTTTCAGCCAGTTCTCTTTGTGAAGGAATGTGTGGTAAAAGCACTTCCTACTAGTAAATGTGATGTGTCGGGAAGGTATGATGAAGCTTATTTCAAGTGTTGTCTCTTTTGAAAGGTTTTAAACACATCCTACTGTGTTTCACAGCATTTCTGCATATGTTGTCAATGCTGAGTTTTGTACTGAAAAAATAAACCCCTTTGTGATGTAATTTACATAACTGTGCTGTGTAGATTGGGATTTGGATTGGTGCTTATTCTAAAAAGCATGTAACTAGTTTGATTAAAGTGATTCATTATTTTAAACCTGATTTGACTTTTAAATCTGGACTAAATTAGTATCACGGTCTTACAGGTTTAATATTAGCTTTGTTTTGCATATTTATAGGAATACGACAAAACTCTAATTAAAACTCTTAAGAATCTTGATTTAAAGTTACTTTTTTATCTTATTATTAATTTTCTTAATTTGTGTGCATTACAATCTGCAGAGGGCTGTAAAATCTGTCAATTAGAGAGGTGGACAGTATCTGGTTGTCATCTTCAGTGGCTCAGGCCTCTGTTAAGTTCCTGTGAAGTTCTTTAAAATGTCCATTTTTTTTCTCGATGTTTGAATAATCTCAACTGAAAAATGAAGAGAGGATGGGACATAGAGTAGCTCCTCCCCTTTTCAAAAACAACCAATAGCGTTTTTGTTCTGTGGCTGAGAGAGCTTAGCATGCTGCCATTTAAGAAAACACATGCAAATACAAAAAATTCCAGCAAATCGAGAATTATCGTTTGACTGCACACATGCTGCAAATCCTCACAACGCAAACACATTTTTAAAAAACCTGCTGCATTTTCTCACAATGCTAACAATTAATAAAATGCGCTGCGTT
>CAIGQZ010032312.1:10513906-10547233 GCA_903798205.1 Danio tinwini
TCTCACAAAGCAAGCGTTTTACGATAACGTGCTGCATTTTCTCACAACACAACAGAAATGTTTGATCACACTTTATTTTAATGGTCTGTTTGTTGAATTTAAATTTACATGCCAACTAATTCTCATTAGATTATAAGTAGACTGTTTGGTTGGGGTTAGGGTTTGAGTTAGGGTTAGTGTAAGTTGACATGTACTTGCAAAGTTTCTTATAGTCAGTTAAATGTCTGTTGAAGGAGCAGTATCAACAGATATTAAGCAGACAGTCTACTAATACTCAAATGGACCATTAAAATAAAGTGTTACCAAATGTTTCAGAGAGACCCTAAAATGTGACGACCTGGCTATTTAGGTTATGGTTATAAAGGCTAATAAATACTAAAGACACTGGAATCAGGATATTAAAATAAACAAAAAAATAAACACTTTCAAAGATTACCTAAAACTTCACTGAGCAACAGTCACGGCACAGCGGCGTCCGTCATGTTTTTGAGTCCCTTTGAAACATTTCCCTTGTGTTGCGATGTTTTTGTGTTGAAGATTCAGCGCGCTTTCGTAAAATGTTTGCAATTTGCAGCATCAGTGCTGTCAAACTGATGAAGACCTTTCTCAATATGCTAGCGTTTTTTTGTAATTGCGTGTGCTTTCTTAAACATTGCAGCACTTTATCCTCTCTCGTCACCGTAGTTTTGTTTTTATCACAGCTCTGCAAGTGAGAGTGGATGATCTCAACCGCATCAAATGAAAAGCAAATGAGAAGCATGTTGAGGAGGCGTGGCATGTCAGATACTAGATAGCATATGATTGGTCAAAAATTTATCAGAAACTGAAGTATGAGATGATGTGAAAAAAATTGATGACCCATTTATGCAGAAGTGACAAACTGCAAGCTTTGTATGTTTGTCAGTTATATATTTCCTAATTGTGAATTTTGTCACTGTTTTGGAGCACACTAACTAATTGATATCCTTAAAACTAAGAGTAAAACTAACATCTACAATTTTTTTATTTTAATTTCAAGGGACCTTTAATGTTTTGTTTCTAGACTTTGTCTTATTGCAGCTGATCTCTGTTCCAGATTAGCATTTTATTTAACAAAAGCAGAAAGAAAACATTTGCAGATTGCTCGTTTGGAACTAAAACATTCTGTTCTGAATCATTACCCATTGATCATTGTATTTTATTTTACAACACATCTATAATTTCCAATACTTGACGATTATTTGTTGTTCTTTTTTTTTTTAGTTCGTGTATAAAAGAATTGACCTCGAACAAAGCTTCTCTGAGAGCCTGAAAACTCCAGATCATGAGCTGATCGTGTGTAAATGAACACTGTGCTATGCTTCACTCTGAGATGCACAGACAGCTTATTGACCGCTACAATGCAGAAGTGTGCTGGTTTTTACCATTTTACTTCCGATTCAGCTGCCTATGGGAGAAATAACTAGGAATAATAAATGGCAGAAAACAAATAAACTACTTGCTCTACAAGCGTGTTCATGACTTTACATGAAAATTAGAATAAGAAAATAAGAAAAGATCAGCTTGCAACATCAAGCAGCAGAACAAGCTGTTTTTTAACGTCTAAAAATCAATAGAAGTGAATGAGACTGGAAGTTCTTGAGCCAAAAAGATTCAAATGGCTGTTCCTGCTCGTACTTTTAGAATAAGGTCAATATATTTATGTAATTATATTGCAGTCTATTTCATTTTATCTTAGCTAATTATGCAGTCATAAACAGTTTAAAACAATGATTTAGATGGTAAAAATAGAAGGTGATCTGTTACAGAACACCTAGATATGCTTGTCTTAGATAACTTGGGTGTTGATTTAAATGGTCCAAGCATTAAACTACTTTGCAAATGCAAATCTTTGTTTTTACAGTGAATGTGCACTAGATATGTGCTCAGCAAAGAGTTTTATAGCGGTCTTCCATTGCCCATGGTGTGATTCATTCCTGTACAGATGCTTTCATATGACTTTATAGCTGTTTTCTCCCTGCACTTGTAGGCTTTTGTTTTAGCTGTTATTGCTGAGGCAGTCATAGGGACCTTTGATCCTCCCATAACCGTAACTTCCCCAGCATGGAAGGTTTTGTGTGGCATTACGTTGTGACAAATTGGTTGAAAGGGAGATCTGGCAGCACAATGGAAGCTGTGATTTATACCCAGCAAAGGTCGCTGTGTGCTTTGATACACAGTGGTTGTTAATTTACTACCTCCATTAAATCAGGATGAAGTGATTATGTGGGCTGTTTGTGGTTGATGTCCATCGATACTGAAGCTTCTGCTGTTCTGCGTGCTTCACGTGTTGCACATTTTAGTGCAGTACGCCTTTTTCGTAATCAAGGTTCTTGTGATCGTCACTCATAAACATGTATTTTACTGGTATGTCTGAAACCATAGGCTTTAGTTAATAGACAAGTGTGTCTAAAAAGAATCTTAGTGAGCAACGAATGTTGCAATAATAAGTCAAGCCATGTGGCAGTACTGTTGGTGCCAGGAGAGAGATACTTTTTATTTTCTCTCAGATAATTGCTTGCATCACATGAATGTTTTATTTGTTGAAGCTGCAAGAAATTTGCTCTGTTCTCAGTGGGACAAGCAATCTTTAGATTAGATGTGAGCTTTATCAGAGGACATTTTGAGATTTAAGAAATAACTTAAATTGTGGTTAAGGTATTTTTAATGATTTAAAGGCATATTGTCAAAAAGAATATCTCCATATTTTAATGAGTGTGTTTTACAAGCTGGAACCTTAAATAGATGACACAAATAATGACATTAAAACTTGAATTTAGTTTTAATTCATTTATTCATGTTTTTTTCTGCTTAGTCTCTTTATTAATCTGGGGTCGCCACAGCAGAATGAACCGCCAACTTATCCAGCATATGTTTTATGCAGCGGATGCCCTTTCAGCTGCAACCCATCACTGGGAAACACCCATACACTTCCATTCACACACATACACTACAGACAATTTAGCTTATCCAATTCACCTGTAACGCATGTCTTTGGATTGTGGGGGAAACCGGAGCACCTGGAGAAAACCCACACAAACACGGGGAGAACATGCAAACTCACAGAAATGCCAACTGACCCAGTCGAGGCTTGAACCAGCAACCTTCTTGCTGTGAGGTGAGAGCGCTACCCATGGCACCATTTCGTTTTAATGAGTCAAGTAATTAAATGAATCATTTATTCACAGTAATTGGTTTAAAATGACTGATCATTTTGTGGTGTTTTCAGCGTCTGCCATCTCACCAAATGAGTATTAAATCATTTTATCAGAAAAACTATCATCATCATCTTGTACACAATAAAACTTAAACATCTTTATAAACTGTCAAAATAAAAGTTTGGTTTCACTTGAACAAACTGCACTATTGTGGAATGTATTTTTCAAAGCATTGAAGTCAGATGTTTTTTTTATTTTGTGTTTTAATTTTCAACAGGAATAAAATAGAATTTGAGAAATAATTTTTTTCCATAAAACTCTTAAAATTCAGTTGCATAATTTGTAGAGTTATGTAAATGTAGAAATGTAGTTATTCATGTTAAACCGTTGAAGTTTTATTATTTCAATTTTTAGGACAGGCTTTTTGATTACTAAAATTGAGTTGAACAATATGGACCCCTGACACTTGTACATACATTGAGATGTATGTAACCAAAAAAAAATAAATCTCAATGAAACAAACATGCATAAAAAATAGATGTTATAGTTTGTTGAATCAATTCTGTCACATGAAAATTATCATAAATTATGCCATTATAATTTCATCAAGACTCATTAGCTGGTTACTGCTTTTAGATTCAAGACGTGTTTGCATACTTGATAAAATCACCTTGTACGTTGTTAAAACAGTTATGATGCTGTTATAGACAATAAACATAGCACACCCCTACTCCCCAAGAGAACTTGACCGTACTCTTACTGTATGGAAAGAACTCTGTAAAAATTATTGTTTCCTTGTTTTGAAGGACATAAAGTAAATAATTAAACTGTTTTGGATAAACTATCCATTCATACTTGTTTGTTATGTGCTGATATTTTGTGGATATTGTTTTTCACTGAATTATTTGTTAATAATTCCATTTAGTTAAATAATTCTGGCTTACAATTCGAGTTGCACACAAGTGTTTCAATGAACAAAACATTGAGGTGGATCTGAAGTCCCAGGAGGAAGGGCCAGGTCATTTCCTCTGGCTCTGTCTGACAGACGTAGCTCAGCGGGTTTGAATTTTTGAAGTCTGCATTGTTCTTCCATTTTTTTTCACAATTTTATTTACCTTAGGTGGTTGGTATAAACTAATACCTTAGAGATGACTCAGGTGGCAGTATTGAGAATGTGTGTATGTGTGTTTTTGCATGCAGTACCTGTGTGTTTAGTTTCCATCCCCTCAGGCTTGGCCACGGGTCTATCTTGGGACTTCAGTCTTAACAGCGAGGTCTCCCCCCTTCTCTTGCCAGGGCTTTAGGGAGTTTACGATGTCTGTTGTTTCCTCTTAGAAAATACAGCCTGTCTTTCAGCACGTACACAGGGAAGACAGAAAAAAGAAACGAGTCATTGCTCACTGTAGCGCTTTTTATGCATTTTATTGTACTCCCCATTGCCTCTAACAGCCAATTCATTTTAGCTCTGTTTTTAGATGCGTTCATTCTCATAACTCTTGTATTTCTGCAGCAAGGATAATGAGTTTCATCTTTGAGATTTTGTTCTGATTTATTACTCCTAACCCCCCACCCCCCACACACTTTTTCTCTCTCCCTTTTTGCTAGCTGCTTCAGCCACAATCTCATACAAGTTACTTTTGTTTTCAGACATTGACCACATTTCCTGTCCTCTGGCATCTGTTGAAAGTCTCTTTGTGCTGGATCCTGGTTCTTTTTTAAGAGAAGATTTAAGTTGTTATTTAAACGGCTAAAAGAGCCAAATGAAAATTAAGATTCTATTTTTGTACCCCTTCCCCTTCCCCTTGGCCCTTGAAACAGTGTAAAGAAGAAAAGCTTCAAAATTTACCCCTAAGAAATGGGACACCACTACAACACCTGCACACATCATCATATATCATCACGACCTCTTGCTTCATATGAGATCGATGGCCATGACTGTTGTAGTTATTCCAGTTGTCTTATTTTTTGGTATTTATCTTTAGGAAATCAGTGAAGGCAATGATATCATGTTATCATAACAATATAATGTGGCAATAAGATCGTAACTATACTGTGCATTTACACCCACTATATTCATCCATGTAAACACACAAAACCTAAATTAACATTATAGCAGACACTGTAAAAAGCTCATTCCCAGCCACTAGACTTTTCTTACGTGGTATTCGGGTGTCATCGAGTGATAGAATGTTGTGCGACTACTATACAGGAGTTATTATTATGGATTATAGAGAGTGAAATTTAGCGGTTTTTATTTTAGTGTATTATTATTATTATTATTATTATTGTTTAACCATGCCGGTAAAACGCGAACGCCGATATAAATGTATTAAAACGTATGCTTGTTTGTTGTAAAAATTCATAATAATGACCAAAAAATACTAATTTGTGCATCTCTTTACTTCCGTGTGCAGCCATGCTGTCGTTGTAGATGGTGTATTCTGGGAAATTTTCCTACCCCTTGATTTTGAGTGTGGTCCTGAAAAATCTTCATTTCGAGGGCTATCTAGCCCTTCCCTTTAGCTCTACGCCTTCAAGCTAAAGAGAATTGGGACACCCCAACCCCTTCATGTGAATGCACAAAACAAGGGGTAAGGGGAAGGGCTAAGGGGTAGGATTGAGATTGGGCCTAAATACACCAGCAGAGGCCATCATTACTACAATCATGCATAGATTAGGGTTGTCAGGATACTGAACTTTTATACCAATTGGTACTGATGTTTTAAAAATGCTCATTTCCCTCGAACATTTAAGCGCTGTTAAGCACGTTGTTAAACAGTGCTGATTTGCCATCATGTTCACGTGCTCAACAAAAATGACTGATTGGCCGTGAAGGTTATCTGTTTACTGAACTCACAGCTGTTTACTAAATGTAACCACAGATACAGGGACACTGGAGCATTTTAAAGTCACATCAATCAGCTTGTTTGTCTATAAGCTGACATACAAGTAATCTACTGATGAATCGCAGCTTTAAAACTCTCCAGTGTCCCTGTATCTGTGGTTACACGCAGTAAACAGCGATGAGTTTGATGAACCGATGACCTTTACGACTAATCGCAGTCATTTCTGTTGAGCACGTGAACACAATGACAAATCAGTGCTGTTTAGGAACACGCTCAACAGCGCTTAAATGTTGGCGGGAAATGGACATTTTTAAAATTTCAGTAACGATTGATATCGAATTCCAGTATCGTGACAACCCTAGCATACAGAATATGGGCTTTAATGATTAAACTCCAGAGTTGAATGGCGATGTGGCTTAATGACAAGGTGAGCAATTGGAGTGTTTGGAGGCAGGCGGCATTGCTTTTGGATCTTAAATGAATGCAGATAAGATCATCACCCTGTCAGGGTTAATTTAGAGGCATTTATTCAATTCACATAACTGCATTAAACTGAACAGAGCACTGGTTTCAGTTTTTCTGAGGTACCAGTTTTTCTGTAGTAGAGAAGTGGGTGTGATGTGAGGTCAGCCTTTTTTTCTCCCACTAGGTTAATTTAATCTATAAGCGTGGCCTTTCTCTGACCTTTGACCCTTGACAGCTGGGCGCAGGTAATTTCATCAATAGACCTTGTTAGGGACACTTCCTGGATCGTGCAGCTGTGACCAGCGGCATCAGAGAAAGTGAATGGGATTGAAAAATGGTCGGAAATCTGAGACTACTCAATGAAATTACAGTATACTCGAATCTGCTTTATTTGCAGACAAAAGACAGGAGGTTAAACAAACACAGTGCTTGACTGTAGATGCCAGGGCTTGATCTCTCACGTTTGTGTGTTCTTTTATGTTCCGTCGGGTCTGTTGGAATGCGTGGAACAGTTTACTCACTGGTTCCGGTTACTTTTACAGGGAGACTCTTTATTAAGCAACAGGGAAAGCAGTGAGTTCACAAAGATTAAACAAGACCTCACACCATGACCAGACATGTTTAGGAGCCCACACTTCATCTGTATATTTGATAGAATGATCTCATGTTGCCTGAACTCATGAGAGAATATTATTGCAATTCACGGTAGCTCTGCTTGGCCAAATTGCTATTGTTTAGAGGGAGGATCATGTTGAAAGCCATATGATATATGAAACCTTTCAAAGGAATTCATATCCAAGCGCACTGCAGGAGAAAATCAGAGAGTGTGGCATGCAATCAGCAGGACGTCTGCACACCATTTATTTATTTATTTGCTTATTTAGTTTGCTTTGAATGGGTGCAATATTGCCATAATAAAAATCCATAACAACGCTATACATAAGCATGAGATTATCTGAAGAGTGACTCTTAATAGCTAGGAAAGTGGGGCCATGGGAAGGCAAATGATAATTGAGAGATTGAGCAGTTGCATAATGTTTCAAACTCTCTTTCTATTTTGCAGCAAAGAATTATTTTTCATTTTAATGACTGGATCGTTTGGTGGCCTTTAGACTCCGTGCAGCTAGGAGGAAATGGAGTCCCTGCAGTGCTTTGGGACGACAACTCCATCACATATGACAAGATATGAAGTAAAGAGGAACCCACACAGGGAGCTTATGTTCGTAAATGAGACCCCATCTGTGAGTGGTTTGTTGTGGAATATTAACACAGATGAGCCAGGGAATCAGCCCTGACTTTCAGAGCGCACTGAGCCGGGCATGGGTACACAGCACCCGGAGGCGTAAAAAGGCAGTAAGGCACAACCAACAGATGGCTGCTTCGTTTTTTTTGACAGGCAACATCTTCATACACCATCATCTTCTGTATGAACTCCTAGCCAACATTCAACCTGTCTTTTCTCATTGCCTCATCTTGTGGTGAAGTCTCAAACTCCTAAGCACTCTTTATTCCTGCCGCGGGATGTTTAAGGCATAGAAAGAGTAGCTGTCAATCCTCAAAAGACTGTCTCTTTCACACTCCCACGTTTCTCTTGTGTGCTAGTTTTTGTGATGCAGCCTACTGTGCTATTTGCTGCGGATTGATTCTAGCTTCTTTGACTGGGTTGGAGATGGCTATCAGCACAGAGTGGTGAGGAGAAGCAAACAGTCCTACTCCATACACACTTCCATCTACCAGTCCCTCATTGGGTGCAATGATAAGCTTCTTAATATTTTTTTCATACTATCTCTACCATCAATTTTAGAGATACGATCGTCTATTGAGACCTAGATCTTTTGCAGTGCCTGTTTAGTTACATTTTAGGGTTTTCAGATTATTTTTCTCACCAACACAAAGCTAACCAATATCCCATTACTGACCAGAATTGATCATATCTCATAAATGGCTTTGGAACAGGAGGGAGGGGCTGTGCAGAGGTAGAAATAGCAATGTTAGAGAGTCCTGTAAAAGGCTGCTGTGTATTGATCTTATCCCCAGCTGACATGCTCGTTAATCATGCAAACAGGAAGTTGTGTATCGTTTCCACCCTTCCCCTCTGTGCTTCCCTGTGAGCAGACTCTGGATTAATTGAGGTTCTGTTGGTAAACTAAGCTCAAAAATAAAGCTGGACACTAGGACAGAGTTTTTCCTGCATAGAGAATGAAGAGGCGACCACCTCCACCTTCACAGTCACAGCTACCAACATTCAAGTGATGCTCTAGCACTAGTCATGTGTTTAATTACATTCAGGGCTTCTAAAATCCAGTAACCCCATTCATTTTCTTTTCAGCTTAATACCTTCATTAATCTGGGGTCGACATAGCGAAATGAACCGCCAACTTATCCAGCATATGTTTTACTCAGCGGATGTCCTTCCAGCCGCAACCCATCACTGGGAAACACTTATACACACTCATTCACACACATAGACTACATACAATTTAGCCTGTCTAATTTACCTGGAGTGCATGTCTTTGGACTGGGGGAAACCGGAACACCCGGAAGAAACCCACGCAAACACGGGAAGAACATGCAAACTCCACACAAAAACGCCAACTGACCCAGGTGAGGCTCGAACCAGCAACCTTCTTGCTGTGAGGTGATCATGCTACCAACTGCTCCACCGTGACGCCCACTGTTATAATCATACGTTTCATATTTAAATCACGTTACTGTGTCTATAGCAGCAGCATAAACAGAATATATTCATTACGTTACCTTACATGCCAGCTCCAATTAATGACTTCAGCAAAGTATATACACATTTTCTTTATTTAGGGACAATACATTTTTTTTATAAACATTAAATTAAAATAAATTATTTATAACAAATTATTTTCTTACCTCAGAATTGTACAGAACTGTACAGTTTAATAGGACATGTCTATCTTTGGGTTTGTAAACAAGTCGTTTCACATCACGTTAGGCCTGTCTAAGCTATGCAAAATTCTAAATATATATCTTTATGCAATTATTCATTATTAAGATCAAGTTATGTTATTTAGGCCCAATCCCAATTCTGTTTTTGTTATGGGTGTGAACCTACACTGGTCTCACGGTTCGGTTCGGTTACGATTATCATGCCATTGATTCGGTTCAATTCAATATCTCGTGCATCACGGTGCATTGACGATGCTTTCCATACATAATTAGATTTTTTTCTTCACAACACAATAATTTTTTAAAATTAAAATCTAGAAATATATTAATATTTATATTTTGTCCTTTAATACAAGCTGTAAGATATATGAACTGTACCTTTAATTTTACCTGCTCAAAGAAAACACTCTTTTTTTCAAACATAACTCCAATACATGCACAGAAGACAGCATGAGCATTTATAGCAAATAAACTAATGTAAATATTGTCCTGTTTGCTTTTTGAGTGCTGTCAATCGAGGTCTTTTACCCCTATGATTGGTCATTGTCTTCACCCGCTCAATAGAAAGGGCTGCAATTGGCTTTAGATATGAAAGCGATGTTCACTGATGAGTGACGTGGGAAGAACAACCGTGGTTACAGTCTATATGCGCATAATATGCGGTTATCACAGGTAATCCATAATAGACACAGTAGAGAAAACTCGCATCTCAGGCACGCTTGTGTCTGGATCTACAAGTATCGCTTTAATGGCCAAGAGGAGAGAAAAAGTTGCCTCACGAAAATGCCAGTGGGTAAAATATCTAAAGTGTGAGAGAGAAAGAGGCAGATATGGATTTTTACAGCATTTCTCCCTAGTAGTGAAATAGTGGCTCATGTGCTGTGCCTTCAGTGTCAATAAAAGACTTTCCAGCAAACTCATAAGCACTGAATTGTGCATAATTACTTACCTTTTAAGCAGTAGGAGCGTTTTATTTACTCACCCTCGCCTGCTTCGCCATAGTATAAATAGATAAATGCCGTCAGTACATAATAACCGGTTATGATCCATTACTGAACTAATATCGAATGGTCCCCATCTGAAACAATTCATCTAAAAGCACAGAAGAAACAATTAATTTTTACACCCCTAGTTTTTGTACCCTTGCCCTTAGCCCTTGAAACAGAGTGTAAAGGGAAAGGGCTTCAACATTTACCTCTAAGAAATGGGACACTACTACAACACTTGCACACATCATCGTGATCTCTTGCTTCAAATGAGATCGATGATCACGATTGCTGTAGTTATTCCAGTTGTGTTTTTTTTTTCTTCCTATTCATCTTCAGGAAATCACTGAAGGCATATACCATGTTATCATAACAATATAATGTGGCAATACACTATATTATAATATAATATTATAGCCATAATATAATAGCAGACACTGTAAAAAGGTCATTCCCAGCCACTAGACTTCTCTTACATGGTATTCGAGTGTCATCGAGTGACAGAATGTCGTGGGACTACTATACAAGAGTTATTATTAAGGATTATAGAGAGTGTAATTTAGCATTTTTTATTTTAGCGTTTTTTTTTTTTTTTTTTAAGCATGATGGTAAAACACGAACACAGTTATAGATGTATTAAAACATGCTTGTTTGTTGTAAAAGTTCATAACAATGACAAAAATACTAATTTGTACATCTCCTGACTTAGGGTGCAGCTATGCTGCCGTTGTAGTTGGTGTATTCTGGGAAATTTTCATACCCCTAGGTTTCAAGTATGGTCCTAAAAAATCTTCGTTTCGAAGGGTATCTACCCCTTCCCCTTAGCCCTACACCTTGAAGCTAAAGAGAATTGGGACACTCCTACCTCTTCAGGTAAGGGGAAGGTCTAATGCAGAGTTCAGACTGCATGATTTTCAAAGTAGTCGTGTCACAGATGTTTTCACACTGCATGAATATCTGGGCTAGCATTCTGTCGGTGCTGTGTTTACACTGTAGGATGGGTTGGCAACAGGAAAGTTCACACTGCATGACTTTAAAATAGAAAGAAGCACAGACAACTTTGTCTAAACTACGTCTCACAACCAAACAAACGCTGAGATGTGACATGGAAACAATGCAAGGTAACGAAGTATATCTTTTGTTATTAACTGCATAATGGAAAAAGAAGGCTTTAGCTTTAGAAACTTGTGTTGCTCACCTGGCTTTTGAAGAGAATTAACAATCTCTCCTCAACTTTTTTACTTTTCGACCTGATAGTGATATTGCTCAGATGACATGGCAAACAGACACAGTGCCCCTCCAATTTTACACTTGTTTTTCCTCCATTTCTTGGGTCCAAATACTGAAAATGAGTGATTTTAACTTCTCCCCCAGCCTCTTGCTGGCCTGCAGGTAACCAGTGAATGGTGCTCTCTCATTGGCTGTAGGTGATCGCGGATGTTATTTTCAGTCAAAACTTATTTCACACGGCATGATTTGAATCGTCGACAGCGCTAGATATTTAGCATGCCAAATATCTCACGGGCATCGGCGACTCATCTGCGATTCTCTTATATTGCATTCTTGATAGTTCACACTGTGTGATTGTCACTTGCGTGCATGAGCACCGATTTGCCTGTGATTTCAGGCATTTGTCGGCGATTTCTCAACCGGTCTGCGAGTCAAAATCAGGGCTAAAATCATGCAGTTTGAACTCGGCATAAGAGGTAGAAATGGGATTGAGCCTTAGTCATTCAGACTGTAACAAAAAAACATTCATTTTTAAACTATGCGAGTGCGCGCGTCTCCGTAAAAACCATGTGCTGGAGCATGTGCAGAACATACGCACATGCTTAAGAAAGATAGAATACTTGTCATAAGTTAAGAAGGATAAGTTAATGTCATCTGTCTACTTTTCACGGTTATTCAACAGAATCATAAACAATTGGCAGTCAGCTTGTAAAAGGAAATGTCCATTTATTATTTTTTCTGCACTTAAAGGAATAGTTAAAGGGGCAGTCACCCAAAGATGAAAATGCAGCCCCTATTTATTCCCTTCACTTGTCATTCACCCGTTTAAGTTTTTATTCTTTCTGTTAAACACAAATAACGATATTTTGTAGAAAACGTTTTATATTTAAAAAAGAACGAAACAAAAACAGGTCTAAAACAAGTGAAGGATGAGAAAATAATGACAAAATTTTCCAGTTTGGGTAAAATATGTATTTGTTTCCTCTCTATCTCAGAGCTAAAATAATTTACAGGTAGCTGTAAGTTATAAATAATCCAAAATAACCATAACATTCTATTATACTAACATATTGGAATGTCTCTGGCTGCAAAAAATAACCTGAAACAATGTTCACTAGATAATCTTGGTTATTTACATTTTTTTTAATGAAAACTTTAAAAAGGTAAATAATACAATTTAGCTTCATTAAAAATGAATATATAGCCGGTAAAAGATGCCATTATATCTTTTTTATTTAGTAAATACATGTTTTTGTTTTTATGTAATAAATAATGTATTTTCCTTGTGGGCTACTTTAATTTATATTTGGGCTACCAAAAACTGAATAGTGCCTGCCCATAGGCTACCAGGAATTTAGAAATTTTTGCGAGCCCTGTCATATAATGTTAGCCATAGCAAAAATGTAATGATTGGTATACCACCTCCGCCTGATTTAGAGCCAGCTCATTTTATGCCATTCACTATTTTATAAAGCTCTCTGCTTCCTGCGGTTAAACTAAATCTGTTTAGTGCATTTTTAAAATCTATTTTTTCAGCTCCACAGAAAATAAGAAAAAGGAATAATTATGTGGGATCAATTAGTAAACATGTTGTCGCCTAAAACACTTCTTTCCTTATGATTTAGCTGTAATCCATTTGAGAGTAGTGAAACACTGGAGTACAAGATGCGTTTATTAAAGCGTTTTTGTTAACAAGTACATGATGGAGGGTTCTATCATCGACACGTGACTACAACAGGGAGAGGGGGATGATTTACAACAGTTAAATGGTTTTAATTTTGGTAAGTAATTATTTACAGCCCTGTGTGCATTTTAGCAGGTTTGCTAAGGACATTCATACCTTCATTTTCTTTTTGGCTTAGTCCCTTTATTTGCTAAGGACATGTTAAAAATTATTTACTGATGATGGGTTATTATTCCAGATAATGGATCCTGTGCAATGACTTTTAGTAATCGGTCAGCAAAGATAAATCAGTAGAGCAATTCCATGTGTCTTTTTGTACTTCATTTATTTCTTTAATTCCTAATGAATTTATTATAGCTCAAACTTGGCCTTCATTATTATGAACATGCCTAACTGTCCATTATTTGTCTTGATATTGAAATGTTGATTATTTAATGATAATAGAATTTAAAATAGGTATTGTGTGAGGGGCACAGTGCCATTCCATTACATAAGTTAAATGATTAGGCTCATTTCAGAACGGTCAGGAACCAGTTACATAAACATAGCCATGGGGTGACCAAGCTGACATCAAAAAACTAGCATTGACAAAAACTGACTATGTTGTTGTTTCGCGTCAGCTGGTATCGTCTGGACCAAAAAGCTACCCATGAACACACCAAACCGACGACATGTGAGGATGTACCTTTCCTGTCCTGTCATTTCTCAAAGAGAAACTGGATCAAGTTCTGCACACATATAAACCATAAACAAAGCAGTGTTTACCTACCTTTTATTTTTACTGTATTTTTTTGCTCACCACAGAGGGATTCTCTAATAAAAGTACATCTAATAATTTGATAATATATATAGTTTGCAAATATTTAAGATATGCAATGAAATTACAGCCATGTTTTTTGTATTCTCTTGACTTGTGTCGTTTGCTTAGTTTTGTCACTTCGGTTTTTGTTTTGCACTCGTAGCAGAAAAGCAAATCTGATCGATCTCTTCCACTAATGGCCAGTGCCAATTCTACATGCCAAATTAAGCAAATGACCTCCCATGTGAGCCTGACGAGAGGTGACATGTGAAACACACCAAAAAAACTAGTGTTCCCCCTAAAGGCCCATCATGTCCAAAGGAAGAATGTGAGGTTAGTGTGTGCCAGCCTTTAAAATTAATTTTGACCATCTAACAGCACCACGTTAAAATGTTATGGTCATCAAAAAAATTTCAACAAACCTTTTAAGACTGTTTAAGGTGTTGCAACCAGCCACAGTTTTCATTCTTGATGTGCCTAAAGCAGACACGGGCCAGTATAAGATTCTGACGGTATAATAAATATAACGGTTGTGCGGTATTGTGATTACTGCTCTAATATACATATTTTTAAAAAATGTTTGTCTTTTTTCCCCTTTGAACACAGTATATGTTTTATTTTGAGGAACGTTTAAAATATTTTGGAGCAGTAAACGTGTCAGGCTAAATAATTCCAATAAATCATTGACTTCTGCTGTCTTCATTAGTTTCAAAAACACAGATTTCTTTACATCTAAAAATAGCATCTTTGGATAATTTTTCTGCTGGATATACCATTGTCTTAAACAACAAACAAACAAAAATAAATAAATAAAATAAAAAATAAAAATTGTATTCATAGAATCATTCATATCATAGAAAAATGTTGGTGCTTTTAAAATCTAGACTTTTCCAAACTGCGGTATATCTTGAAAATGGTTATCGTCCCATGCCTAGCCTAAAGCCTGACTTAAACATCATTTGATTCATTCAGTGAGCAGTTAAAGGCTAAACTAAAGTGACCTAAAGTGTAAATTCCATTAAATTAAATGTTTTCATTAACACTTTTCTCACATTCAGCTATTTTATTATTTTTAATTAATCTACATAATCTTACATTAATCTTTAATATGTGGCCCTAGTTCCTAATTATCTCACATGTGATTGTAACAGTGGGGGTTTTCTTTGCCTCACAAAACTTGAATGAAGCCTTTCTGGATCAGGAACAAAAAAAAAAGTTTGTTGCGTGTCACCATCTGTTTGATTATAAATATGGAAATCCAGGATGATTTTCATCTCTCCTGTCAATCTGGTGTGTGTCAGTAGGCAAATGTTCCTGGGTTTTTGTGCAGGGCCAGCTGCTGTCACAGGGAAAAGACTGTTAGAAGCAAACATTTTTTGTCAGAGAGAGAAACAGTGGGTTATTTATGTATTAGGCTTTTCGCAGTAATCAATCGTCTTAACTCACAACTCATGGACATGACCTCAATATTTTTTGGTGATGCAATATGTATCGCCCATACATAAAAACCGACATCACCAACATTCTAGCTGATTGTACACAATATGTCATCTCATCCAATCACAACATCTGTCATCTCATCCAATCTTTATTAGGGGTGACTGGTTAAAAAACATTTACTAGAAAAGTATTTACTATAAATTACTGTAGTATATTTTCATGTAGGTGCCTGACAACTAAAAATAGGACAGGGAGAGGAAAGGGCCTATTCAAGCATCTGTGTCACAGTCTAAAGTGACTTTGGTAAGCATGTTTTTCTAGTTCTTGTTATCTTCCACTTTTATGTTAACATTTATTATTATTATTTATTTGTTTAGGATATTTACATTTTCACATTCTGATTACAATGGCTAATTATTAAATAGTTTAGAATATTTAATATAATTATAGTAATTTTAAGAAAAATAAATATTGTGTTTATTGAAAGTGTACTTGTATTGTATTGTCATTCAGGCTTTGTATAATGAGCGGCATAAACAATCTCAATAATATTGTTGTCGCAATAACTTGGTGCATTATATCGTACAACAAAAATTTTATATTGTGACATGCCTATTATGTATTATTTACCTTTTAGCATCCTAATTAGTCCTTTAAATTTGAGTTTGATTCACAGATTGTATATCCACAGACCAGTCTTCAGATTACATTGTTATAGGGTTGTCAAGATACTGGAATTCGGTACCAATCGATACTGAAATTTTAAAAACGTCCATTTCCCGCTTACATTTGAACGCTGTCAAGTGCATTCTTTAACAGCGCTGATTTGCCATTATGTTCACATGCTCAACAGAAATTACTGTGATTGGCCAAGAAGGTCATCAGTTCACCAAACTCACCAGTTTACTGCGTATAATCACAGATACAGGGACACTGTGGCATTTTAAAGCTGTGCTTCATCAGCAGATCACTCGTATGTCAGCTTATAGACAAACCAGCTGATCGACGTGACTTTGAAAAGCTCCAGTGTCCCTGTATCTGTGTTAACACTCAGTAAACAGCAGTGAGTTCGGTTGAACCGATGACCTTCACAGCCAATCACAGTCATTTCTGTTGAGCATGTGAACATAATGGCAAATCAGCGCTGTTTAAGAACGCACTCGGCAGTGATCAAATGTTAGCGGTAAATGGACGCTTTTAAAATTTCAGTATCGATTAGTACCGAATTCCAGTATCATGACAACCCCACATTATAATAAACATCTACTTTGCGCTTACAGGGGATTGCATGTTATCCCTCTACTTTATTCTTCCAGTTACCCCACTCACAATCCTCTGCAGGCTATATACAAAACAGTCCTCATGGACGCTAGTGCCAAGATTCATTTTACCTCCTAGAAAAGGCCACGCAGCCTGGCGTGAGATAATCACCTCTCTCCACAGTGCCTGATGGGTTATCTGATCATGTTATCATGCACAGCGTCCAGTTTGATAGACACTGTGTTCATTTCACTAGCAAATTGGATTCCCTGTAGACAAACGAAGGGAGAACCTTACTACACAGTGCATGTATAGTCACAGTTGTTCAATACTGACGTCTATCATTGTACAGCATTTTGTGATGAATTAATAATGAATGAAAGAAGTTTTCCCCAAACATGCTTTTGTTGTTAAAGCAGACCATGTGTCCAATCTTGATGGATCGCACCTGCAAAAGCAATTTCCTGGGTGCTGGAAGAAGACATTGTAACAGCGGGTATGATTATGGAGAGGCTGTTTCCATTAAGGAGGAGAAAAGTTGAGAAATGTGGCAGCAATAAGGCATGCTGGTAATGAAACCGATCGGCTGTGAAGGGATTAGAGCTGAAACAATTGAGAATCCTGCAGGAAGCGACTTGGTTGGAAAAACAACAATAAAAAAACAAAAGAACTGATGAAGATCTGATGGATTTTGAGGCAAAGCTGTCTTGGAGAAACAGAGCATTCTGAATGAAACCGACCCTTCCTCCGTAATCATTGAGACTGGAGGGAGGGGGTTTTCCAGGGATGTTGCTGGTTTAGTAAAAAACAAAAAAAGCACAAATCAGCAGGCCGACTAGCCTCCGTGGACTTCCTCAGGCCTCTGGTCTTCCGGCTTTTCTCTGCACTCAGAGTGAGAAGCTAGAGCTGTATAACCTCTTCTCCCTCCCCTCATCTACACAACAAGAAACATCTGGAAGAAGAACAGAGAGTTCATAACACACCCTTCCCCACCCCTGAGGAGCTCTAAGATGAAGAATGCTCCGAAAAACTGGACACCATTGTGTCTGGAGGCTGCTCGCTCTCCTTTCTCTTTTTGCTTGAATCTGTCATAATAACTTTTTGTAGCCAGGGGATTTATTCTTCTATCTCAAGCTCAGATCTTTCTGCCACTGTCTTTTTCTCTCTCTTTCAGTTTTATGCCAGATTTTCAGACAGTAGTATAGTATCGGCAGTGCTTAGCGTAAGAACATGCGTTTGAAAGGTACTTCTTAAAGCATTCTCAGATTTTTGCTGGTATTAGGATTTTATCACATGGCTCAAAAACTGCACACTCCATCTCTCTACCCCTGCTTCTCTGACCTATCTTTATCTTGTTTAAATGTTTGCTCATTTTACTGTGTAGTTCAAACAATCCCATGTTTGTAGAGGAGATTGATTGAATTAATTTGCATTAGCACACTGTTGCAAGAGAAACGCATTAAATTAGTATCCTGCTGTTTTTGAGTGGGTTACTATCATTGTACTTCCTGCATACTTTAAGCTAGGGCTGTGCGATTAATCGAAAAAAGATTGTGATCTCGATTCGACCACCCACTTGATCTTAATTCTGCTTTTCTACGATTCAGCAAATGGGCTATATGCACTAAGACTTTGAATTTTCAGCCAGGCAGCCCAAGGGCTTCCAGTGAACTGTCTTTCCATTACAAAATTGTCATGTTTAAGATCTGATTACTTTAAAAATTAGCGATCTTCACTCCTGTTACATATACGATATATGAGTGGGTCTCAGATCGGACAAGAAGCACTGCACTAAATGGGGTATTTTACCCCATTTTTGTAGTAGTTGCTACTGACGGCGCTAGCGGTTATAAAGGTCTTTCATCTCATTTTATGCTTGAACAACTATATGAATGCTTAAGTCTATTTAACTGAATGTATTGTAATTTCATTAATATCGATGCTGTATAAGGAACCTTGTGAATTTGAAAAAAGTCGCATTAAACTTTCACCGGAAGTGTATCGTTGGCTTTAAAACTCTCGCTGTGCATAGAGTCCATTACATTTTCAAGGTCAGGAGAGAAGCATAAAGGCGGTCACACAAGTCTTCACATTGTAATTTACAGTGCTCCGCAACGTGGACACCTCCAAATGGTGTTAAAAGTGTCACATACGGTATTGGTAAGGTATAATTCACCCAAAAATGTAATTTCTGTCTTAATGTAATGGTGTTTTCGCGGCCACGAAATGATACGTAAGCTGACGCACTGTTCGTTTACTACCAAGAGGATGCGCCCGTGTCTGCCAATGATGTCTACTTTAGTGAACAGAACTTGCATAGGCTGTGAATAACAGGTAATAAAGTTGTACATAACATTTAGTTTGTTGCACAGAGTGGTTGTTTGGGAGCCGTGCGAGAAGTATGACTTCCATGTATGTTTTTTTTTTTCCCACAAAGTGATGGCAGTCATAACATGAGCACACTTGTCAATGAATGTGAAACCGAAAGCATGCACATCATTTAAATGATCATATTGCATTTTAAGAGTTATGATTAAGGCAAGCATTTGATATGTTTTTTCGTTCATAGCAAACACAAAGTGTTGTGCATGAGAATAAATGTTTACTGGGTCAGTATAACTGCTCTGGCCTAAATAATTATTAACCTTTACATTTTTTTTACATCTACAGAATCGTGAGAAAATTGTGATCTTCATTTTAAGCAAAGCAAAATAGTAATTCTCATTATTCCTTACCATAAACTGTTGCAAGCTATTTTATAAATAAAAAGGAAGTCAAAGCAGAATACAAAAGTTTCAGTACTCGTACTTTATAAATGAGCAGACTCATAATGAGTAATAATCTGTAATAAACACATGTACTATCAGTATTATAAACAAAACTTTGAAGACATTTTAATGGCATGTTTCGAATACAAGTTTGTGCTGGAGCCAAGTGCATGTTTCTGCAGGTGCAACAGCTTAAAATAGTTTTCTGAGAGAGATGAGCACTTCTGCTTTTGGTGTATGAAACTAGTATTTCCATCTTCAATCACATTCTGCCTTGTCTTTTTTTTTTTGTTTTTTTTGCTAGGGAGATTTCACTGCAGAAATCTCTGGGTTAGACATTCATTATTTAGCAACTGCAGCACAATGTAGTTTGGTCCCTTCATTTTATGACAAAATTACCAGGGTTTTGTTTTGGACAGAAAGCACCCATCTGGGAGACTAGAGATTTAGACTTGGTGTATTTCTCCAAGTGAGAACAAAAGCATTTTATTTCTCCCCTTTTATTAGTGCAGGATAGCACCCAGTGGAGTCTATTCCTGGTGTGTTTCTGCTGTACTATGTATCGTCTTTGGCAGTACACACCAATCTTTTCCCCGTAAAGATTTTCTTTGCGAGAAAGATCTGTTTTCATTTCACAGGATTAGGCCGTCTTTGTGATGTTTCTCAACTGCCTTTTATGTTACACCAAGTCCTATTTTAGATGGATAACATTCAGCTCTTGTTGTATAAAGGAACAATTTGACACCCACATAAATAGTCTTAACAGGATAAGTGTCCTGTCATCCTTCAGTGATGGGGTGTTGCTTTACTGCAGAAAGATTTTATTGCATTACAGGTGAAGTGTTCAGTGTTTGTGTGCTTGTGTCTACAATAAAGGCATTCATTTTAGATGGAAAAATGCAAATTTCTGGAAATACTGAATGCGAAAAAACAGACAGCTGATTTGCTTGTGACGACTGCATTTTTGTCTGTCCTCCTGTGCACATAGCTTTTAGGAAATCAGTAAGCTACTTTGTGCAAAATGGATATTTTAAGACTAAGTATTTGCATCTTTCCTCTTATACGTTTGTTCTTTCATTTGCCACATGTCCACCAAGCTATTCAGCCATGTGTGTTGTCAGATTGAGACAAACCAATTTCTAGCTCTTTATAACGTTTCATTGTCAACAAAACCTCTTCTGCTTTTTACACTAAATTGAATTTCATATCGTAATCTAATAGTTCTGTAGAAGTGTTTTTGAAAATGTTTGTGTTTGTTCGAGATTGTCCTTGTTCCTCACTCTTGTTTCATTTCAACTGCTCTGGTCAGATTTCACCCTATCATCTTTGCTCTTCGCTCCTGTGACCTTGCTGCTAGAGCGTTACTGGAGTCTGGAATAGTGTTTAGACCGACCAGTACCTCCAGACGGACTCCTGAGATGATGAACTGCGGAGCCTGGGCACATTAATCTTCCACCCAATGCTTCATCTTTCTGCTAGACCTCACCCAGGACTGCTGCCGCATGGCATTACAAACAGACACACATGGCTAAACCACAGGCCTCCTCTATAGCTTCGCTCATTCAGATCTCTTCTGCAGTGTTCCATTGACAAGCTCTATTTTTTTAATGAATTCATTAATTCATTTTCTTTTTGGCTTAGTACCTTTATTAATCAGTGGAATGAACCACCAACTTATCCAGAATATGTTTTACATAGCGGATGCCCTTCTAGCTGCAACCTATCACTGGAAAACACCCATACACTCTCATTTACACACATACACTACGGACAATTTAGGCCCTGTTTACACTAATACGTTCTAGTTTTAAAACGACGTTTTAGAATGAAAACGATTCGCATCCACACTGGCGATTCACCTAGCGTTTCTGAACAACTCTCCGTCCACACTATACCGCTGAAAACGCACATCACGTGACCACACACACACTGAGAGCTGTGCACGTCGGATTGTTTATCAAGGATCTGCCGCTGGATCTAATCTCACTAAATTTGTTAAACGTGATATTTAATTCATCTTGTTGTCTATATCTAACGACATATTCCCAGAATCTGGTCTTTTGAATCTATTACTTGTTCTCAGGTAATATGTTTTGGCTGAGTGCAAAGATAGGTTAATATATTAAGTAATGTAACCGAGTACACTGATTCTGCACATTTGACTGATTGCTTGCCTTTATTTCTTATAATGTATAAACTTATTGTACGTTATACTTTTATAATGGCCGTTATTGATTATTAAAACTGATATTCAGCAAAAGAGAGGGTATGTTTCATATTATCAATGAAAATGAAAGGAGGCAGTCATGTTATAGGCTCTGTTTTGTTATAAATATGCATACAGTAAAGATGACGGAATTATTCAGCTACACGACGCCTCAACATTTTTTGTGTCTGTTAATCATAATATCAAAATGAAAATAGGCAGTTCCTTATATCATGTTTTCATTTAATTGTTAAGAAAGTGAAACAACATAGTGAGGGTGATGTGAAAGAGTTTATGAAGTACACTGATCCCTTTGAAGATTTACCCAATGTGTCCGCAGGAGTATTTTTTTGTGTGCAATTTGACATGCTTTTTTACAGAGTATTGTGTTCTGTCTCCTGATTGGCTGTAGACTATTGTCAATAAATCTCCTCCGTGTCCCCTGTACAGTACAGAGTGCGTTTAGCTTACCAAATTAACATAAATCTTTGGTCACTAGCATTGTGAGTTCCAACAAGGATGCAAAAAGGGTTGTAACTGTCCGCAGCAAGACCATCGTAAAGGAGGTCGCACACTATATGCTATGAAAAAGAACGCTGGATGTCAATATTATGCGCACAAACGGTATAAAGCTTTATGAACTTTTTGCTCACATTGATGAATCTTTGCGACTGACAATAGTGGACTTTTTTTTTAACAAAGATTTGAACATTGAGATTGTTTAAACAAAAGATAAGTGTGAAATTGTTAATGCCTGTCTGAGAAAAGTGTAAAAAGTGTGCAGTGAGGGGTTTTACAGCCTTAAAACAAATAATTATAAATTATTAAAATAAAATTATAAATAAAAATAAAGCTATTTTACAGATTTCCCCTATAGTAGGTTATTTTTAGAACATAATTCCCACAATAAGTGAGGGACCACTGTACTATCAATTAAGACAAACTACTCGACTTGCATACTGTTTTTAACGTACTATAAGGGAAGTATGACGTTTTGGACGCAGACAATGTTTTTCAAGTTGTGTCTGCCATCTTGAATTTAGTGGTTCACTGGGCTGTAAAAAATTGCCTTAAATGTGGTGTTATACCTGGCTCAAATATGTAACATTAAGGAAAACAGCTAAATAAAGTCAAACATAATATGTATTTTAACACAATTGAAAATGACGTAATCAAAACATCAGTATCAGTATGTTCAATCAGTGTGAAAGGCAAATGAATGGATGCGGTAAGTGTTGTTAGTGCTAGCGCGTAGATGCAAAACAAAATATAAAGTCCAAATTGGAACCCAGCTCTGACCAACTGCGCAAACAATGAATGAACAGCGGCCCAGACGAACTCTCGCACTACTTTTAAATAAGAGCGATGACGATCATCAGATGCAGATCATTGATTGATTGATAGATTAATTAATTAAAGTCACAGCCCAAACCTACAACAAGCAAAGAGATACAAAAACACAAACCAAAACAACGCAGTCCTAACAGTGGCAGCGCATTAAATGGCCTACATGTGATGCTTAAAGAGCTGCTTTCATAGGAACACACTGTGTTTTGGAACATCACAATTGCCTGAGAGTACATACAAATCATATTCATCATAGCTCGTAGAGTCATCAGCTGTGGAGTAAAGGGATTGACAGTTTCTCCATATTTAAATGCTTCTTCCTACATTGGTATGCACCTTATTGCGCACATGGAAATGAGGATTCGACATTCTCCAACACTAATGTCATTTTGTGCCACTGCTTCATGGGGACGTTTGCCATATCTCACTGATGTTTGATATGTTTGTTTAAATGTCAAGCACAAATGCCATGATGAGGTGAAACTATTGACCGTTTCACACTGCTGCTCTGTTTCATGCAAAGGCCACATATTTAACCCAAATATCCCATTTTAGTTTGAAACGGAGCATGTTGATTAACTTTTGCTGCTTAAATTAGTCTGTAATCAACACAACCTTTACAGGTCATTTAGCATCACCTGTGCTTAACCGTGGAGGAGGAAAAAAAAGAAAAAGCGTCCATATTCAAATCCCTCCTTACCTGGTTTAATGAAATTCATTTGGCCTGTGATGCATATCTCTCTAGTGAGGCCTCCTATTAAGAGTTCATTTCCCTACTGTGTGCATGCCCTTATTAATGGCTAGAATGAGTCTAGTCCCCAGGCTAAAATTAGTCTTGTCGGTTCATTAAATCAGTGTGTTCTTTGTTAGCATACCATTTTTGACTGATTGTGCTTGTGTGTTTTATTTAGTGTAGGGCGGCGAGGTTTGTGGGCCTCTGGTTGTTGCTCATGTTGTTAAGTTTATGTTATGGAGCGGGCATGTCTGTCCTATCAGACACTCAGCCTACATACAAGCTGACATTCAGATGTTAGAGGCGCCTGACCCTCAAACCTTTGTCGACATCCCGTCTCTTTCACTTTCAGTAATTAGACATAGCCCAGCTGGCCTGAATCTGTAAGGTTCTTTGGTGATTTTTGAGAAAACATTTAAACATTCTGGTTTGAAACAATGCATTCTGTTTAACGGACCTGAGAGCACTTGACTTTAATTGATAGCTGGATGCAGTTGGCCCAATTATTTCATAAATACATTTGCAAGAACTAATTTTGCTGAGCTTTCTAGGCTTCACATAAGTGGAGAAGTGTTTATTAGTGTGAGCTGGAACATCCGTTTTTTTACAGATCTGTATGACTGTAATTTAAAGGCACTTTTATTTGAAAATATGCTGTGAAAATTGGTATCACAATGCATCAGTTGAAGTCTTGGAAGGCAAACTGTGTTGCTTGTGCCATGCGCTTTAATGTCAGTTTAATGTGCCAGTGCTTTTTTTCTCTTTTCTTTTTTTGTTGTTGTCCTTATTAACTTTGGATAGAAGCTTTGGGTATTTGCAAGATTTGTATCTGTTTTTTTTCATGACGCTTAGCACCAAGTTTAGCCAAGTTAATTAAGTAAGTTGATTTGTTTCCCTTGAATGAAAATAAAGAAAATTCTGTCTCTCTTTAAAACAGAAGAGGCAAATAATTGTGGGAAAAAAATATCTTAGTACCGTTTTAACCTTGGAAAGGCTAATTAAAACAATGTGCATTGGCTTTTTGAGAAAACATCTGAAACCTTACAGCCTATAAAAAACAGAAGATAAAGACTTTTTTCAGTTTTTCTGCCCTCATTAAGGCATTTCATAGCCTAGGGGAGAATGGTAATGAAGAGATTAAAATGAATGTTTTAACAAAATGTTTGATAGTAAACTGGAAAGAATTGCTCCTTGATGTCCTATGAGCTGAGTTGAGAATTTCAATTGGCTTGAACTCTAATGTCAGTTAGCTCATCAAAATATTTAATTGTAAGACTTGGAGGACCTGCAGCATATGATTGTAGTGATACTAATTTACCTTAAAGCTCCCCTGTCTTAGCAGGTGGTTTTCACACCTCTAGTTTGAAAAAAGTCAGGAAAGTGGGTAAGTTCAGCTTTGTTTGGGTGGGAGTGTCAAGTGGCGAAAGAGGTAAGGGTTTGCATGAAAAGGGGAGTTTCATTATGTGCACACGCTAATTTTCACAGCGGCAAAACGAACACAGACGCAGGGGAGATGGACAGTGATTCGGAGAGCAGTATTTACAGCTGATCTGAGAGCTGTGTGGAAGTGGAGGATTTTCAGTCCATAATATTGTAGTGATATTACTGTAAACTTAGTAACTAAATAATTTTCACTAAGGTATGTCTTTAAAAACTGAAAGAGTACTGCTGATGATACTAACTAACTCTGCAATCTGAATAAACATAAACAAAGAACACTGATCACACACTTACCAAATCCATAGACAGGACAAGCAACACAAACAGGAACCGCGTCTTATTTTGAAAGAAAACAAGTGACAAATTTGGATTTCACCATTTGCAGATTTGAAAAACTCTCGGGTAAAAAACTTTCCGTACAAACATATTTTTGTTGCGTGTCAGCAGACCGCTGTAATTCACAAATGTGGGTCCATACGCAAGCTGTGCTCTCATCCTGGGGAAATGGAAACAAAACGTTCATTGCGGCACATTTATAAACGCAACACTGACCTATGTCTCTGAACAATTCTTCTTCTACTACTTGTTTGAATTACGGTTGGCAACACAACATGACATCTCGCTGAACATTGTAACTGGTAAAAGTAGTCTTCTAAGCTATATCATGCATATTAATGAAGTTGCATCTCGTTCACATTAGAGCACGCTGATTGGTTTGAACCAAGTCTTTCTCATAAATTAATGAACAGATGTGCTGAAAACTCAATAACGTCACTTTATAAAGACAGCCAATCTCCACTCTGGAATGTGCACAATGATGTTTAATGTTTCGTGATCCTTTAAGTAGGGCCCTTTGAAATCAATTTTATTTGGTCCCAAATTATTTATTTTGTATTTTTTTTTCATTTGGATTCCATTTTGTTTTACTTAGATTTTTTTTAACTATGTTTGAATGGTTAAATTAAGTTATAGTAATCAAAATGCATTTATAATCTATTTAAACCATGAAAATTTTACAATTCAACAGTAATTTATTAAAAGTTTTAAAGTGTATCATCATGAACTGGTTTAATACAGAATTTGATCAAAAGCATAACTATGGTTTTGTGATGCTACTGTATGTGCTATAGTAAACTATAAAGATAGATTCTTTCCTTGTAGCCTCTCCTTTTTTGCATGTGTGTTTTTGACTTCAGGTGGTCATTGCAGATACCTATTCCCATCCAGTCAATTGAGTGTTGACAGAACTTGCAGAACAGTTGCTTTACTGATTCATAAAATTCTTCTGCTTAAAATTTAGTCTTTAGGGAAAGATTTTTTAGGTTTTTAAAAAGCGTTTAGATCAGAAGGTCTCTTTGATATAAAGTTTGATTAAAAGTATATTGCTCATATCATATCAATGTTTAATAATGTAGTGTAATTGTGCGCCTTGCGTAACGTCATCATGCAAATAGGGGAAATGCATTTCTGTCATTTTTTTTCTCAATAAATGAAATCATGGCAAAGAACAAATATCTATAAATAAGCTAGAACGTGTTTTGAAAAATGATTTAATCGAAATTTGCCAAATTCTTTGACAGTCTGTGTTAAATGTTTAATTCTGTTTAATCTCTGGATCCTGATTCCAGAAACATCATGGCAGGAAATATAATCTTGATTCTGTTCTCAATATTGAGCTCTAATATTTTCATATACACCTGTCTCTCTTTGTTTCTGTCAGTTAAACATCAGATTGTTTCTCATTACTGAGAACTGAGACCCAGAACTGAGAATATGGCCACATTTTCCCATGCTTTTCTGTGGCTTGTGCTTGACACAGGTAGAGAAGTAAGACTTGTTTGATGAACTCAAGTAACATTTGAGAAGATTTGACTGCTCAAATAGTCAAATTATATTATTGTTACAAACTCTGATTATTACAAGTATAATTTGTTTCATTCATTTTAATCATCATTACTCATCTTGTACTTAAAGGAACTCTGATTAACTAGTGTTTTGTCCACTCACACACATTCACAAACAAACACACACAAGCAAATGCCTGTTTGGGCTTGCACAAGGGATTGAGGTTTTCATTTGGTGAGTATTAAACCCATCTGTTAGTCTATGTCTCCCTCAGGAAGCATCAGTGCTTTGTCTTCTTCATTGTGTTGTGTGTTTTCCAGTCATTAAAAACCATGTTAAGCAGCAAAGAGCCTTATTAGATTAGTGCTGGAGGCACACATGAAAACACGCATTAAAACAGCCTCCGTGCATCCAGTGAAGCCAGAGTAGGCGGACCGTCTCTTACTCTCCATCATCACCATCCTCATCTAATTTCAAACTGTGTTGCATGTACAAAAGTCCTTGGAGATTTACAAGCTGTATGATTAAAGTACAAGGTGAAGTTGCTGTCTTGTAAACTTATTAACCCTGAAGTGTTTTTCACATGATTTGTGCAAGTGCTGTATTGCACATCTGCATCATTTAGAAAACAGCTGAAATGTATTAAACATCACAGAAGAGTTATTTAGAGAGAGCCATGTGTACAGTACTTTTCTGTATTGATCATATTTTGCATTCATGTAAAGTGTCTGCTAATTTTTGCCTGTGCTTTGAAAGTTTGAACAGATAAAAAAAATCAAGAATTGTATTGCCAATGTGTCAAGTTTGTTACCACTTTTAAAAATGAGACCTTTCCTGACTATGAAAGCCAGTAGGCAGATTTTGTAGTAAGTACTGAAACCCTTTTGATTTTCCAGACAAAAACATGTGACTTTTAAGGTGCATTCCTTGAAAATATTTTTTTATTTTGGAAAGGAAAAAATCACATATACAGCTACAAATCTAACACTGTAAACTGAAAAGGGTATTTTAGATTAAAACTGCAACTGTATAAAACAAATTCAACAAAAACAGTTCAACAAATAAGAATATATGAGCAAATCCAGCGTTATGGATGTGACATTTGCAGTGAAAACTCAAAACATAAATTCACATAGAAAGTATAACATTATATTAACACATCTGTTTATATTTTCCAAAACAACTAACCACAGAGTATTGGGATCAGAAAAATATCAATCAATCAAAAAAAAAAAAATTATACTTTAAATGAGAAAAATAAACATGTGTTATGGATGTGACAAAAAAAGTTTACAGTATACAACATACTTTGTAGAAATTCTGTCAATTAAACTGCACAACCCAAAAGAAACAATGCTCATCAAACAGATACAAGTCGGCTCACTATAGAACAAACATGATTGATTTTATTTTATTTGATATTTTTGCATTTATGAGGAAAAAGGGTCGTTATGGATGTGACACTTTTCCGTTATGGATGTGACAGATGTGAAATTGCCACTTGTGTGATTTTGGCAAATTAAATACAATAGTTTTAAACACTGACAGATACATTTATGTTTAAAGTACTGTAAAATACTTGCTTACACAAAAAAATGTAGAAACGGTTTCTCTATTTTGGTGAAAACTTTTTTTTTTTCATAGCATGGTTGCTCATATATAAATCTCTTTAAAATCATAACCATAAACAATTTGGGAAAATTATATTTCAGTACATTTTAAAATTCGAAAGTGCAACAGTAACATGGTTATCCAAAACCAAATTTGTATGTTACCTTTATCTCTCATTGGTTGTTTTATTGAAAACTTTATCTTCGTTTGGATGAACAGAACTCATCCTTCTGTGCTCCAGTGAAACCATTGTGTTCGGTGGGATGACACATTTAAAATTATAATTTTGTCAAAGTTGCTAATATTTGTGCAGCTTCTCGAAATTTTACTGGCTAGTTGGTTCAGTCTGAAATACTGCCAAACAGTGGGCATACTGCTAGTGCATTTTTGTTTTTTCTTCGCTGCTCTAAATAGTGATTGCTTGTGGCAACAGCACAATTTCCTGTGTTTGCTTTCTGAACAGCAAACAATAATTGATTTCCACTTTGCAGCATTAAGCAAAGCTAGCAGATTGGTTTTTGTCGTTAGATATGGGGCAATTTTTATTTAATTTTTTGTATTTTAAGTAGTGTCAGAATTGGAATAAATCTATATCAGATTCTTTCTTTACTTTTTTGGTTAATATCTACATTTTCTATTAATCATTGCTCTCATGAGAGTCTACGGCATTGCAATGTTTGTTAAAGTATTTTGCTGCAAATTTATTTCCTACTTTTTTATTTCTAAGTTAAGAACAAAACAATTGTGGGTACATCAGGGCCCTCAATCATTTTTAGGTTTTTTTTATTTTATTTGCATAATTATGAGCAGGAGCTATGTGTTTTTGGTGGCAGTACATTTAAAGACCACCAGTGTCGCTAATAACATGGGCTTCTGAATTCGCTTTAAAATGTTTTATTTTTGTTGGGTAATTCTGTAGCTGTATGATAAATCACATGTGATTGTCATGCACATTTGTCAGTAAAGACTAAGTGGCAGTAAATCTTTAGCATATGCTAAAGCAGAGTTTAATACACGGAGCCATGCATAAGTTCACTTACAAGCTAAGCAAAATGTTGCATGTAGTATAATTATAAAATAATAAAAGCACAGTTAATGATTTTGTGAAATTGACAGCTTTTTTGTGCAGCTTCTCAGTGAACTACAGGCCTTTAGATGAACCAAAATGAAAATTTTGGGCCGAAACCAAAAATATTGGATGCACTTGACCCTGAAAACGAAACTGAAAATGCTTTGTAATAATTATTTAGTACATAGGCCTTATTTCAATTTTCTAGGCCAATTCCAATTTCAGATTTTTTTTTGGTAAGTGTGACTGAGTATGCCGATTTTTGCTGATTTAGATTTTCTGTAATTTAATTATTTTATATGATAAAAAAATATTCTGGTAAACTATTTGACCACATATGTGCAAATAAAAGCATAGTTATTGCAATAGTTTTTTTTTCTGAAAATTTTTTTTTATACAGAATTATAAAAAAATAAATTCAAATAAATGTTTTATGATTTTAATTGTAAACCATATTAATTATTAAAGTAAACAATAGCTTTACCAAACTGCTTTATCACTAACAAAAGGTGTAATTTTTCATTAACTTTTTAGATTATAATTTTAAAGATTATAACGTTAAGATTATTTATGCTTTTGAAAATTAATATTTGTATGTACATTTTTACATTTGTAAAATTTTTTGTACTAAATATATTTTGTTTGAAAGAAAAAATAATCAATGACTTAAATTACATTTTAAACCTGAAAGTATTCTTGCTGTGTTTTAACCTGGAGCGTATTGGTCTACTCAAGCACAGGGAATAATCTCCATTGATGCTCCAGCAGGTCAGTGTGTTTTCCACTTCTGCTGCTGGACAGTAGAGAACAGGAGAGCCAGTTCTTCTTTGTAATTTACCTTTCCTGACAAGAAGCACATTTTGCATCAGGATTTATTTATGTATGGTATCGGCTTGGATATCTGCATGTGTGAAGGTTAAACATCTAAGACAAATCACACAACTTCCACAGTGACGACATGTTATCTTGTGGCTGTGAGTGTGATCCACAGAGAAGAATACAGAGCTATTTTGAACTTTGACTACGACCTGCTTTCTGCATCCGGTGTGAAAACCTCTTCACTCTGCTCAATGCCAAGCAGTGTGATGCAGCTTATCCTTTTTTGGCTCATATTTTTGATAATTTTTTTTCTTTCGGGCCCAACACTGGAATGACAGTTTTCCTCCAATAATTTTCAATGGCCAAAAATACGGTACATCTCTACTTTTAAGGAAATCCTGCTAACTTTAGATCTGAAAGCACATGAAAATAACACGTATTATGATGTATATCTACTTCAAACTCACTGTATAACTTCAGTCGAGTCTTTAAAATAAATCTTTCAGTGAGTTGATGTGGCTTCTTAATAAGGCACGCAACATAATTTATAGTATTCTAAGCAGTGAGAAAAGCCTTTGCATCTTTGCATACTTAATAATCAGGTAAATAATAATAATAACTCCAATAAACCACATATTGTTGTGGCTGTGTTTTAATTAATCATATTGAGTCAACAAAAGCAGTTTAATCTTCTGTTTATTCTCAAACTGCCATAGGAATTTCCTGGCTTTCTTCAATTCTGTGTAACTTGCAAGAGTGCCCTCTCACATTTGGAGGACATTTACTAGTGATCACACAACTGTGCTTCCATGACAACATATGCATGGCAAACACAGAACTTGCTAAATTACAAATACAATTTTGCATTTGGTACATTGGGGAACGTTGGCATGATTCATTTCAAAAAGCTCATAAAGAATCTTTTGATATTGACAAAATCTTCAAGGCTATATAGATTAATCTTATAAGTTAGAGTCATTTTAATAACTTCCAACTTGCCATGCTACAACTGTTTTAGTTGTTGTCTAGTAATGACTGATGGCCTCTAGACCGAGGGTTGTGATTGGTTACTGCTGTAGGGGAGGAATGTTTGGAGACTGATTGTACTGTAATTATAGTGAGGGATTGATCGGGAACTGTCAGTTTGGCAGATGGGCTGTTGAGCATAAGTCTCTAAATATATATAATGCATTATTTATGAGTGATGATTCAGCACAAAACACTGCTTCAAGCCAGAGCTGTTTGCTTTCAAAGAATGAGAAATTATGTGAAATTGACTCCTTTAGATTGAACTTTCCGTGTCTCTTTGTGTAACTTAATACTTTTCTCATAGAATTCAGACGATGAAGTGCAAATACTTCTGCTCAGACAGCAGAGTTTTCACAGTGGTGTGATTTAACTGCTATGTTTTGGCTGGAAAGCCTTGTAGAAAATAGTTTTAAACATTTATTTTTGCATGATTTCACTGCATCATCTCCAAGACAACAACTTATGTAAAATCTGTTTTTATTCTGGAAACCGTCTCTCCTCTACAAAAAGCACATTTCACAAAAATACACTTTAACAAAAAAAGTGTCTCCACATTTCTTAAATCTTGCCTAACAAGCCAGCCCCTCATTCCTGACTCACAACGACTGAGCTTTAAAGCACATTAAGAAAGCCTAACTGTGCTTTACAGACTTATAAATGCTGCAAAGCCATGGAGCAGAGGATGAAGGGCAAATAACGAGAGAAAAGGTGGCTCTTCTTCTACCCCTCTTAACTGTATCTCTCTCATTATGAAACAAATCATTTCCCACAGACTGCCATGCTGGCCTGGATTCCCAACTTTTTTATTAGCTTATATATTCTATTAAGCACAATGAATTATGGATCCCCACAATCTGTGGCTTTTGCGGAACTGGCTGTTAGTGCTTTTCCCTCTCTCTCTACTGCTGGCCCAGGCGTCTAATGGGTACGGAAAGCCTTGCACTGGGTCCTGTTAATGGTCCAGCACTCCTAATTTAAAGCTAAAAATACTCTGAGATATGGAGAGAAGGAAATTGGTGGGGGAAGGCAGGGCGGAGAGCAGTGGACAGCAGGACCCGGGTTCAGGGCATTTGTTGCAAAGAACTAACAGCTGAGCCCAATAAAAGACTTGAGTCCACTGGGAGGGAAGGAAGTGCTCTGATTGGGATGATTGCCAAGAATCCTTGTGTCTACATTCTGCATGAAATACAGGATGTTAAAGCTTTATTCTGTTTCATACAGGGGAAGTTACTTGTTTTGTTTTTTTCTTTGGATATTTTTTTTATATCTCTGCTGGTGATGCTGGGAATTTATGGGACAATCCAAATGCTCTTGCATAGTTTTGGATAAAAATAATTGTGTAATAATTTTCACATCATTGTGATGTACAACATTAGATTTCCCTTAAGAAATATTGATATTGTTTTGGTAAATAACTGTGTTGTTGTCAGTGTTCTAAAAAGGACGTACAGTATAGTCAAGAAAAAAGGTTATCTCTACATTGAACTTTTCCTAAAAGGCATGAGGACTGTTTATTTTATATCATAGAAACCCTCTCACTATAAAATGCAACCACCTGGATGGAAAGTGACTCATTATTTAACTATATGCAATGCAAGCTTATCAGATATGCATTTTAAATGCTATTGATGCCATCATATAACCATATATATATA
>CAIGQZ010032312.1:10547633-10560551 GCA_903798205.1 Danio tinwini
GTCGAATCGGAAAGTGAAACCATGTATATATATTTCTATGTGTATATATTCAAATAATAATAGTCTTCAGGGCTTGACAATAAGGACATCCCGATTGCCAGGGACAGCATGCAACACACTCAGGACAGTAGCCAGAATCGTCACTGGCCTGATCTGTAAAGTTTAATTTGGCTGCGACTGTTTGTCAGTTGCGATCAAATACAGTCTTGGGGTGCTTTCACACCTAGAAGTTTGTTTCGGAACCTGTCTCGTCACGCTTGTGTTCGAGCCAAATCAATCAGTCCAAGATCGCCTGAATGAGGTTGTCTCGGCTCGATTGAAATGACCTCTGGAGCTGATCGATTGTAGTGAGAAAGCAAAACGATCCAATGAACTAACGAACCTAGCTATATCACTGTGTATTATGGATATACAGTATAATTGCCATATATACAGCTATATGAAGAGAGAATAATGAGAAGGGTGGGATGTCATTCCTACCGGTAAATGTGTCTGTCATGTCGAATCGGAAAGTGAAACCATGCTAAAATATTACTGAGTGCTGTTTATCTGTTAGGAAACCCCCCGTTTATTTTTCCCCAAATTTCTGTTTAACGGAGAGATTTTCTCAACATTTTAATAACTCATTTCTAATAACTGATTTATTTTATCTTTGCCATGATGACAGTAAATTATATTTTACTAGATATTTTTCAAGACACTTTTATGCAGCTTAAAGTCTTAACTAGGTTAATTAGGCAGTTTAGAGTAAATAGGCAATTTATTGTATAAAAAAGTGCTTAAAGTGGCTAATAATTTTGACCTTAAAATGTTTTTTTTTAATTTGAAACTGCTTTTATTCTAGCCAAAATAAAACAAATAATACTTTCTTCAGAAGAAAAATATTATTAGACATACTGTGAAAATTTCCTTGTTTCCTTGTTCCTCTATTAAACATCATTTGGGAAATATAAAAAAAAAGTAAAAAAAAATCAAAGGGTGGCTAATAATTCTGACTTCAACTGTATATATAAATAAAATAAATTAAAAGTGTATGTGTACAATTATGTTTGGCTTTTGACAAGTTATTTAAAATATGTGGCTAAGCAGTAGCTATTCACTTCTCTTTTTTGTGGTGGGGCTAGTAAAAATTTTGGCAGGGCAAGTAAAAATCTGAACCACTTTATCCTAAGTCTTGAATTAAAATTTAAAATAATTTTTGGCAATTTTTTACAATGAGCATCAGTCATTTACATTTGACTGATAATAAGGGGACACTCTCAGGATGGCGCCGCGGATGGCTGCCTCGGTGTGGAGCTCTTCAGTGTTTGCACTATTTCTGTTAGTCTGTCCTGTTTTATGTTTATCAAACACGATCAGTTATACCAGGGATGAGCTGCTAAACATTCGGCAGTGCACACCAACTAATCACCAACTGGATTTTGATTTCTCTGGCGTTTTGCGGAACATTGTCATCGGCGGAGCAGCTGCTTTGTGGAAGAAATACAAGACCCGGCGGCGAGGAAAAAGAGCTGGCGCGCTTGTCAGGCTGAGACAGCGCGGCTTCAGAACAGCGCTGCCTAGCATCCATCTAGCGAATCTCCGCTCGCTTCCTAACAAAATGGACGAACTACTTCTGCTCTCACGCGAAAACAAGAACTTTAACAACTCTGCTGCGCTGTGTTTCACAGAAACCTGGCTGAACGAAGCCATTCCGGACAGCGCATTACACTTACCGGACTTTCAGCTGTACAGAGCAGATCGCGATACGGAGTCAACGGGCAAAACACGCGGTGGTGGGACATGCTTTTACATCAACAGGAGATGGTGTACGGATGTAACTGTGTTAAAGAAGATGTGCTGTCCTGATGTGGAAGCGCTTTTCATTAACTGTAAGCCGTTTTATGCACCGCGGGAGTTCTCCTCGTTCATTCTCGTCTGTGTTTACATTCCACCACAAGCACACGTGAGGACTGCGTTACAACAGCTGTCTGATCTGATCACAGAGACTGAACAACGACACCCGGACTCTGCTTTTATCATTCTCGGTGACTTTAATCAGGCAAAACTCACACACGAGCTGCCTAAATTCAAACAGCACATCACATGCCCCACCAGAGACAATAACATTTTGGATCATTGCTACACCACAATAAAGGATGCATATCGCTCTGTCGCCAGAGCAGCTTTAGGACTCTCCGACCACTGCCTGGTTCATCTTATACCAACTTACAGGCAAAAACTTAAAACTACTAAGCCAGTATTAAGGACTGTTAAGAGATGGACCAACGACACAGAGCAGGTCTTACAAGCCTGTTTTGAATGCACTGATTGGAGTGTTTTTGAAGCTGCAGCCACCAACCTAGACGAGCTCACAGAGACTGTAACATCATACATCAGTTTCTGTGAGGAGTTATGCATCCCTACCAGGACCTACTTATCATTTAACAATGATAAACCATGGTTTACACCAAAACTTAGACAGCTTCGTCATGAAAAAGAGGATGCCTACAGGAGCGGGGACAGGATTTTATACAATCAGGCCAGAAACACACTGACAAAGGAGATTGGTGTGGCCAAGAAAAGCTATGCCAAAAAGCTGCAAAACCAGTTTTCTGCCAACGACCCTGCATCAGTGTGGAAAGGCCTGAAAGACATCACAAATTATAAAACGCCATCCTCCAGTATCGACTGCAACAACCATCTTGCAAACGAGCTGAATATCTTCTATTGTAGATTTGACACCTCTGACCAGACACCTCACACCCACCCGGATCATCTCCCTACACAGCCATCAACACCTCCAGCCATCTCCCTCTCACCCCCTGCACTTCAGATCAGTGAGGATAATGGGCATCAGATCCTCAGTAAACAGCCATCAACACCTCCAGCCATCTCTTTCTCCACCCCGGCACTTCAGATCAGTGAAGATAATGTGCGTCAGATCTTCAGTAAACAGAGGAGACGAAAAGCACCAGGTCCAGATGGTGTTTCACCAGCCTGTCTGAAAACTTGTGCGGACCAACTGGCTCCCATTTTCACACAGATCTTCAACAGATCACTGGAACAGCGCAAAGTTCCATCCTGCTTCAAACGCTCCACCATCATCCCAATACCAAAGAAACCAAAGATCACAGGACTCAATGACTACAGACCTGTTGCCTTAACATCTGTGGCCATGAAGTCATTCGAAAGACTGGTGCTAGCTTATCTGAAGGACATCACTGGACCTTTGCTGGACCCCCTGCAGTTTGCCTATAGAGCAAACCGGTCTGTGGATGATGCAGTCAACATGGGACTGCATTATATCCTAGAACATCTGGACAAACCAGGGAACTACGCAAGGATACTGTTTGTGGACTTCAGTTCTGCCTTTAACACCATTGTCCCATCACTGCTCGAGAACAAACTGACCCAGCTGTCTGTCCCTAGCTCTGTCTGTCAATGGATCACCAGCTTTCTGACAGATAGACCACAGCTAGTCAGAATGGGCAAAATCACATCCGACAGCCGCACCATCAGCACTGGTGCCCCCCAGGGATGTGTTCTCTCCCCACTGCTCTTCTCCCTGTACACAAACGACTGCACTGCAAAAGACCCCTCCATTAAGCTCTTGAAGTTTGCGGATGACACTACTGTTATCGGCCTCATCCGGAACGGTGACGAGTCTGCATACAGACAGGAGGTGGAGCGGCTGGCTTTATGGTGCAGATACAACAACCTGGAGCTGAACACGCTCAAAACAGTGGAGATGATAGTGGACTTTAGGAGAAACCCCCCTGCACTCCCCCCACTCACCATCATGAACAGCACTGTGGCTGCAGTAGAGTCATTCAGGTTCCTGGGCACCACCATCTCTCAGGATCTGAAGTGGGACATTCACATAGACTCCATTGTAAAGAAAGCCCAGCAGAGACTGTACTTCCTTCGTCAGCTGAGAAAGTTCAACCTGCCACAGGAGCTGCTCGTACAGTTCTACTCAGCTGTCATCCAATCCATCCTCTGCACTTCAATCACCGTCTGGTTCAGCTCAGCTGCCAAAACCGACCTCCGTAGACTACAGCGAATAGTCCGGACTGCTGAACGAATCACTGGCACTACCCTTCCTACACTTCAAGAACTGTACTCTTCCAGAGTGAGTAAAAGGGCTCGTAAAATCACTCTGGACGCCTCACACCCAGCACACTACCTGTTCGAACTGTTACCGTCTGGTCGGCGCTACAGAGCACCAAGCACAAAAACAGATAGACACAGGAAAAGTTTCTTTCCTCAGGCCATCTACCTCATGAACAGTTAAATATTCCCCTACTGTGCAATAAACGTGCAATACTTTCTCATACGCACTTGTACACAGCACCTTATAACCTGTATATTTACAACATATCTGTACATACATTCAACATCCAGATCTTTTTGACTAACTGCATCTCTGTTTAATGTTTATTGCCTTTTCTTTTCTTGTATTTAATTTTGTGTTGTCACTCGTCACTTTATGTACACTGAAAGCTTCTGTTGCCAAAACAAATTCCTTGTGTGTGTGAAGCACACTTGGCAATAAAACTGATTCTGATTCTGATTCTGATTCTGATTCTGATTCTGATAATACTTGATCAATATTCTGGTGTTTTATGTGTAGTAGGTAAAAATGCTAATAAAAAAATCTGCAATTTAAAGGTCAAATTTAACAAGCTCCATTTATAATCGCATACAAGACTTTTATAATAATAATAATAATAATATAAATAAACCATTTTATTCAAATTCATTAAAAGTAAACTACAGTGAAAGACCAATTGGGCCAATAGAAAAAATCCTTAGCATTGAATCCTTAGCATCAGAAGCCCATTGTTTGTTGGGTGCGAGAGAACTATACATCCAATCAGTAAGCATTACTCAGTCAGAATCCATTGCTGTAGGAAACCATTTCCTCTCTATTAGGGCCTATTTTCTTGGGTGTATATGACATTTGCATCCATTTTTACAATAATATGGCTCATTCTGCAGTGGTTTGACGAATACTGCTTGGCAGGTGGTGCGTGTGTTAGCTGGTGAAGTGCTTAGCCAAGCCGTCTCATTGGTCACATCCTACTCTGCATTTGCAATTAACATGATTTTGCTATGTAAGAGTTGTGCAGTGAATGTTCCTTGGTTACAAAGCCTGTCAAAAAAGACTCTTGGGATAAGGCAAAATCTGTTGGCAGTTTAGGATTAATAGAGACTACTCCTCCCCCTGCCAGTTTTAATTCCGTCAATGCCCTCCATTGATGTAGGTCTCTGAGAGAAAGAAGCAGACTGCCCCTCTGGGTGTGGTATAAATGAGCGGATGTAAAGGACATTGCCTCTTGTTACAGATTTGGGACCAGTTGTGCAATTACTGTAATAGCCGTTATGATGTGGGGTTACGTCAGTGATCAAAATAAAAATCTACGGTCATGCTCTGTTGCCACATGGAGAATCTATTATTTAAAAACTTGTTCAATGCTTACTGCCCTTAGCAGGTTCAATTACAGTTCTACACACTGTTAGTGGTTTTGTTTCGCTCTGCATTCCCTGCTTATTATGTAGTTTAGCTGTGTGTACAGGTTGGTTCACTTGTTGTTGTTGTTGTTGTTGTTGTTGTTGTTGTTGTTGTTGTTGTTGTTGTTGTTGTTGTTGTTGTTGTTGTTGTTGTTGTTGTTGTTTGTTGTTGTCTGTAAACACTTTTGACTTTAGACAAGAAACGTAAGTCTGCTTTATTTAGGTTGCATATGAAAAATACGTACTTGTGTAATGTATTGAATAAAGAAAGTAAAGCTCTAATGAAGGTGTTATTAACACAGAAAATAATAAAATCATTCATTCATTTATTTTATTTGCAGCTTAGGCTATTTATTAATTCGGGGTCGCCACAGTGGAATGAATCGTCAACTTATCTAGCACATGTTTTACGCAGCAGATGCCCTTCCAGCTGCAACCCATCACTGGGAAACAACCATATATTCCTATTCACACACATACACTACGGACAATTTAGCTTACCCAATTCACCTATAGCGCATGTCTTTGGAGTGTGGGAGAAAACTGGAGCACCCGGAGGAAACCCACGCTAATACAGGTGGAACATGCAAACTCCACACAGAAATGGCCTAACCCAGCCGAGGCTCAAACCAGTGACTTTTTTTGCAGTAAGGCGACATCGCTACCCACTGTGTTTATTCATTTTTATTTTGTGTTATATCAGTTCATATACATTACTCACATTAGGCTAGTGGGTTGCATTTAATTGCTTTTATTTGCGTGGGGTTGCTGCATCTGGTAGATTAGTCTAGTGCACTGAGTGAGTCAATGTTGATATTATTGTAATGAATGTCTTTACTGCTGGGTCACATCATTTATCCAAAAAATGCATCGTTGGATTCCAACATCAGATCGGTAACAGTTCTTTTTACACACTTCTTACTATGAGAAATACATGGTGTGGCATGCAGTTGATGTGTCTGATGGTGAATGCGTGACTAAGTGCCCTGAATTATGCAGATTTTTGGCGTCGTGTTTGTGCATCTGAGTGTTTTTTTTGTGTTTTTTTTTTTTTCCAAAGAGTGCAACGTTTCTCCAAATTCTTCCCTGTTCGCTGACACCACCATGTTGTTTGTGTGTTTCTATGGCAAATGCAGAGGGATCTATGGAAAACAAGAGGGGATCGTCAAGTGTTAGGGTGAAAACAAATTTTCGTTCAAACAAATCGATGTAAACTTTACACCCGAGTTAATCGATAAAATCGATGTATCGCCCAGCCCCAACATGAACAAACAATAAACAATACATTTGTTACAGTATTTCTTCCATGTTGGTTAACGTTAGTTTAGTGGTAATACAGTTGCTCATTGTTAGTTCAAGTTAGCTCACAGTGCATTAACTAATGTTAGCAAACATGAATTTGGATGTTAATAATGCATTCGTAAATGTTGAACTATGATTAATAAATGCTGTACAAGTATTGTACATGATTAGTTGATGTTAGTAAATACATTAACTAACAAGAACTAACATTGTAAAGTGTGACCTTTGTTTTGTTCCATTTAACACTTGTTTGTTTGCAACAGTTTATGTGTGAAGAGCCAGTCAATTTCATCTTTCAAATGTCTATAAAAAGTATGAAACAAGCATATATTTATGGACTAAGAAATGAAGTGAGTGTGTATGGTCTTGACGTTTGTCTAAATAAAGCTTGTGTAATGTGGTTTGTGATGAGGGCTGAAGTAGTTCACACATTTATTTATCCAAACACACTCAGTCAAAATGCAACAGCCATTGCAATGGGCAAGTTTATTAACTTGACTCCTCTTTTGATGATTCTGATCTGATGATTTTTTATTTTTTTTGCCCTACTGATGTGCTTAAGGATCCTCCCAGACATCAGTAATTGATGAGAAACAAGTGCAATGTGTGTTTAGAGACTGGTGCAAGCTAAAAAAGTAAGTTGAGCATGTTTCAGGCCTGCCAAGAGCATGTTCAGGCCTGAAACAACTCCAAATACTAATTCTAGAGTCGATCAATGGACTATTGATCACAGAGAACTGGCTTTAGTCTTGGAGTCCTCAGGCGAGTTATTGATATCAGATTGGAAAGTAGAACATTCCGGCTGTGTTTAAAACGCTCCTTTAATTGTTGGTTGAATAATTAAGTGGTCTGGTGGTTAACCTCTCATCTGTTACTTTTTGCATTGAGTTCCTAGTGTGTTTAAGGCTTGCTGTTGATTGCGAGGGCACTTTGCTAGCATGTGTTTAACGCTGACTCAAATCTCAGAGTGGGTGCATTGGAGTTATCACTCTCCTGCTGGCAGGATTTGGAGGCTTAAAGAGGTTATTAATGTAGTCTGTCATATTTCTGTCATGAGTTTTTAAAGCTATGAACCTGGGACTGATTCCACACAGCTTTTAAATGTGTTCGAAAACTGGACGAAAAAAGCTAAATTAATCCTGTAGCTGAAGTCAGGTCCCTTCTCTTTTACTAGCATTCAGGCGCATGGATAAGTCTGGCATGGGCTGTGGTGGGGCTGATGGGACGCTTTGTGTGACCACACTGACTCTCTTCCTCCCCTGCTGTACACATAGATACCTGGCTTTCGCTACATTAGAAACCAGAACATTTGAAAGAGACTGCGAGAGATGGGGAAGAAAAGAAGGAGAGGGAGAGAGAGAGAGTGGTAAAAATGGTGAGAGTGTCACGGCCATGCACACAGCAATTTAAATTTTAATTGCCTAGATTTATCTTCCCAGCGCAGTGTGACGGACTGATAACTGGAGCTGATAACTCTCAAACTGTTTGTAAAGCGCTGCCACCAGCCAGATATGTAAGCTCAGAGAGGAAGGGGAGACACATATTGTTACTGTGCTCTATTTGCAGCCCACAGTTGCTGTAAACGACTCTGATCTGCTGTCTCTGTAAACAACGCCACAGGATGCACTGCAATACCTGTACCTGTAGCTAGATAGAAGTTTATAAATGGCTTGGGTAGCTTTTTAAAGAAAACTTTGTTGCAGATATTTCCGCATACTTCATGACAACCAAGTCTAGATTCTGTTCCTCTGAACTTTTCTTAATTAAATTTATTTCAATTAATTATTAAATGAATAAATAAATAATATCTAAAAAATATATTCCAATGTACTGTAAAATGTGTGTTGCTTGCTTAAATTTGTAAGTTAAACCAATTAAAATTTTAAAGTAATTTTAACTTAAATTGACATAAATTTTTTACCCCTTTTTCAAGATTTAAGATAAATCTTTATCTCCAGAATGTAAAAAGTCTGTAAAGTTTCAGCTTAAAACATCCTTCAGATTAATTATTATATTTTTCAAAATATTGGAATTTTCTGCTCTGAACACAATGTAGCTGTTTTTGTTGCCTGTGCCTTTAATGCTAGTTCGCCCCACCCACTGTTCCCTTATCCCTGTCAGAGTGTGCCTCAATCTCCGCCTTGGCTGCATCAGATAAACAGCACAGTGAAAGACATAAATGAAGCATATCTCACGTAACGTTTGTGAGAAATACTACAGTACGAACTTTCCCTATGATTATTTGATGTATTTGATGTGGAGTTAATTCAAGCCTTTCTGCAATGATGAGTCACACGCAATGTCGTTACAAAGTTCACGTACAGACACACACGTTTAACTTTGCACTGTTTTTGCACTGTAAATGTGGCAGGATACACGTTAATATCCACTGTTGTATGGATATCCGTTATGTTCATGTACAAAATAAACCTGATTTAACATCCACAAACCAACATTGAAGTAGGGCTGGGCGATTAATAAAAAAAAAAATTGAAATCGACATTCAGAATCTATAATCAATCAAAATTTTCCTGGTAAATTTTTTCAATTACTTCCCCTACTGTGTGTGGTGTCATGTGACCACTCTGTTAAGACAGATTTTTACTTCTGCATTGAACGCACGGGTATGGTCCAGCACAGCCTTCGCGTGGTCGCATACCTGCGCACCTCTCAAAAAATGTAACTACACATTGCAATTTTGATGACTGGAAGCTGCGCCAGAAAGCCTTGAGATGGCATATTTTTTCATTAGCATAAAATTATTATTTACATTCAAATATTTGTTTACAGTAGATTCAATAAATATAGTAATATAATTTAAGTAAAATAATAAAAAAAAAATAATCGTTCATTAATTGTAATCAAGTTAAAATGTTCAATTAATCGAGATTTTGATTTTAGGTCAAATCGCCCAGCCCTAGATTGAAGCATTTTATTTTTTTTTATAACTGTACTGACATGCGGCGGTGTTGATGAATTACAGCAATTTTACTGTCTTTACTTTAATACAAACATGAACTGTATTAAAAAACATTTTAAACTTGTAAAACTCATTCTTGATCACATTTGATGATGATTGATGATCACAGAGAGCTGAACAGATCTTTTAATCTCTGTTGCGCACGTCCTGTCTTGTTGATATGATTATACGCGTTACTATGGAGACATGTTATTACACAACTGTCAATCAATTTGGAAACTGTACTCTTGCGTTACATTGCGGTGGGCCTCAAAATGAGAGGGATTTAGATCCTATTATCACATCAGGAAATAATCATTAATATTATTTAATTTTAGCAGTGTAGTATTGGTTAATATCTATTGTGCAATATGTACATGGGCATAGGAAAGACATTCCTTTTTAGTGTCTGATTTAAACAAATTAAGCATAATTGATTTCAATTCATATACATAGAAAGCAGTGTTTTCATTTAATGTTTTGAATATTTTTTGTGAAAAAAAGAAAAAAATGGGTAAAATAATGTTCCATCATAATTCAATGTAACAGATACAGTATATTTATGTAAAAACAAAACAACCTACTGATTCTGACTAAGGAATTATAAAGGAATAAGTGATAATACCTAATTTTATAATAAAAAAAGAGATCAATATCTTCTTGGTGACAATTAGGTAAATCCTAGTCATTTGAAGGATAGTGGTGTAGTATAAACATTTAAAATGGCTGTTCATTTGTTTTGGGGCTGCAATTTAATCTGTAAATACTTTCTTATTGTACAAAATTATATGATTCTTGTTCTAAATATGCCTGACAATGTTTTGGTTGTTTCACTGAATTAAAATTGTGTAAAAAAATAATTGTGTGTGTCTTCTCTACCTCTTGGTAAATGTGTACAAATTCATTCTTTTGATGATTGAAAAATAACTATTTCAATGTAATTCTAAATGAAACTAATTTTTAAATCAAAATGTTTAGCTGGTACTGCATCTACAGTGCTCTAAATTTGGCCATTGCTAGATTGAATCTCTGACTGACCAAGCATGTATCATCTTGGGTTTGCAGCTCTGTTTTTCCATCAAACTGTCATATTAATGGCAAAAATGATGAGATGTCATTTGTGACCTACATAAACCCCCCAGTGCATATTTTCACTTATTAAAGATTTAAATGGCCAAGTTTTAAAGTCTGCTAATGTCCTCTGCCTTATAAATGACCTTGTCTATCAGCTGTATGGTTGCTGAGCTAATATTTTAATAATCAGCCTTCCCTCATTCTGTGTGCCAGTTTTCTGTCAATACTCCGACTGCTCTGTCCTGCTATGTGATGAACTGAAATGAATATTAAGTGTGACAAAGCACTAGCCAGTGCATTCACTCTCCTCTCCTTGTTCATCTTGTGATAGCTGTCACTAGATTTCGTTCTTTCCCTCACTCACTCTCTCTTTCTGACCCTCTCTGTCTGCCAGTCAATACATCAGTACAGGATACTGAATAGATTTTTCTTTTTCAAACTCACACTTCCTGTTTTATTCAGCAAGCTTCACTCAGCAGGCACTGAACTTCACACACCGGTAATGAGAAAACCTCAACGCAGCCTCCTGAACATATGCTTCTAAAGTGCTAATTGAACCGTACACTTTTGGGATACAACCTGGAATTTCTGCATTGAAATACAGAATTTCCCATTTCTTTTCCCTGTTGTGTTTCACGTCAGCAATCGTCTGCCTCAGATCCCAGCATGTTCCCGAATCCCTCCCTGCCTCATTAGTGTAATATTCACTAGCATGAGTGATGATGATGAATTGTTACAGTTAGGTTCATTGTTTGTCCCCCCCCCCCCCCTTCATTTTTTCAGCTTGCCACACGAATGACAATTAATCTACAGAAATGTACTTAATTAACCAGTACAATAAGAGCTTAACTATCTGTTATTGGACGGTAAATGAACCGTGCTCAGATGCCAAAAACCCAACCAAAACTGACTACTGCATCAATTATCTTCACCCTCTGTTCACGGAAAGCACAGATATGGGAGGGAAATGATATTTGATGATAGAAGCTGCTTTCCCATTTGGTTCCTGATTGCAGCTTTTTTCTGATGGTTAATTTGTTATATAACAGTAGGGTGCCTTTGTGTGATTATGCAGATTGCCATGAGTAATAAATGGATTGAAAGTAATGTTTTCCACCCATCAGATTGTTAATTAGATAGATATGCCTTGTGTATGTTTTTAATTAATGCATTGCATGATTTTATTTGGCTATGAAACTTCATTTTTACTACAACTTTATTTGTGACCACAGCTGACTGTTAGACAAATGATCATGTCCCTTATTTAGTTCCCACTTTCCAATACATGTTGTTTAGTTGTTTAAAGAACTATATTGCATCATTACAGTTGTGAATATTTACAAACATAGAATCTACTTAGAATTAATTCCCACACACAAAGCCATAAATCTCTCTTATTTTAGACTTTTAAAAAGTTTCCTCTGTTTGAAGTAGGATTGCTACAATAGTCAATAGCTATGTTTCCATCCACCTATTTTTATTAACTGAGTAGGATAAACTTTTTATTTGATAAAAAAAAGATGCGAATAAACTATAATGGAAATACTTTTACCGAACAAATTTCAGTATGCGCATGAAAAAAAGTCATGTGATTTTGTTTTAAGAGATCATGTGATGATAAAAATGTGTGTGAATGGACAATCCAGCCAGCTAAGCACACTGTAAAACATCTGAAATGTTGTTTTGGCCATTCTAAAACGCCTTAACCATTTCAGTATTAGTGTTATTATATTATTAATTACCTCCAGAACTGTTAAGAGCATCTGTGCTTTGCGTCTCATGGCTTCAAACGCCACCATGCCTTCATTGTGTATCGGCATTGTCTTCTAAAGCGCAAGTCATTTATTAAATAAAGAACAGATTCATGCAGCTTCTCCTTCCTCGATAACTTTCATTTTTACTTTTGATATTTGGCGCCAGTTAATCAGGAAGTGACTATTTTGTTCTCTTTGCTTACGTTTACACTGTCAGGTTTTGATGCCCAATTCCGACTATTTGCCTATATCTGATTTTTTTGCCTGTTTATTTACACTTTCTTTTAATCAATCAATCAATCAATCAATCAATCAATCAATCAATCAATCAAT
>CAIGQZ010032312.1:10560561-10605791 GCA_903798205.1 Danio tinwini
AATCAATCAATCAATCAATCAATCAATCAATCAATCAATCAATCAATCAATCAATCAATCAATCAATCAATCAAGCCTTTATTTGTCACATATACCTCCATGTATTCACATACACTGACATATAGTGAAATTGGACCCCCCCGACCATACACAAACATCACATTTCAGGGAGAGACAGGTCAACGGGAGGTAGCATTTAGAAAAAAAAGAAAGCAAGATACATAAGGAACTCCCAACTCCCTCTCACCCTGCTCTTAAATTATGGCAGAGTGTGACCAGGGAATTAAAAAAGCCTTGGCAGTAGCACATAAACACATAGACAAGACAAAACATCGCAACAGGGAATTGGAACAGGGGATGTGGATATAGTCCGGTAAGGGCGGGCAGCCATCCGTCCTGCAGCTGTGAGAAGCGCTGGTCACAGACCCGCCTACCCCCTCCAGTGGGTGAAAGCACACGAAGGCGTTGGATAAGGGCTCGGTAATGAAAGTCTTATCTGTAGCTGTGTATGTGTGTGTGTGTGTGTAAGCCTGTAGAGTCCAACAGGTGTCCTTGACAGGGAGCAGGAATTTCAGAGCGTCTCCTTATCTTGCTATCCGGGAGAAGTTGTTTTTCTCCAGCCGAGGCCGTCTGGCTGGGAAAACACTGGGAGCCGAAAGAGAAGAAAGTATTTCCAATTTAGGTCAATATTTGCCAATTTTACAGATATTTAATGTCCGTCACTGGTCTCCAGTCCTGGCCAAATGTTGTTGCAAAGCCGCTAATTTCACCCTGATGTTTTCAAATTTGCGGTCTAATACAGCAGTCTGATTAGCAGCATACCTGCCCATTATAGTTTCAATCAAGCCGGCCAGCTTGGTGGGGTTTTGAGCAGCACTGACCGCTTTTATCAATCGTCGATACCCCAGGGCCCCGCATAAGCCCATCAGCATAAACCCTGTTATCAAAGTTCCGAATAGGTAGATATCTTCAATATCCTCCAGGGACAGAGCAGCCAGGCACACGACACGCCACTTCTCCCACCCGTCCATCACGTATCAAGCTGCAAACGTCCCGGCAGGACAAGTGGGCTCTCCCGAGCCCAAAGTTCTCATTGAGAAGATGGTGTCAATCGCGTTCAGAGACCAGTTGATCAAATCCATAATTCCTTATTCGTTTGAATAGCAGGGCACGGAGAGCCTCAGAGATAGAATAAGACGAGACAAGGAGCCAGCCAGGGAAGATAAGGGACGGAGAGGGAAAAAGTGCGACCGCCTTCGTCGAGAGCCAAAGAAGAATTGTGAACCATGTCCGATTCATGCCTTTACACTTGCCATATAATTTATGACAGTGCACATTCGTAAAGGCGGGTTCTAGCATCTGCGCCAGACTAGCCACGATTGAAGAAATTGTCTTTCTTTTAGCTCTGCAAAATATAAGAAGTTTGCCCAACTTTAAAATGATTTAGAGGCAGAGGCGGATGAAAAGAGCCGTCACCGCAGCTTGCGCCTATGGTTTCCTCCACCATTCACCCATAGGGCAAGAAGGCAGGTAACTTCAACCACTGACCACTTTTCTTCTCCATGTTTACCGCATCAGTGTGTCCACACACGCTCTTCCTTCTATGTCATTAAACCACAGAGATGTACCACATTGTCTCAAGTTTAAAGATGTACAAAATGAAATGCCTCACTAAATTCAATCTGCCTGTTTACATGAAAGTCGCATTGTTACATATTTAATTTATATCTGATTTATTTCCACATATAAAGGAGGCCTGAAACCGATCTCTGAATATCTGAATGAATGTGTTTTTTTCATGTTTCGCGTTTACACGGTCATAGAACCAATCCGATCTGTGTCACATATAAGCAAAAAAAATCTGAATTGGGTCACATTTAACTGGCAATGTAAACAGGCCTTTTACTCATTGGATGGAAACGCTGCTTCATTCACATGTCTTTGATGCCATATTCCTGTTTTGCACATTAATTTAATTGCCATTTTTGGATGGAAACATGTTGATGGTTTTACCTATGGAGTATACTGGTTCTGTCACTGTCACGCCACGACCATCAATTTTTTTTATTGTAATAAAAATTATTTGTTAAGAATGAACACTTCAATAAAAAAGTGAATGCGATGCATCACAGAATAGTAGTAGAAGTCATATTTCTTCTGTTGGAGAGTAAATCAAGCTGAATGAGAAGTGGTGGAAACGCCACCCACTTTCTGGATGACATTTGTGCAGTCAAGCACAGCTCTCACATAACTGTTTTAGGAAGCATCTCCATAGTTACATTTAGCAAGGTCACATGTGTATTTGCTAAAATCTAAATGGATCCTAAGGGGGGTTGCACATCCACACTGGATGAGAAGTGCAATAGGCATGGGACGTATACCGCGGTTTGGAAAAGTCAGGGTTTTAAAACTGGCAAAATTTTCTGCTATATGTAATTTTTTTAATTATGTTTTTATTTTTTTTAGGACAACAGTATCTCTAGCAGAAAAGATATCCAAAGATGCTGTTTTAAAATGTAAAGAAATCTGTGTTTTTGAAACTAATGAAGACAGCAGAAGTCAGTAGCTATTTTTCCATCAAGAAATGTGATCAAATTTATGCACAAAATTGGAATATCACATAAAAGACATGCGAATAAAGCAGTGTTTCCATACAATGAGTCAAAGAGAACAAAATCGTCACTTCCTGATGGCGCCAAACATCAACCGAAAAAACGAAATTTGTGGCAGTCGGAGAAGCTGCGTGAATCTGTTCTTCATTTAATAAATGACATGCAAATCAGAAAACAAATGCCATGATACAATGAACGCGTGGTGGCGTTTGAAGGCGTCAGATATGGAGCACCACTCGTTCAGTTCTGTTTTACAATGTGGTCGGCCGAAGGTTTGTTCATTCACACACACTTTTACCATCCCATGATCTCTTCACATGATCTTTCACATGACTTTTTTTAATGCGCATAAGAATTTGTTCTGTAAAAGATTTTCTATCATAGTTTATGTGCATTTTGTCTTATCGAACAAAAGGTTTATGCACATGCATTTTTTATGTGCATTTTTAAAAATATTTGGCATCTTGCCATTTCCGTCACCCAATCTTTTATGCGCATATCCAGAATGCACATGAAAATAGGTTGATGGAAACATAGCTAATGATTAATTTAAATTATTTAGCCTGACATGTTTACAGTTACAAGATGATTAAAATGTTTCTCAAAATAAAATATATTGTGTTCAAAGGGAAACATTTTTTTTGTTTTTTTACCCAGACATTTAAAAATAATATATTTTAGAGCAGTAATCACAATAATGTGAAACCGTGATATTTTTATCCAAGGTTATCATACCTTATCATACCTAGCTGTGTCACATCTTGTTTTTAATGAGTGTACGCAAACTGGTGGTGCCTTTTGTTGTCTGTTTCAGCAACGATTTAGGATGCTATTTAAATTAGGTAGGTATGTCATTATTTAAATTTTTGTTGTACGATATATTGCGGCACAATTTATTGCGATAAACAATATTATTGTGCTTTGGAAATCAGTTATGCCACTCATTATATAATGCAAGTATGAACATAATAGCATCATAATGGAAGTGGACTCTTTCATAGAATAGATTTTATTCTTAAGAATATTAATATAATTATAGCAACTTTAATAATTAGGCATTGGAATCAGAACGTAAAAATGTATATGTCCTAAACAAATAAATACATGTTAACAAAGTGCAAGGTACCAATAATTAGGAAAAAAGTAGCACGTGTAACGAAGTCAATTTAGACTTTTAAACACAGAGGCACAGGACACTGAACAAGCCACATCCTCTACTAGAGCTATTTTTAGCTGTCAGACACCAACATGAAAATATAATATAGTAATTTATGGTAAATGCTATTGTTTTTTTTAAACCATACTGACACTGACACATTTAATAGAGAAGCAAAAATCTTACTGACATTGTTTTTTTAAGTATGGGCGACATACACTCACCGGCCACTTTATTAGGTACACCTGTCCAACTGCTCATTAAACAAAATTTCTAATCGGCCAATAACATGTCATCAACAATGAATTTAGGCATGTAGACATGGTCAAGATGATCTGCTGCAGTTCAAATTACGCATCAGAATGGGGAAGAAAGGCGATTTAAGTGACTTTGAATGTTGCATAGTTGGTGGTGCCAGACAGGCTGGTCTGAGTATTTCAGAAACTGCTGATCTACTGAGGTTTTTACGCACAACCATCTCCAGGGTTTACAGTGAATGGTCTGAAAAAGAGTAAATATACAGTGAGCGGCAGTTCTGTGGGTTTTATGCTTTATTGATGCCAGAGGTCAGAGGAGAATTGTCAGGTTCAAGCTGATACAAAGACAACAGTAACTCAAATAACCACTCGTTACAATCGAGGTATGCAGAAGAGCATCTCTGAATGCACAACACGTCCATCCTTGAGACCGATGAGCTACAGCAGCAGACGACCACATCGAGTGCCACTCCTGTCAGCTAAGAACAGGAAACTGAGGCTACAATTCGCATGGGCTCACCAAAACTGGACAATATAAGATTGGAAAATAGTTGCCTGGTCTGATGAGTCTCAATTTCTGCTGCGACATTTGAATGGTAGAGTCAGAATTTAGGGTCAACAACATGAAAGCATGGATTTATCCTGCCTTGTATCAACTGTTCAGGCTGGTGGTGGTGGTGGTGTAATGGTGTGGGGGGTATTTTCTCGACACACTTTGGGTCCATCAGAACCAATTGAGCATTGTGTCAAAACCACAGCCTACCTGAGTATTGTTGCTGACCATGTCCATCCCTTTATAACCACAGTGTACCCATCTTCTGATGGCTACTTCCAGCAGGATAACGCACCATGTCATAAAGAGCAAATCATCTCAGACTCAAATGGCCTCCACAGTCACCAGAACTCAATCCAATAAAGCACCTTTGAGATGTGGTGGAACGGGAGATTCGCATCATGGATGTGCAGCTGACAAATCTACAGCAACTGCGTGATACTATGTCAATATGGACCAAAATAAAACAAGTTGGTGTACCTAATAAAGTGGCCAGTGAGTGTATATTGCACCACGAATAATTATTGATTTCATGTTTATTGTGACAGGCCTAGACACAGGTTTCATATTAAATGATTATATTTGCGTATAGAATTTGTTGCTGTCAATAAAAGCAAAAATCAATTATCTTAAATTTAAAAATGAAAGAAATGAAATGGCGTGCAGAATTTATAAGCCATTTAAGTGAGCTGTAACCCCCAAACCCCTTATCGATGCTGTTGTTATCACTGTTGTCATCGTTTAACCGATGAGAAAATGGTGTCACCTTCACAACTATAGCTGGATTGAATATATTATTTTATTAGCTTGGAAGTGCTTCTATTCTATATTAGATTAGATTAGATTAGATTAGATTAGATTCAACTTTATTGTCATCACACATGTACAAGTACAAGGAAACGAAATGCAGTTTAGGTCTAACCAGGAGTGCAATAGCAGCAAGTGCAGGATACAGGTATAAGTTATAAAGTGCAGTTATAGAAAAACTATGGTGATATTTACAAATGGATGTACTATGAACATTATATACAGGTTGTGTTAGCTATGAACAGAGATTTACAATAGATGGATAAATGTACAGGTTGCTATTAATAATCAGAAGTGTGCAGATAGATAAACATAATTACAAATGTATATGTACAGTGGGTGTGTACATAATTTACAAATGTACATGTGCAGTAGGTATGTACAGTTCAAATAAGTGAATCAGTGCAATGAATATGTGCAATTTATATGTATGCTCATTTCCAGTAACTTTACTTACTGATTGATTTGACAGACAGATGGATTGATGGGCATTCTGTTCATAGCCATTACCTCCCTTGGAGTCCACATAATTATCTCTTTATATTAATGGCCATATAATGCAGCCTGCTGCCGTTCCTGTCTCTTTGAAATGCAGACCGGCAAAAAGTCACTTGGGCAGCCTTTGAAATGGTATACAGCTTTTCTGAAAGTCACTCGCTGTATTATTCATGTCCTGTAAATGTCAGGACACTTCAGAGAGGTTGTCTAAGCTCTTGCCACCTCGCCATGCCTTACGCCCCGTTCACACAGGGTTTCAGCGTCAACGCTTGACAGAGGGCGTGTCTGAAGCTGGGGCTGATGCGATCGTCATAGCAGCGTCAGCCAATGAAATTAGTCAGCAATAGGCCACTGTATGAGCTGGTGTATTTGCATACAGCAATCTGATTGGCTGATGCTTCCGTCTGCGCTTGAAAAGTTGAGCAAGTCCCAACTGCTGCAGCGAGCAACGCCTCTGAAGCGGCGCTGACGGATCCACAATGCAGTTCAGCAACGCCTGATGTCACCCATTCAAAGTGAATGGGAAGCGTTGAAGCTGACGCCTCGTTTGAATGGGGCGTCAGATAGCAAATTTGGATTGGATCCCATACAGACACATTTCAAGTGTGTATAGTACTGAGGTTTAAGTAAGTGGGGATTGGTTGTTGCCAGTTTGGCAGCAGCTGGGGGAATAGTTCAGATAGTGATCATCTGATGGGATTTTTAGTGCTCATATTACTGGGACTCAGCAAGGTGCCAGTTTTAATAGAGGTAAATGGACTGTTTGTCTTCAACCTGATCTGTTCTGCAGTCTTGAAAAGTATGAAAATACTTCATATTTGTGATATTAATTAAAATGCATAAATTGATAAATATTTTGTCTTTAGATGTTGTTTTGGTCTATATGGTGTCATCAGATGGGGACAGCACAAAACAAACAGACCTTTCTGTTAAGGCTGACTGAGAAGTGTCTTACTACCACTGTGGCATGTGGTAAATCATCAGACGCTTTGTGACTCATGCAAAATGCAGATAAATATCACACAGCTTGCATTTATATTTTGCCTCTGAGGAAAGACCGCAAACCAGTGGAGGTGAGTTTTCCAGCTCAGCCCAATGTATTTATAGGCTCTCCCGGGGCATTCCCACATACACTGCAATAAAACAGGTCAATTATATGATGAGCGATTCCAACTTCTTTCACTTGCTAGATGGCAGGGAGAAAAGCTTTTTTTTTTTTCATATAATTTAAAGGGAAACAACACCATAATGCCGTCAGCTATATTGTTCTATCGTAAATGGATGGGGTTTCCAAGCAATAGGAATGCCTCAGGGTGTGAATCATTCATAGTTTATTGTCAAAGCTAAAGGGTGAGTAATGGCTGTGGCCCAAAGAAAATGGATATAGAGGTATAGAAGATTAGATCATCCAAGACTCTGGATAATGCTCACCATGCTGTGATTTTATTGGCGGTGGCGTGTGTTTGCTTTGTTGGAAGAATCCTCACAAGTTCAAGCTGGAAAAATATAGGTTGAGGTTGAATTGTTGGGATTCTTAATGTCCACATTGTTCACATTTGAAAGTGTAGGTGGAAATATGAACAGGAAATGCAGCATTTTACACACATACACTTATGTTCATATTTAAAGAGAGCGTGGCTTAGATTTTGCTGAATTGTACTCAACATTAGTGATGATAGGAGATAATAAACAGAGTAATTTGCTCGCACACTCTGTTCACATTGATCAAATGCTTCATTACATTGCACACCAGCACGCTGTAAGTACAAGATTATACATGTTCAATAAGTGCTTCGTCTCTAGTTATAGTCCAAATAAATGACACGCTCTCTGGCCTCTAAGAGCTGGTGATGGATTTGAGAGGAAAGAACAGGGACACACTGTAATCCTGCTTTGCGAATCACTGGCACAGTCAATTCTTTTGTCAACCTAGATGAATTTGAGTATAATAGATTCTTTATTTATCGCCACACAACCAGCACTGGTTGAATTAGTTTACACGACTTGCACATGATGTCGCCAGAATGATGCTGGGAGTGTATTTAAAGGGCATTCTTGGGGTCAAATCTTCTGCTTAAAGACAAAAGAGATTTGCTCCATGCAAGAATCAATAAAAAAAACCTTCTGGTTACCTCCATGCATCATATTTTACATATTTAAAGGCCCAACTGCATGTTATACTGCTTTCTTTATTCCTTAGAAAGTGATATGCTTAGCAGAATGTCTCAGTTTTCTTTCCCATCCTGTTCTTGAACATTGGTTGTTGTGTGCCTTGTAACCGATTGTACTATGCAAGATATAAATTGGCTAAAATAGGAGTAAGGGGTGGAAGGGATAGTTTGCAGGAAATAAAATGGTCAGCTCCCAGCACTTTTGTTTTAAAGCAGGGGTCTTAAACTGCCGGCCCGCGGGCCATTTGCGCCCTCTCTCCGGCCCACAACTAACATTAAAAATATAACGAGATTTAGCCCAACAAAACATATACTTTTGAATCACTATCATTGTTGTGCAGTCGCATATACACTTGTGGCTTTGACCCCCCTCCTACTAGACATTTAAGGTACTGTACTAAATATTCGGGTTACTTTCGGTTTTTATCAGCGTGCGGTCGAGAGTAACGCACATGCAGATCATTTCTGGGGCTGATTTTAACATTGATATATATGTCTGTAAGTGCTTTATTTTTACTAAAGCTCTATTTTAGTAAAAATAAAAGACCACAATGGCGGCGCGTACACATCGCGAGGCTCGGCGTCTCTCCAGTTTCTGCAATTTTGCAGTATTTTTCCTGCTCATTTCGGGTCTGTTCGTGCAGAACAGTAATGCCTTTACATCGTACACCCGACAGGAGATCTTGGATATTGGTTTGTGCATTTTGGACAGTTTTATCAGCAATCTACGACTCATCCCAGAGATCACCCTGAGACCCAAGGCTGAGCGCTCTGCCCGGCCGGGCGGAAGTGCTCGAAGGCGGCGAAGCGATCGTAAACAAAGGCGGGGGAAGCGCGGCGGGCTAAGAGCTAAGCTAAAGCTAACACCACACCGGCTCTCTTTACCCAGCATCTTCCTCGCCAATGTACGGTCCCTGGTGAACAAAATGGATGAGATTTGGCTGCACATCAACCACAGCAAAAGATTATAAAACTGTAATGTCATGATTTTCACAGAAACATGGCTAAACAGCGATATACCAGACAACGCTGTATCTTTAACTGAGCATCAAACATTCCGAGCAGACAGAACGGCGGATGACTTCGGTAAGACCCGAGGCGGAGGATTATGCATTTATATTAACAAAGCTTGGTGCACAAACTCTGTCATCGTTGGGAGACATTGCTCTGTTAACCTGGAATTTCTGATGGTCAAATGCAGACCGTTTTATCTGCCACGGGAGTTCACCACCATAATAATCGCTGCATACATTCCACCCGATGCTGATGCAAAGCTTGCTATGAATGTACTTCATGCAGCCATCAGCAAACAACAGACTGCTCACCCGGAGGCTGCTTTTATTGTTGCGGGAGATTTTAATCACTCAAACTTAAAGACAGTGCTCCCCAAATTCCATCAAAACATTTTCTGTCACACACAGGGAAACAAAACTTTGGACCATGTATACACAAACATGGCTGAAGCCTACGCTGTGACCCCCTTCCCCCACCTGGGTCAATCAGATCACCTTCCTTTGTTCCTCACCCCCAAATACTCACCCCTCATCAACCGTGTGAAGCCATCAGTGAGGACCATCTAAGTGTGGCCAGCAGGGGTAGACTTTACACTCCAGGACAGGTTTCAACACACAGACTGGAGTATGTTTGCTTCCCAGACCACATGTGGCTCTCACACAGACATTAACAGCTACACTTCCTCTGTTCTGGAATACATCAACACCACCATTGACAGTGTTACAACCCAGAAACAGATCACCACATACCCAAATCAAAAGCCATGGATAAACAAGGAGGTGCGCCTCCTGCTGAAGGCACGCAACACTGCCTTCAGATCAGGGGATGCACAGGCCTACAGCACTTCCAGGGCTAATCTGAAGAGGGGCATCAAAAAGGCCAAGCACTGTTACAAGCTAAAGCTAGAGGAGCACTTTTCCAACTCTGATCCTCAGCGCATGTGGCAGGGCATACAGGACATCAGCAACTACAAACCCAGCCATACCACACCCACAGCCACAAATGTCTCCTTCCTGAACAAGCTTAATGACTTTTATGCCCGCTTTGAAAGAGACAATAATGAACCCTACATCAGGATCACTTCCTCAACTGACCACTCACCCATTACACTCACCTCCTCAGAGGTCTACACTGCACTGAGTCGGATCAATGTGCGTAAGGCTGCTGGACCAGACGGTATTCCTGGGCGCGTCCTCAAAGCATGTGCAGAACAGCTCGCTGGGGTATTCACAGATATTTTCAACCTGTCCCTTAACCTAGCAGCTGTGCCAACATGCTTTAAAACCACCTCTATTGTGCCAGTGCCGAAACACTCCAGCCCAACGTGCCTGAATGACTACCGCCCTGTAGCACTCACACCCATCATCATGAAGTGCTTCGAGCGGTTGGTCCTGGCACATCTGAAAGACTCTGCCATCCACACTGGACCCACATCAGTTTGCCTACCATGGCAACAGGAGCACAGAAGATGCAGTCTCCATAGCACTGCACTCTGTACTCACGCACCTGGACAATAAAAACACTTACGCACGAATGCTGTTTGTTGACTTCACCTCAGCATTCAACACTGTCATACCCTCTAAGTTAATGATCAAACTTAGAGACCTGGATATAGACACGTCTCTCTGTAACTGGGTTATGGACTTTCTGACTAACAGACCTCAGAATGTTAGATCAGACCACATCTGCTCCACCACTGTCACACTCAACACTGGTGTACCACAGGGCTGTGTGCTGAGCCCCTTCCTCTACTCCCTTTTCACCATTGACTGTAGGCCTGTGAACAGATCCAACACCATCATCAAATTTGCAGATGACACCACAGTGATTGGTCTAATCAGCAACAATGATGAGACTGCCTACAGGGAGGAGATACAGCATCTGGTGGCAACGTGGTGCACCGTCAATAATCTGCTCCTTAACACCGACAAGACCAAGGAGCTCATTGTGGACTTCAGGAAGGGAGGAACAGGCTCACATGATCCCATCCACATCAATGGGATGGTCGTCGATCCTGTCTCATCCTTTAAGTTCCTGGGCACCCACATCTCCTTTCCTGGACCACCAACACCTCCAGCCTGGTCAAGAAGGCTCACCAGCGCCTTTTTTTCTTAAGGGAACTTAAGAAGAACCAGCTGTCATCAGCCGTCTTGGTGAACTTCTACCGTTGCACAATAGAAAGCATCCTGACGAACTGCGTCACAGTCTGGTATGGAAGCTGCTTTGTTGCTGAGCGTAAGGCGCTGCAGCAGGTAGTGAAAACTGCCCAATGCATCACAGGGACGACACTGCCAGCCATAGAGGACATCCAGAGGAAACACTGTCTGCACCGAGCACGCAGTATTCCTATAGATTCCTCTCACCCTGCTCACAGACTGTTTTCTCTCCTGCCTTCTGGCAGGCACTTCAGGCTCCCTCGGACAAAAACCAGCAGACTAAAGAACAGCTTCTTCCCCAGAGCTGTCTCCCTTTTGAACTCTGCCCCCCACTGACTTTTTGCCCCCCTAATACACTCCCCACTCTCATCATAACTCAGACTCTTCATAATCACTGCAATACTTAACATTTGCACATTTAAAAATTGCACATTCATTGCACTGATTCACTTATTTGATCTGTACATACCCACTGCACATTTGTAATTATGTACACACCCACTGTACATATACATTTGTAATTATGTTTATCTATCTGCACACTTCTGATAATTAATAGCAAATCTCTGTTCATAGCTAACACAACCTGTATATAATGTTCATAGTACATCCATTTGTAAACATCACCATAGTTTTTCTATAACTGCACTTTATAACTTATACCTGTATCCTGCACTTGCTGCTATTGCACTCCTGGTTAGACCTAAACTGCATTTTGTTTCCTTGTACTTGTACATGTGTGATGACAATAAAGTTGAATCTAATCTAATCTAATCTAATTTTTGCAAATATTTAAGGGTCGTTTGATTATAGTCAGTTTTATACAACCTGTATTTTGTTGTACAACACCTCTTCATGGTTTACAGGTGATGCTGGTTTGTAGTAAATATGATAATTTTGCTAATATTCGATAGATTTTCCTCATATGCATATTAAGAATTGTATAAAAAATGTGCATTAGTATAAATTTGACTGCTGGCTAAATTGAACATGTTAAAGTAAATGTGAATATATACATACTTTCCCCTCTTTGTTGTAGTTTTAAAAAAGAGAGATATTGAGAAGAACAATTGCCAATAAAGTCAATAAAGTTACCCAAAATCTGTTAAACTTTTTGGTTAAGCAACAATTGATTGAGACAGAATAATAATAATTATTATTCGTTCATTCATTTACTTTTTGGCTTAGTTCCTTTATTAATCAGGAATCACCACAGCGGAATGAACAGCCAACTGATCCAGCATAACGCTTGTACCGCATGTCTTTGGACTGTGGGGGAAATCGGAGCACCCGGAGGAAACCCACACGAACATGGGGATTACATGCAAACTCCACACAGAAATGCCAACTGACCCAGCCGGTGCTTGAACTAGCGACCTTCTTGCTGTGAGGCGATAGTGCTACCCACTGCGCTACCGTGACACCTAATTATTATTATGCCTATTATTAAATTGTAGTATTTTCAAAGCTATTTAAACTACCCCTTCTATATGTACAACAAGAAACAAAAAGGAGGAGCTTTGAAATTCTAGGGAAGAATGTCTGAGTGCATCAATTACATAAGGTTTCCACTTTTTTGTGTGCTGGAATGTTAAAACGGCCCTCCTATGAATTGTCAGTCACTGATATGCCCCTCTTCCAATTTGAGTTTGTGACCCCTGTTTAAACAGATTTAATAATTTTTGGCTGAATTAACTCCAAATACTCCACATCAGAAAAAAAAATAACTTTCAAAATGGTGAATGGGCACAGTTGCCTTCAAATTGGCTAAATTTTAGATCTTATTTTCTTTTTTTGTTTGTTTTTCCTTTTTTTCCCCTTGGTTAGATTCCCAAACATCCCTGCGGGAATGCCTTAAATGCATAAGCTGAAGTAAGCGCTGTGTAGCAATGTATGCAGATGCTGGGGACGTGCCTACTGTTACAAGTTCTAGGATGTGTAGATGATGGGATAATATTTCATTCTTTATCTTCTGTACCATAGTTCCAGCTGTCTCAGGTGTGATCTCATTCTGGAGATAGGGGATCTCACTTGGCATGTTTGGGCTGGTTGAATTGTACCAATATTCTACCATTTTCCTTTCTACTTTTTCTTTTCCTTTATGGCCTGTGAGGTTCCTCCCTTGATCTTCCATTCCCTGTAATCAAACTTGTTATGGTAATGTGTAATCTCCACTGACCAGTAACAACGTTGCCTCGCTCGTGGCCATCATAAAATGATTTAACCTTAAACTGTATCAGCAGAACTAAAATCCCATTCAGCACTGATAACATTTTTTCCTCTTTTCATCTAAAGCTCACGTTTGCTTGTTTGGTGTTCAGCTCTGGCTTACTCCAGCTTAAGCAAAGCTTTTTTCTCCTCTCCTCTCTTTTTTTTTACCATCTGCTTTGAAATTAATGGGCATGTTGGAAACTAGGCTAAATCTAGAGTGACATCTTTTTCTTTTTTCTTTTTCTTTCCCCCATGCCCTTCCTCTTTCTTTTTTAAGGCACGCCAGGGTGCTGCCGGCTCTGTCCGTCTAGTGACTGCTCATCGCAGATAAATTCACACGCACCATCTCAAAGCACGATCCCTTGGATTTAGACTTATCCTGCACGCATGTGCCCCCAATATCAGTGTAAGATCAACACAGACCTGCTTTAACAGACCTAGCATCTTTCTCTCATCTTGCGTTTTGAATGCACGTTACATATTTTCTTTTTTCACAAGGTGGTATGCCTATTTTAAGTATGTCACCTTGATTGAATCGGGTCTATTGCGGTCTCTCATCTCTGTTGTAGGATCACAACTAAAGGATTTGCACTTCAGTTTAACATGACATCTCCTAAGGGTTTCCAATCATTAGCATTTCCAGCCCTACCATCACAGCCTTTCACATTAAAACATTCTCTTTTAGTCTGGCTGCTAGTCCTAATTGAGCTACGTTGTTAGAAGAGCAAAACACTCTACTCTCAGGCTCCGGGCTCTCTGTCTGGGTCTGTATGTGTGGCTGCAGCTCTGATCCTCCCCACCAGCCCCTGGCTGGATTCACTGTCTTCTGATGAAAGCACAAACGCATCCGGTTAGCAGCAGAAGCCAAAACGAGACTGTGATCCCGACTCTCCCCCACCTCCTGCCTTCCTCAAGTGAGATCAGTGATAGGGAGCGCCTTTTTGATCCTGCTAGCTCATGCTCCTCTTTTCCATATCCCCCTGACAAAGCCTTCTCTCTCTCCTACACTGCACTGTTTTCTTTCCAGCATCAAGCACTTTCAGCTGCAGCACGTGGCTATGCTTCAGCCTAGTCAGATTTGCTTGTCATTACTGAGGAATGTCAAAGATTTCTCAGGAGTTAATTAAATTACACTGTGCCGTAATGAAAAAGGAGTGGAGGAGAGACGATAGTTTTTATTTTGTCAGCTTTTTTTTGTAGAGATTGTTTGTTGTTGTCATGTAGAGAGAAGATAAACCTGCGCTGCTGAGAGGTGTTTCAGGGCTGCCAAGCCTATTGTGAAGTCTTTCCCTCGGCTGCTGTTATCTCCTGCTGTTAATTCCAGAGGCTGCTGCCAACAATCTCTCAAACCAAATTCCAGTGTATTTGTAAACAGGAAGTGTTTCTTAAACTGGATACTGGGACGCTTCTGAAATAGTGTGGATGATACTTTGAAATGAAAATAAGTTAATCGTTATGCTAATAATAGGGAGATTTGTATTATTTACTAAAATATGTTTATATTAAACAGCTCTGAATATTGAGACCAATCTGGTGTTTCGACTCTGCTTTTAATTGTATGGTTTTAGTAAACTAACACACAAAAGGAGTTTAACATGACATGTTTAGAAAAATAAATGTTTTCAAAATTGTAAACTTGAAGCCTTTGTCTAATTATTGTGTAATAGTCCATAAAAAATAATTGTTTTCTAGCTAGAGCATAGACAGAGGGTTTTGTAGATATCGTAGCCACTGCTTGTGATCTTTCACAGTGTCAGCAATGGATGCAATCTTTGTCTTGCAACAGCTGGAAGGTGTCTTCACTGGACGTGGTAAAGTAACTGTTGCAAATCAATTCATTGTCTGTGTCAGCAGCTTTTGAGCTTGTCAGAAATAAAGGGGATCAGATGCACCATGTCGCATCTAGTGTATGTGCCAAGTATAATGGGTTCAGTTGTTTTTAGTTGTGCTTCACCACTTGTAAATTACAGTGGTTTCGTCGATCTTATCTTTACCATCTGGCTTCAGGTGGATGATATTGAAAATGTAATATTTTTCTGCAATAAATACTTCAATGGCGACACGGTGGCTCAGTGGTTAGCACTGTCACCTCACAGCAAGAAGGTCACTGGTTCGAGTCCAGGCTGGGCCAGTTGACATTTCTGTGTGGAGTTTAAATGTTCTCCCCATGTTCGTGTGGGTTTCCTCCGGATGCTTTGGTTTCCCCCACACGTCCAAAGACATGTGGTACAGGTGAATTGAATAAACTAAAATGGCCATAGTGTATGTGTGTGAATGTGTGTATGGATGTGAATGATGTGTATGGATGTTTCACAGGACCGTTTGAATAGCTCACTTTGACAGTTTTCTGGGGAGTCTAACAGTACTCAGGTACAAAAATTGAATAATTACAATTCAAAAGATGCTTTTTATACTTTGCTTTGTTTCATTTCAAGCCCAAATATCACAAGATTCTTAGATCAAGTAAAAATATTGTTGTTTTCACGCTCAGAAGAAATGTGAAATTTTTTCTTTAAAACAAGCAAAACTTATCTGCCAATAGGTCAATTTAAATAATTTTATTTTCACTTTAAAATGTAGATTTTTAAGGAAAACATTTTTTGTTGTTGCATAAATCGTATTAATAATTAAATGCATATAATCTTTGATACAGTTACAAACATCATAACTTTTTGTGTCCAAATGTTTGAAGCTCCCTTGAAATAGTCACAGGCCTTAAGAATACGATAATAAACTTTAACACTATTATGGTTAAGCTTAGCAGCGACTCTACAAACCACATGTGTTCAAAACTGGACTGACACAGTTTCAATTTACTAGAACTTCTATGTTAAGCTGCTTTGACACAATCTACATTGTAAAGCACTATATAAATAAAGATGAATTGAAAAAATGAATTCTGTGACTTCTGGTCAACTATAATTCAGACTCAACATTGCATATGTTGTGATGTGACTATTGAGGGTGTGCACATTGCAATATCAATGCTGAAACGATATATTGTGCAGCCCTACTATCAACTGATCCTCAGGTGATTTATTTTGTTTCATTTTGGTCAGCTCTTCAAAATAAAGCAGCATTTACAACAAGAAGCACAATAGAGATCATGTTGACATTGTCTCAAGTAAAGCAGGCTTATAAATAAATCTATCCCATATTGTTTCATTAAGTTGAACATTGATTAATACCAAATAATTTATATTCTCTGCCCTATATACAAATATCACTATTTAGTGTAATTGGTTTTTGTCTTGTGAATGAAATGTGTAATGCATGCACTTCTAAAATAGAGCCAGAATGACTCAATACTGAAAAGAACATCTGAAAAACTTAGGTAAGAGTTGCAACTGTAGCTGCCCACACACGTGTCCCTAGATTCATTTTGCTATGAGTGTTTTTTAGGAAATGGCCAGAATATTCTAGATTTGAGAGTTTCATTAAAATATTCATGGCAAAGGGATCTTCATGATGATGTTATACAATAAGGATGATCTTTCCTTAAGGCTCCTTGGCTTGGCAGTATTTTAAATGTAGTGCTTTAAATGGATTTAAAGTATTATGTGGGTGCTAAGCATTATGTTTTATTCTTGCCTAAAACAGGATGTCTGAGATTCATTCTCAGTAGTGTTTTTTTCATGCATATTTATTTATTTATGTACTTTTATATATTTGTCATTTACTTGTTCCAATCTAGGTTAGGCAATTTTTCCAAAATATAAAATTTGAACATTTAAGCTAGTTCATTCATTAATTTTTTTCCCGGCTTAATTCCTTTATTTATCAGGGGTCGCCACAGCGAAATGAACTGCCAACTTATCCAGCATATGTTTTACCCAGCGGATGCCTTTCCAGCCGCGACCCAACACTAAGAAACTCCCATACGCTCTCTTTCACACACATCCACTACGGCCAATTCAACCACATGTCTTTGGACTGTGGGGGAAACTGGGGCACCCGGAGGAAATCCACATGAACACTGGGAGAACATGCAAACTCCACACAGAAATGCTTCAGAACTGACCTAACCGGGGCTTGAAAAAGAGACCTTCTTGTTGTGAGGCAATTGTGCGACCCACTGCGCCACAAATATGATTATTATTATTATTATAATTAATTAACATTATTCTTATTCTTATTTTTCTTATTTTTAATTTATATTATTATTATTATTAATGATAATAGTAATAAAAGCAATAATGACTGGAGTAAAAATTCCATTTAAAACTACATACTATAAGTAATGTAATAACTTAATAACACATAATAACACCAAGACGCCCCTTATTTAATCTAGTTTAACATAAGTATTGCAGTATTCATTTATTTAAACTAAGTTTAAGGAGAATTGCTTTTTTAAATAAAACGCATTACAAAACAAATAATTATAATTGATGATTTTCATTTTAATTCACATGAATTGTTTTTCACATTTGTAGCTCTCACATCTTGTTTTTCCTTCTGTCATTTTGTATTGACGCTCTCTCTGGTGATGGAGTAATGACTTAGCTGGGGTGTGAAGATTATTATTTAAATGATGACATGCGCAGAAGCCATGGAATCAACGGAGTGATTAAGAGGCTATTTTCTATGGTAATGACATTAACTAGCTCTGATAATGGCAGCTAAATGCTGAGAGCCAACAGCTGCACCCAGAAGCAGACATGAGCTGTCAAACTGTGCTCTGCTGAACTGCCTGTTTTATTTGTCTAAATAATAATAATAATAATAGTACAGCTACTCTAAATTAATTTTAGTTACAATATGCGAAACACTTTTTTTTTTCATTAAATGCAATAAAAGTATCATATTAGGAATTTTCATCTCAGTAACAAAACAGCATAGATAGCAAGTAGGGTTGGGTGATGTCGACCAATTTGGCATCATACAATGTCTAATGTGAAACATCACGATGGACAATGGCATCATCGTCGTAGGCAGCGGTGAATTAATTATTTATGAATTATGAATTAATTCATAACAAATTAATTATTTGTAGCCTACCGTTTCAACTACCTGACCCACATGGTCTTTGTTTTACCCATAAATAAATAAAGATAAGTTGCACACAAATTATCACCTGTCCACCATTTTTTTCACGGGTCTCTGGCATGCATAGGCAGAGTAATCTGTGTAGTTATAATGGCGTAGACAAACTTGATTGGTAAAAAAGTTGCACAACTAACAGGAACAACCAACAGTATCTGAAGTTTTCTCTAAAATGACTAAGTACAAGCGTGAAGCGAAAGATTGAAGCAGTGTACTGACACTGTGACGTGTAACCTGATGACGTGTAGTTAAAAGGCTGAAGAGTCAAAAGATGGAGACAAGATTAAATAAATATCACGTTTAACAACTATAGTGAGAGGCGATTCAGCGGTACATCTTTGATAAACTGTCCTACGTGCACTGCTCTCTAGGGTTTTGTGCTCAAAGCACCCACTGACTGCCTGGAGCTCAAACATGCACATTCGCTGCAGCACATGACAGAGTGTGTTTTTGTGTGTGTGTGTGTGTGTGTGGTCACATAATGTGCGTTTTCAGTGGTATAGTGTGGACTGAGGGCTGTTCAGAAAAGCTAGATGAAACGCCAGTGTGTACGTGGATCGTTTTCATTCTAAAATGCCATTTTAAAACTAATTAAATTAGTATATTACATATTAGTGTAAACGAGGCTTAAGTGTATTTTTCACGAGCGGGTTGCTGCTGCGACGGGGGTGGGGCAGAGGATTGCGATGCTGGCTCAGCATTTTGATGTCTATCGGCCATCGCCGATGGATGATGGCGTCGTCTATCGACCCAACCCTAGTGCAAAGCTAACAATCTTTGTAGAGAACCACAATTTATTAATGTTTTATCATGTTTTTTTAAATGGCTGATAGATTTGATTGCCTTAACAGTTCTTCAGCCGACAGTTTATATTTGTAAATACAAATGCATTTTTATAATGCGGTTTATTCCTCTATTGACTGTGCTATTTCAGTAGCATTATTTCTGTCTTCACAACAAAGCAACATACTAAGTTTCAGATCAAAAACTAGAAATATAGAATAGAAACTTGTCTGTCATTTTCATCATACACACACCCCATATTTTTAGCAATCATCAATGTGACACGCCCCCTCAAACTATTATATGCTTGTAGAAAGATTCTGCAGCTATAATTGGATTGGCTGTTTCTAAAGAGGCTTCTGTCGCTGATGGCACAGATGTGGAGGAGTGATGCTTTCTGTTTATGCCTGCCCTTTGGTTATGCATTTGTAAGGCGTGTAATAGGCAACGGGCCACACATCAAGGGAAGTACAAGATGATATTTACAGAACACTTGCTTTGTTAAAATGTTTGGCCATGCTACTTTGTATGATTATTTCAGATGATCGTGCCCAATGCTAATGTCACTTTCCATTTGTATAAACGGTAGCACTCATTCCCTACATGCATGTAAACACAGCAGAAATGCAGCTCTTAGGACTTCTTAGGAAGTATCTGAGATGCTTTCCGGAAGAAGAATAAGAACCAAATGCTGGGTCTAAATCACAGATATGAGAAACCACGGGTAAAGAGAGAAATGGAGTGCGGAAAATGAATGCAGCTCCCTGCTCCCCACCCTGGCATCATAAATAACCTCCCCATTGATCGGCTGTAGTCTGTGATTCTCTACAGCCCTTCTCTCCACATTCATCAGCCCTGCATCTGATGTGTTTGCTGGCTACTTAATCCACCGATTACTCAGTTGGCCTTTGCCCACTCACTACAGCTTTACTTCTGTGACATTTGCTGGGAACCCAAAATAGAGCATGTTGCAAAGCTCATCTAGTTTTAAAAAACTAAAGTTATTCAAAAGTAGACAGATCTAAAGTCTTAATGTTTAAACAGCGATATCTTCTTCTTAAGCTTCTCCAATTCAGTGATCAAATTAAACTTCTTTAAGAATGTTGTACTCCAAAAGAACAAAAGTGCTGATTGTAGTATAACAAAGGAGGAGTTAAGATCCTCTGGCAATAGATCCTAGTTTCTTTTTCTGTGAGGATGATCAGGGAATTTCTACAGTTTTAATATTGAACTGATTTGAAGAGACTTCTCAGGCCGCAAGATGTTTAGCCTAGCAGAAGCTTGGATTTATAAGAAAACAAACAGAAATAATCAATAAACTGAAAATGAGTGCTTTTAACTTCTCCCCCAATCGCCCGCTGGCCTGCAGATACACACACTAGTGGTTGCTGCTCTCTGATTGGCTGTAGGTAATCGCTGATGTTATTTTCAGTCAGAACAAATTTCACACAGCATGATTTGATGATCGCAGACATCTCCAGATATTTAGCATGCCAAATATCTTTGGGGCATCAGCGACTCATCTGCAATTCTCTCAGATCACGTCTTTGATAGTTCATACTGTGTGATTGTTACTCACGTGAACGAGCACTGATTTGCCTGATTTCAGGCATTTGTCTGCAATTTCTCAAAACCTGTTGCCAAGTCAAAATCGTAAAATCATGCAGTCTGAACTTGGCATAAAGGTATGCAACTGACTACGTCCTATGATATCACTGTAAATAAAACAAGGGAACAACTTTTTTTAATCATTATTTCTGATGAATGCAATCACATCAGTATGTGTTACTCACAACATATACACACTGTTTAGGTAACTAGAATGTTTACTCTGTCTTTCCTGTTAAGCAGCCTGTTAAACAACAAGTTTAAAAATTGACATGTTGTAAATCCAGCAGTTTTAATGTCTTATGTGATGGTGACGTGATAAACCAAAAACCAAGACTAAGTGATGCATTCTAAATAACCTCGCAAAGTGGGTTAACTGAAGTATTTAAATCTAAAGTGTGAAAGGGTTAAAATAACTATGGCTGAACAAGATCAGCTTTCTCTTACATCCAAAAGCACACTTTTTTCTATTCATTCTAAACCAATACCTATGTTTTTACATGATTTACGCTCTTGCTTATTTAAGCAATTTTGAAACAGCTAGGAAATATGATTTTTGGAAAATAAATATTTTATCATGTCCAAATCATTTTTTGAAACTTGAAACATGCTTAAGCAGTGTATATAACTGAATGCATAAAATAGCATTAGACCTTTCTTTTTTACATTTTTTATCAATGCCTGGGAGACTAAAAAGAAAAGGGATTTAGGGTTCTGAAATTTAGGAATTGTATGTAATAGAAATAGGAAATCAGGTCGGAGGTTGATAATAAAAGATTTTGACTGCCTTTGTTTTTGTCTTCCTGTCTGGACCAGATCAGACCGTCGGGCATCCATTTATTCTCTTGACTCAGTTGAAGGGAATCTGGACGGATGAGTCCAGATAGTGCTCTGGGTATTGAAGAGCTCCCATTGTCCTCATACAATCATTGACACAATGCTGTACCAGAGGCCTGACTGTGGACATGTTGATACACAGTTCCCTTTATCTGGCCAGGTTGGGGCCATATGTTTTTTAAATGCTTCTGAATTTTAAAGGCTTGCCGTTTCCTTTATCTTTGAGAGGATAGTCTTTGTTCCTTGGATAAGGAATCTTTTAATTCAGTTAGAATAGGTGTTTTTCAGATGCCTCTCAGTGGACATGTCATTTGTCTGTTTCTTGCTTTTTGGAGTGGCTGTTGGTCTTTAAATTAATTTTTGCCATTATCACACATTTAAATATATTTTTTTATTAAACGTTGTCCATATAGAAAACGTATTGTTTTATGAAGACAACTCTGCTGTCTTCTGCGTGTAGTTATTTGTTTTTTCCACAGGCAGATGGACTTCCTATGAGGTGTGCTTTATTTGATTCAATCATGACTTAGAGGGGTTTCTGTGATAAATTGGGCCTTTTGGATAATCCTATCAGATTAGCATTAGCATACCAGCATACATTATTCATTCAGTATCTGCCTCTCCAATTAGTTGAAGCCAGGTTTTCTCCAGAGAGGTTTTAACATCTGTGCGACCCTGGAAATCCTGCGGGAGATTCGAGCTAATCAGCCTCAGCCTCCTCAGCTCTTCAGTTTGGTGTTTGCCTGTTTACTATTTTTACCTTTCGTTCTTCCTCACTTTTTCTTTCTGTTATTTTGACCTGTTCTGGGCATCATGCTCCAGTGGGAGCTTTCTCTCTGTGCGTGTGACAAAGGATCAGAGTGTGCTGACAAAATGCCACTGCCATGACTTTCAATGAGGGCGGTGACCCTTCACAGCCCCACTCAGGTCGGTATAGGCCCTTTGCCAAGATCTTTTTAGCACTGTATTTGCAAACAGTGCCCCTGGATTTCAGCCCCTTATCTATCTATCAATCCAGTGCTGAGTGCTATCTGTTGAAACGTCGGTCCACTTATTTTGACTACTTGCTCACATCTTTGAGGCCTTTTTCTCTCTTTGATGCTTTTTTCTGTATTTATGCCATAGATAACTGGCATTCTCTGATGGCTGACTATGTCTCGCCACAGTCTAGACTCCTTACTTCACCCGCTGACTCGCTGTCTGCTTCTGTGCCTGCCTTCATCCTGACTGACTGTCTTTTTGAGTCGCTGCTTCAAGGCTTGAAGCATCTGACTGCTTGACAGATTGTTTGACTCTTTGACTTATTCACTCATGTTTTTGAAGCGAATCATTGGTTGAATTGATCTGTGCTCCTCGTGCGTCTACAGGGAGCAATACTCCCTTGCCCCCTTCTCACTTTCTTTTTCCTGCTTATTAGACACAACAACCTTCCCCTAGGACTCCATTGCTTCTTTTAAACTTGTCTTTCTTTTATTAGGATTTGTTTTCAGCGCACCCCTCACTTCTCTTTTTTGGAGGCTTTAATTCTTGTTGATTTTGTTTATTAGTGGATGCTGTCGTGGTTTGGAAGACTCATCCTGCAAGGGAGGTGCACCTCTGGCGGAGAGGGTAATTCATTATTCCCTGTGTGCGTAGATGATCCTGGGGGATGAGGGAGTACGGGAAAGACAGCTCTTTGTAACCTGGCTTCTTCCTCTAGCTGTTTATCTATGTCTGCCTTTCTTCATAGCTGTCTTTCCGACTGCTGTTTGGTTTTTATTAAAAAAGGCAGAATTTGAGTGCTTGTGCTGAACGAGACAGGTGTTGCTCTGATCTTTCCATGTAGTCATCACTAGAATCTTAATGCAAAGAAAGCCACAGTCACATAAACATAGCCTGGGGTTGAGACATGCAGTCTAAGCATTAGATTTGCTCAAACCCCCACTATGACACTGCACTGCCAATAGGGATACCTTTGTGCTTCCTGTAAGCTGTCAAAAGACTAGGAGGAGGTGAGATTAGCATGAAGAAACAGCAGCCTATTATCTGAGCTGGATGTAGATGAATAGAGGAAAATGCAAACTAGTGTACTTTAAAAGCCAAAGTCTTTTTTAGTGGTTAGCGGATTCAGAAAAGACTGAATATAAATAAAAAGGTGGAAAGAGAGAAATTACTGAAGCATCTCTTTTAAAAGATTTGCTCCAAAAGCAAGTTACTGCACACCAGAATATCTAGTTTTGATTTCTTCTTGTGGGCATATTTCATATCACCTGGGAGTACAAAATGAGAACAATAAATTACCCATGTTTTTGTTGGCTGTGCTATTTTAGTAGGGCTTACTAAGGAGCCTGTACCCTGTGTTTTTTTTTTTTTTTCAAAATGTGTAAAAATTTACACATTTGAAACCTTAATGCATTTAAATCGTTTTACTTATATTTTCTAGGTAAAAAGAAATGAGATTTTCACACTAAGCTGTTTGTTTTATTGCTTTATTTCATGTTATGTTAAAAATTCCTGATTCTGATTGGCTGGGAGGTGTGCAATAAATGAGCAATATTACACTTGTGGCAGTGCAATATGGCTGTATATCGGCACTGGTGGGAGGCATGCGTTGTGCCTTAGTGTCCCACCAGTGACTATATACAGCCATATCGCACTGCCACAAGTGCAATATTGCGTTTATACAACAATTTGACAGCATAGTGTATGTAAAAAGAAAATCAAACACGAAGAGTTTAAAAATCTTTTTGTATGAGGAACTACTTTCTTCTGGCATTAATTCACATCTGCAGCTGACGTTAGAACAGCAGAAGCCATTACTAATTCACCAGCGTCATTTTAGAGCTAGCATTTAAATGATTCTATAGCGTAATATCTATAAAGATGACAAAACCGGTGATTTTGCTCACATTTTCAGATTATAAGGCTGAACGGCATGAAATGCCATCAGTCTGCGAACATTTCCAAGTATTTCTCTATTGAAATCAGGATATCACAATAATTAACCCTGAAAAGGCAAAGCAGCGCAAACACTACCAGATAACTGTTGTGTTTGCGATAAGGAAAAATGCTAAACACATGCGGGCATGAGACAACGTCAACCGTCTTTGCTCTGCTCAGTATTACAGGTGATGGATGTCGATGTGCTGTATCTTTGAAAATATAAAGATTTAAAAATAGGCACTATCCTTATAAATAAACTGCATATTTGCAATCTTAACAGCTACATTCTCGCCTTAAAAAAGCCTCACAAGTACTTTGTGTTGTTCAACAGCTGCAATATTTGTCAAATTGTATTGAGTTGATTGATCAGCTGTCACTCTATGTGGGTGGAGTAATACAAAAAGGTAAGGAGGCTGTACGAGTGCTGGTATTGCGGGAATATTGTATGGCTATCAGCCAATCAGGTTCGAGAATCAGACAGAACTGCATTTTGTATAAAATTGTTTAATACACAAGTGGTTCCAGTCAGTTTTGATCACAGCTTGAAATAAGTGAGCAACCCTCAATCTTTAGTAGTAACCAGAGTAACTTAGTGATACTTACCAGAGTCTTCATTCCTCTGTGGGATTTTGAGGACACCACTGTGTGCTTCACCAAGGAGTTAATTCACAAATATGCTCCAAAATATTTGCAAAGAGGTAGCTTTATGTTATTTGAGCTATTAGATATGACCGTGTCATTTATATGCACAGACATGATCTCTCTCGCATACTCTTTCTCTGTCTGACTTTGACTGCTGATTCAGTGTGGGGACTAGGAGATTCTAAAATGTCATAACTGATAAAAATGCAAAAATAATGTGCTGTGAAGAGCAAAACTACTTTTAACTTATCTATAAATTACCAAATGACCATGGAATGAGTGGGATAATTGGTGGCTTGCTGTGCGTTAAAGGATTTTAAATGCACTATGCTTCACATCAGGAGTGATGTTTTTTTGCCTCTGCGTCATGCATTTTGAAATCCTTTAAGAAGAAGAATAAATAATTTGATTGTCTCTTATTACTTATCTTGTTGTAATATTGCATGCTTTCAGGCAGACTTAGCCATCTTTATAAGCTCTAATGAATGAACTGGTTTTTCACATATAAGGCATAGCTACACTCTTGTGTTTCAGCATAATGCTGATCCTGACACGCTTGGAGTTATCTTATTGCTCTTATTAAGGGCTAGTTTTACAAGTGGTATCATGACTATGAGAATTTAATCCAGCTTGTGTTCTAAGGGTGGTTATCTCCATTGTACTGTCTTTAATGTGACAAATAGGCCTCCATTGTCCCACTTTACATAAGAAACAGAGCTACTAGTAGTGCAATCACAATAGGGGTTGTGATTCCTGCAGAATAATGGTAGCATGCATATAATATCTCTGGTTAACCGTTCCCTTCGTTCCTGAATCATTACTAGTATGGAATGCTCTATTCACCTTAAGTGTGCTGTTGCGAACACAGCTACCAGTATTTACAGAGATTGTTTGCACCGCTGTCTCCATAGAAATGCGAAACCATGCACATAAATGAATTATATTGGCATGCATTAAACATGAGACATGATTCATTGACATTTGGTGGGTGGAAGTAAACAATGACGAAGTTGTTATTGTTTTGTCCCTGTTTGTGTGGTTGTATTGGTTTCACCCAGCTCAAGTCAATTATATTAGACAAATTCTCATTACAAGAAACATTTATGCATGAATTCCCTGAAACAAATAAGGAGCAAGAGCCAGCGCTGTTTCATACGGGCATCATTGTTGCTTATGATAATGGATGTGCAGTGAGGGGAGTATCCAGTCAGGTTTAGAGACCCTAAGGACAGAAGAGATGATGGGTTTGGAGGCTGGTAAGTTAACAGCAACTGGGGTAGATCATGCCAGAGGTGATTCGTCAAAGGCTTGTTGGCTTATCTAAGGCAAGCCTGGGCCTTTGGATCCAAATCATAGTGTGCGATAACTGTTTGCCTAATCACTGGTAAAGGAAGAAGGAAATGAGCTGACTGTCGATAGGCTCCAGGAAATTAAATATGCTCCATGCGCTGCAGAAATGAGATGGAGTCAGAGTTCTCTCTAGCTTTGAAATGATGCTGTTAAATATGGAAAATGGATTGCAGCTATTATTTGTTTGAGTCTATTTCTTCTTTTTCTGTGACATTGAAATCATAGTCTTAACCAAATGATCTGATCTTCTTTATTTGTCTCCCTCTTTTCCAGTTTCTGTGTCTGAAGAACATACGAACATTCCTGAAAGTGTGCCATGATAAGTTTGGCTTGAGGAACAGCGAGCTGTTTGATCCCTTCGATCTCTTTGACGTGAGGGACTTTGGGAAGGTGAGTAACAGTGGTTTTGCTGATCATGCAAGCTATCTGGCACTATTAATCATTTTACCCGGTCTTCGCCACTGAATGACATTAATGTTGTGTGCACTTTTATGGGAGATTAACCCATAAGTAGGGCTATTGTGCATCAGCTTTGTTCCACTTCTTACAACTCACTCGCACACACAATCCATTAATGTTGGGGATAATATGAGTGTGTGCCATGCTTAATCGGCCCTGTGTGGATTTCTTCCCTCTAGTCTTATCTCCGCTACTGTGCATTTGAATATTCACATGCACATTTGCTCACACACCTCGGGGTCACAAGCAAGCATATGTGTGCCAGTGCATATTTATGCCACTACCCATATGGTTTGAGAGTTTTTTTTTTCTACATGTTTCCAAGGATTTCAGCAGTAGACATTTGATTTGACTGAAGACTAGCTTTTTGCAGTGATTTAAGGGTGACGAGGTTTGTAAGCTTCCAATAACTATTGAGTGTGCCATCTAGCCCAGTGTTTTCAAACTTTGCTGCCATCGATTTCCAAATTTAAAGTTTTTTACTCTTCGCATATAGGGAAAATGATTTTTAAAAGTTTTTTATTTTAAGGGACCACTTGTGGCCTGTTTCCACTGAGTGGTATAGTACAATTTTATGCCCGTTTTAATTGTCAAAAGGTTCCTAAAAGCGAACTGTACAGAACGACTTTTTGGTTGCCCTTTCCAAAATAACAAACTTCTTGAACTGGTGATGATAATGTGCATGTGATTCAATGTGAATTGAAGTGCTTCTAATATCTGATCATTTCAGAAACAGACAAACGCGAGAGTGAAGTGCAAAAAAACAAAGGAGCAAATGATTCTTACAGCAACCTAATGGCCCATTTCCACTGAGTGGTACAGTACGGTATGGGTCACCTTTATCAGGCTTGTGTTTCCAATGGTACCCTTTTGGTGGAAGTGAATGCCATTCTCGTTTGAGGAAATGTCAAAGTAAAGCTGTACGGGTCATTCACATATCATAAGAGCACTTAACCATAAGTTTTGTGAGCACTTCTCACAAAACAGATGCTTTATTTACATAAATACTTGTGTATAAATTTTCATTGCTAACCTTTCTATAAACATGATTTGATTATAACTGCAGATCAATGATAATTACAAAATGCGAAATAGCCTACTGTAATGTCTGCAATTAAATAAATAAATGTGACATATATGAACACATACAGCCCCTTACAGTCTCCGATATGTTACTAATTACAGCTAAACTATACAGCATAGATTTACTCCTTATTTGGGTTCAAAAACAACACGCAACGTATAGCTCACAGTCAGTGCAAACCTCTCTGTAAAAAGTGGTGATAATAGTTAAACATGGCAGTTTGTTTACGTTTTAAGTTGGTGAATCATTTGCTTCTTTGTTTTTTCCGGCTTCTTCTTTGTTTTTTCGTGCTTCACTCTCACATTTGTTCGTTTCTGAAAGGATCGGATGTCAGAAGCACTTCAATAATCACGCACACGTTGTTATCATCAGCTCAAGAAGTTTGTTATTTTTAAATATAGACGTACAATGTGTGGCTTTGTAGCAGTTTATCAAGGCAACGACAAGGTTTGTTTAAGCTCAGGTTCACCATGGCTCATTATTATATGTATATAGTATTGCGATGTAATGTCTCGGCTGTGTATTTAAAAACGGCACTTTCTTTGTTTTTATTCTCCTGGCTTGTGCATGAGCTAGTGATGTATCTCTGTAAACCAATAGCATTCAGCTGCGCGTCTTGCTCCGCCTTTTGGTACCCTTTGTTGTGCTTTTTTTTTTTTTTTTTTTACATCTTTAAAAGGCATTTTGTGCATTTCTGTCGAATGCTCTCTTTCTGTTGTGCATAAGCACCCTTATGCTGACTTTGCTCTGACAGTAACCAAGTATTGGAGGAAAAGTGATGTCCTTAAGAACAACTGAATCCTGATCTTTATATCACTGTGGCAGTTTAGTTAATGCACTGACCTCCATGACAGAAGCTCATTCTTAATTCTGTTTCTTCATGCCAAGTCAGCCTCATGTCTGCTGTTTATATTGGATATGGGTTTCTCTTCATTATTAGAATAGTTGTAATAGTTATTAGTGAGAAAGTGCTGTAAAACTGCTATTAGTCAAAGTAAAGGGAACACAACCTTCTTAATATTGATTGTTTCAGTTCCATGAATTGATCAAGCTTCATGAAGTATTTACAGGTGCAAAGCACTTGCTCAACCATTGAAACGTTTCCAATCCAATAGTTCCGGTTAACTACATCTCAGCAAGCATGTCTAGACATTTCCAGTGTGTGTGTGCGGTCAGGAAAAAAAATTTAACGGCAAGACAGAAAGAGCTTTTTGAAGTCTCAAAGGGAGGAGCGTAAAGAGTGAGATTAAGCCTTTGCCAGACGGTGAGCTTTAATGGATAATGTAAAAGACGGTGAGTGAGAGTCAATGAGCACACTGAAAACAATATTAAAACCCTCGAGCAGTCGGAATCAATCACACACACCCTCCACATGTCAATGTGTAAATTGTGTTTGCGTCGACTCGAAGGTGACGGGCTTGTCCTGTCATTGATTCTCCATTAAGAGCAAGCAGCGCATTATAATATATTGAAGTAGGCAGCTCGATGTCAGTGCACCATACATGCAAATCGTCTACCTTTCTTTTAAATGAAGAGAGACGGATGCTTCTCAGGCTTAAAGCTGAAGGATAGAAAGCATTTTTAATCTTTCAATAGCACGTACGTTGTTGAACTTTCACCCCAGGCTGCAATATATCTCCCTGTGCTGTCAAGCTCAGGGTGCCTTCTGCTCCTTGTGTCCTTGTAGTTGGTGGAATAATCAACTTTAGGGGTGTAAAGGTATGTATTCATCATTGTTGGTTTCATATACTCCGATGAATACACAAATTTACACAATGTGTCTTTGCATCTAAAAACAAGTGATGCTCCACTCAGGAAAGATTTTTAAAAATCACCATGTTGTCATCAACTTACTATAAACAGAAGCTTGCAATGCTTGCCCCACCTTCACATTCTTCTGATTAGTCCACTGCTTTGGAACTAACATTGCCTTGCCCTGTTATAACCAGGGGCAGATTTAGTGATTTTGGGGCCCTAAGCAGTTCCAGCCATGAGGCCCAAAAGTTTATTATTATTATTATTATTATTATTTTGCTGTTTTTTCTTATATCATTCTATCTCCTTTCTGCATTTTATCTTAATGCAAAATAGTAATAACATGTAAAACACATTGTAATGTATTTTAGGGCACTAAGATTTTCTGGGGCCCTAAGCAGCCACTTACCTTGCTTATTGGTTAAATCGGCCCCTGGTTATAACTTACCATGACGAAAGGCTGGGTGATAAAATCGGTATTACCATTGTCAATAATGATGAAACAAGTTTGGTATGAAGTTTCTGTATGAAGGCTATAGTTTTATTAAATTGTGGCTGCTGAGCATGCACCTTAAAAGGAATATCAGTAAGCTTAGGGTGTAACTTTGTCATTTCCAATGGAGGCACGCGACTTGCACAACACGCACATAGTGTGAAAGTGACGCACACGTAAATCACGTGCATTTTCTAGGTACACCTATTCATATAGGTAGAAATGCCGTAGAAAATGGTGAAGGAAACCATGCATTCACACTTGTCACTTCAGGTCAGAATGACAATATATTAAAAAATGAGTGCCGTATAGCAGCAGTGAGAAGATTGTTAATAAAAAAGGATGTCGCCAGAGTGGCTTTTTGGTTTCTTTTCTTGTGCATCACAGCCACTAGCTCCCCATTTGAAAAAAAATTTAGCATAGGTGTAATGTAGTCAACCAACTTCACAATTTGTAGTGTTGCAATATGTATTTGAATAATGATGATTAGTTCCTTTACTTGAAAGCTCAGATTTGAGTATCATCATTTGATTTGGTTACAGAGTTTGAGGTTTAGGTATCATTATTATTCACACCTTACAGATGTTAATCTTTACCATTGCACACACTTTGTAACATGTTATTTATCAAGTTTAAGAGTCTCTTTAACACTTACAATTTATTTATTATAAAGAGATAAGATATTTTGTTTAAATATTTTTTTGCTTTTGCCTATTAAAACCATTTGCCTGAGTAATGTTGGTCAATTAAAATAAAGTGGTTAAAACAATGCTAATAATTTTAAATGGATTGTTAAAAAATTATCAATATCGAATGATATGAAACATGATATTGTGATACATTTTTTTTGCGATATCGCCCAGCCCTACCATGGCGTTTTAAAAACGTATGTGCAAAGTGCTACAAAACGCTCAATGTATAACGGTCACACATGTCCATCAAGCACATGTCTACATTGAAAAACATTGGCAATATAAGACACAATCTCATCTCTGTGGTTCCTTCACTATATACACATACAAGAGCAGTGATTGAGCATGAATTATCCACTGCACCTGCTGTTGCATTAATAACAATTGGATGGACTTCCCATGCTAGCATTTTCATTAAGAGTTTTCAGTTTTGAAGCTTAATGAATCCTAAATATAATGCAGAGTTAATGTTATTTTTGTTGTTTTAAGAGAGAGTTGAGCTTAACTTTGAAAGTTTAATGTGCAGTCTCATAATTTATAAGTTATAAGTAGTATTTTTCTTATTATATTTATTTTGTACTTTTGTACTCTTTCTGTCTTGTACAGCTGATTAAATAAACAGAAAAAGTAAGCACTGGTGATGTGTTGCTCATTACTGTTGTGCTGACCGCGAATCGAACCCTGAAACCCAAAGCCAAGGTACGTACTGCAATGTGCCTTCTGTTTAAATTCCTAGACCAGTGGTCCCCAACCTTTTTATCATCGCAATTTTACTGCGGACCAGGGGTGGGGAGGTGCGGGTGGTGAGGAGGTGGCGTCAACCTTACCATTAACCGTTTTCTCAGAGCATGACAAGCTGACAAAACATTGTTGTCACTCTGATACAAGTTTTATTTATGGAGAAAATTACAAAGCATTACAGTGTTTGGGTCTTCTGTGTTTGTCTGAGATAATTAGTCTACCGAAATGTGTATCTTCGGTACAAGTTGAAGCTGATTAATTGGTCAGCCACATACCTCCATTGGAAATAACTAACTTGCGCAAACTCTAGAAGGCCACCATCATTTGCTATCTCCAGCAGTTAATCTTCTTGCCATGGTGAATTCACCTGATTTGTTGACAAATGGGTTGCAGATTTATTCCTTGGCAGTTCCTAGGTCCTTCACTGGGTCTTTTCCTCTTAGCAGAGAAACTTTCCAAATACGTCTGTTTCTTACTTATTTTGCTGCTTGTGGGTTAAATTTGGACGCTCAAGTGACCGAAATGTAAGCGAATGAATATGGTCATTTTTCAAAATATAATATTTTTTCAAAATAAAAGATCCTTTAGACTCAGATAATAAATAAGACTGAAATAATTAATGATTTCTTATGCGGCCAGGTACCAATTGATCCACCGACAGGTACTGTTCCGTAACCCGGTGGTTGAGGACCACTGCCCTAGTCAACATGCCTGTTGCCTTTTTTAGATGTGGCAATAAGCATTTTAATTTTGTTTTAGGTGTTGAGGCTTAATAGTGCCATAAATGGCTAGTGCTTTCGAAAGGCAGCACAAATCTGTCCGTCTAGTGTGACATTGGTCTCTGCATGATCTCTATTCATCAGCACTTAATTACTCATTCCTGGGTGGAGCAACTACAGAGACACCTGTCCCTCCTGATGCTTCAGGTAATTGCCTCTCATTCCTTTCTCCATCTCTGCTTTTAGGTCTTTTAAACAGATGGCTCACCCCCACATCTCTCACTAAACTCGCCGGAGCGCTCCTGTCAGCACTCTGATGTTTCATGCCCTCCTCTATCCCATCAGCCCATGGGATGCATCCTTACGACACTCACAGATGGACCCAGACTCTACTTATTGTTCCATATTCATCATTACTCATAAATGCAGAGCTCTCTCGGGTTCGCTTTCGGTTTAATGTGGCATTTAAACTGCTTCTGTCTTTCCCTCCCTAATTGGATCTGGATATGCAGTTGTTATCATTTAAATGAACACCACAATCATTTCGGTTCACATCTTTGTGACAATTAGCATGGTGACACTCCACCTGTTTGTAACCTATTTATAGCTTTGTGATTTTGCAGAGTGTGAATCAGACAGGATGAAGATGATTTTGATTATCTGCTGCAAGATCGCACTCAATTGACCTGCCGCAGGCCGGTTCTGACATGGCTGTTCCACAAAATGTTATTGACCTGCTCCCTTTTGTTTAGTGTAGTGTCATAATTATCCCTCGTCTTCATTCAAAGCTTCAAGCAACCTCCCAGCGGGCTCATGAGGGCGTGCTCTAAATTAACAGTCGGTTCATCTGGGGGCAGCATCAGTAAAATGGTTTCTTGATTGACACCGCCGGGACCTTCTGAAGACCTATGGGAGTCAAATGCTATTTCCATAAGATTAAATAAGAACAATGTGTTTTGTTTTTGCTCTCATTTTTCAGTAACCTGTTTGAATTTAAACAAGTTAAATGAATATTCTTCACAGGTCACATACAATTTAAAGTAATTGTTTGTGGCCTGTGAATGATTTTATTTTAATCTAGGCTTAAATTGGGAATTAGCATTTTCCCTTTTTATGCAAAATAGTCATTTATACAGTGTTGGGCAAGCTACTTGGAAAAAATTTAGCGATCTATGCTATTAGCTACTCTCCTTAAAATGTAGCTTGACTACACTTAAAGCTACACCTTGGGAAATGTAACAAGCTAAGCTAAAAGTTACTTGGCAAAAGTAGTAGCTACATCTAAGCTAATTTTGTAATTTTTTTTTAAATCGAAGCAACTTAAACCAAAATCAATCATATCTTAGTGATAAATAAAACTGCCAATGAAACATATGAGGCATAATTGTTCAGTTTAGTTACTTACTGCAATTAATATGCTGTACCAAACAGAAACAAGGTATATAACAGCAAAAAAAAAAAACTAATCAAACCAGGTGTTACAAATTTTAAATACTATAGTAATTTATAGTGAAATAAAGGAAATATTTAGGAATGAGCATTATATTGTGTATATACAGGGAGTGCATAATTATTAGGCAAATAGTATTTTTGAGGATTAATTTTATTATTGAACAACAACCATGTTCTCAATGAACCCAAAAAACTCATTAATATCAAAGCTGAATATTTTTGGAAGTAGTTTTTTTGTTTGTTTTTAGGTTTAGCTATTTTAGGAGGATATCTGTGTGTGCAGGTGACTATTACTGTGCATAATTATTAGGCAACTTAACAAAAAACTAATATATACTCATTTCAATTATTTATTTTCACCAGTGAAACCAATATAACATCTCAACATTCACAAATTTACATTTCTGACATTCAAAAACAAAACAAAAACAAATCAGTGACCAATATAGCCACCTTTCTTTGCAAGGACACTCAAAAGCCTGCCATCCATGGATTCTGTCAGTGTTTTGATCTGTTCACCATCAACATTGCGTGCAGCAGCAACCACAGCCTCCCAGACACTGTTCAGAGAGGTGTACTGTTTTCCCTCCTTGTAAATCTCACATTTGATGATGGACCACAGGTTCTCTATGGGGTTCAGATCAGGTGAACAAGCAGGCCATGTCATTAGTTTTTCTTCTTTTAGACCCTTTTTTGCCAGCCACGCTGTAGAGTACTTGGACGCGTATGATGGAGCATTGTCCTGCATGAAAATCATGTTTTTCTTGAAGGATGCAGACTTCTTCCTGTACCACTGCTTGAAGAAGGTGGTTCCAGAAACTGGCAGTAGGACTGGGAGTTGAGCTTGACCCCATCCTCAACCCGAAAAGGCCCCACAAGCTTATCTTTGATGATACCAGCCCAAACCAGTACTCCACCTCCACCTTGCTGGCGTCTGAGTCGGACTGGAGCTCTCTGCCCTATACCGACCCATTTTGCCAAAGGAAAGGAAGTTGCCTAATAATTATGCACACCTAATATAGGGTGTTGATGTCATTAGACCACACCCCTTCTCATTACAGAGATGCACATCACCTAATAAGCTTAATTGGTAGTAGGCTTTCGAGCCTATACAGCTTGGAGTAAGACGACATGCATAAAGAGGATGATGTGGTCAAAATACTCATTTGCCTAATAATTCTGAACTCCCTGTGTGTGTGTATATATATATATATATATATATATATATATATATATATATTTTATTTTTTTTTTACAACTGTTTGTTATTGAATTACACTACATAATGTAGTATCATTAGTAACTATCGTGAACTAATAGTATACTTTTTATATAATAGCCTTTACTACAGTAAAATATATATGAGCAATTCCATGCAAATGTCCACCTTGCCATGAAAAATATTAAGTTTTTGCCAAAATAGCGAAACTGTTACTGTGTTTTATGTGTAAGCAAGTATTTTACTTATGTAAGTAATGTTTTCAATCCATTATATATGAATAACCAAAATCACACAAGTGCCAATTTCACATCTGTCACATCCATATGGGAGATTTGTCCTGTCCATAATAAAGCTTTTTCATCATAAATGCAAAATATGTCAAATAAAATAAAGTCAGTAATGTTTGTTCTATAGAGAACTGACTCTACAAAGTATTTTGTACACTGTAAACTCGCAGACTTTTTTCATCACATCCATAACGCATGTTTATTTCATTTAAAATATAAAACATGTTTACAGATGGATATTTTTCTGGTCTCATAACTCTGTGGTTAGTTGTTTTTGAAAATATAAACAGATGTTTTAATATAATGTTAACATTTACTTTCTCTTTCAATTTATGTTTTGAGATTTTACTGCAAATATTACATCCATAACGGTGGAACTGCTCATATAGTAAAAGTACCACAACAAATTAATTCACTTGGGCACATTTGCAGGACAAACTGTAAGTTAATTTCAAACCAACTCAACTAACAAAAAACATTTAAACATCAAATCAGCTTTAACAAAAGCAGCAACAGAATTAACGTTACTGCATCTTAACATGTACTTGTCGAGGTATGGTCACGAGAAATCCTGCTTCAGTAATAACTCCTCTCCCTCAGTCATTTTTCCATCAAGCAAGTTTCTCTAGCCTAATTTGTGGTGGTGTCACCGACCAGAGTGAGAGGTGGCAGTAATGCAACAAAAAGTTTGTTGTCGACCACCATAAAACAGAAAGAAGAAGAAATCGCCATTTTCACCATCATATGGATTTACTTTTATCGGCTAGACACCGGGCTCACAGCTCCGTAAATGTTGGTGGCGTCACTTACTGATCTGCAATCAGTAAATGTAGCTTGTGTGGACGTTACTGCGCTACTTGACTGAAATAATAGCTTCGCTACTAAAAAGCTATTTGATTTAAAAAGTAGTGACACTACTGCCATGCTACTGAGAAATGTTGTTAAGCTAGTAGCATCACAACTTGTAGCGACACAACTGCACAACACTGCGTTAGTAGTTATTTATTAACAACCGCTCCTTTTAGGGCTATTTTTTTACAGCAACTTTCCAACAAAAAAGTTTCTCACTATTGTGCTAAAACCATCTACAGCAGTGGTGCTATTCTTTTGAATGCAGAATTACAATTCACTGACCTATTGTGCTTCTCTCTCCATGAGCACACATATCTCTCCTCAAGTACAGTATACTTGAGCTCTCCTATTTTCTCCACACCTCTCCACTTTTCTCCTATCTTTTCCCATTTAAACGTTGTCTCAAAATAGCCGGTTGCCAGGCACTCTGTACTGCAGCAGAGCGTTGCTCAAATACCTGTAACACCCTGCTTTGAAAAGTTGCTTAGGAACAATGCTGACATTAAAGAATAGACTCTCTGTAAAGGTTATTGCGGTGGTTTGAATTGCATTTTTAACACCATAGAGGTTGAGTTGAGGCAGAACTGATGTACTTGAGTGCTGGCTGATGTTTTATATCAGACTGGTCTGCTTTTTTTCTTCATTTCTCTTTGACGTAGCGAAGAATGACACTGAACAATTGCCTGTAGCTTGTGATTTATAGATGTATTCCATTTAATTACAATTTTGACTTGCTCTGGCAAAGTTTGATGTTGAAATTTTTTGATGTCGAAACTTTTTTGTAGTAGCTTGAAAAAAATTATTTTTGGACTGTAAATTATCATCATGGTTAATGAGCTGCCTGGACTGTTTTGTTGTTGTACAGATTTATTTCTATATATTATTTATTTTCCAATATATTGGAGTGTTTTCTCTAGGATTTTTTCTGTGGTGGAAGGCCTTTTACACAGATCTTTCAACTACCTATTAGGGCTGCATGATATTGGAAAAATCTGATATTGCAATATTTTTTTTTCTGTGATAAATATTGTGATGAATACAGTTTCTGAAGATTGAATAGCATTATTTGATCATTTTCTGGGGAGTCTAACAGTATTCAGGACGAGAAATTGATTAACTACAATGCAAAAAATATATAAATGCGCACATTGCTATGATGATGCTGAAACGATATATTGTGCAGCCCTTTTACCTTTGATGTTATTGCAATGCCAGATGTCGAGATCGCATTTATGTAATATGAGCATGCAAATCTCTTTGCTTGCGCACCGATTTCCTCTGTTCATGCCCAAAACTTATTGCACACCCTCAAATACACACTGCTCAACCACAGATTTTCTTGTGCACTCTCAATTAAACGTTGCTGAAGTGCGATTTAGTGCATTTATGTAATGAGTACGTCTCCAACATTTATTAAATTTGCTGGGAATACTTTTGAATGTCTCCAAAAGACCTAAAGAAGGGTATTGATGTGTCCTGAAGTAAAGTGAAATGGCCGTAAACTCCAGCAAGATAAAGTTATTGTATGCAGAACCACAGACCTTTATCTATAAATAAAGTATAATTATGGAAATTGTGTCCATCATAACTGAAATCTACATCAAGTTTGCTGGCTTCACACATTGCGCAGCCCTATCAGTCAGTCAGTCAGTATGTAACCTTAAAGGGTTAAACAAATAATGAACAGCACTACTACAATTACAGAAAAGTTCACTCTATTATAATTCACTTATATATTTTTGTGTTTTGGTGCGATTATAACAGACTATAAAAAAACAGCAACAGCTGAAGGTTTCAAATGAGAAGCTGTAATGTAGCTGTGGCAGGAATGGATTTTGGTGTGGCGCCCTGCCATGGAAGAATTATTGTAGTGGAAACCATGTATTGTTTTTTTCAAACGACTTAAATGGTCATTAAAAGATAAGCTTTCAAAATCAGAAGTTATTAAAGAGCATGCAGACTGCTTTAATATCCACTGAACATTGACAAATCTAATTTAATAAATTGTATCGGAGATATTAAACTTCATATGTTTAATACTTATATATATTCAAAATGTCAAAGGTGCAATGCAGCTGAAGGAAATTTGCTGCATATACTGTACTTAAGAGTTGTCCTGTTTTGTCTAAATTTTTTGCAATATATAATTGCCTTATCATCAAAAATGACAGATATCCAACTCAGTTATGATCCCAGAATGTGGTTATTAAGGGACACTGAACTACTAGATGCATCTCATCATACAACTACTTTACACTTCTGGCTGGAACAGCTGGGAAAAATGCATTTTAATTAACAGGAAATCATCTCACTCTCCATCTACAAAACATTGGATCAACAAACTTATTTCTTACTGTACCCCTGAGAAAATACTGTTCAGTGTCAGACTTTTAAAACAATTTGGGACCTTGGTGTATCTTCCATTTCTTAGTTGCATGCTTTAAGTTTTTTTATTAATTTATTTTAATTTTTATTTATCTCTCTGATATATATATATATTTTTTCCTTTGTTTGCTTTGGTTAAGTAAAAAATGTCTTTAAAGTTTGTACCATATGATTTGTTTAACATTTATTTGGAAATAAAACTCGGGAAAAAATAAGTTGTCAGAGCAGATATCAAGTATGCTTATTGCAGTTTAAAAGCATAAATAAAGACATAAGTTTATCACAAGATATATGGTCAACTTTTATTTAGCAGATATTTTTGAAGGTAATGTTAAACATGCATCTATTTAAAATTTAGGGAGAATTGTAGAGAAGTGGTTTTATTTGCTAGCTAAGAACATTATTCTTTGCATCCATACAGAACGAATCATTGCAAGTTTAAATAGTGAAACAGGTTTGTCTCTTTAGACAAACTGCTCAGTTTGGGATTAAACCCTAGGCCATAAAGTACTTTTAGTAGCAAATTGCTTTTTCAGGATCAATCTGCTTTTAAAAGTTTTTCTTCCATCACCAAAGGCATCCTGTTGTGAATTAAACGATATTGAGACAATAAAATTTATAGGCTATATTTGTCGTTGTTGTGGGAAGCCATTCCGCCCCACTCGGATCATTAAAGCCAATGTGTCTGAATGCAAGACTCTCTCCTCCTCCTCAGAACAACTGACGTGTGCCTCTGTATCCATGTCACACATCATTCCACAGCGTCTCCCATCAATTAGGAGCATGTCTGTGTGTTTTAACATAAAGCTGCCAACACAATTATTTATTCATTCAAAACGCCTCTCTCTTGATGATAATTCTCATGCTATGAATAATTGAATGGAAGTACCTGCTTCACTTTGGACCTTCCCCTTGACTCGCTCTCCCTCAAAATGCCTCATTAGCTCTTACCTCCTTATTGAGGTACCTGCTGAAACAGGTGGTTGTCAGGAGTCGTTTGTCAACTGAGACAATCATGCTAATTGACTGTGGCATTCTCTTGTTCTCTCTCGTAAAAATTAACATTCCCTTCATGAGTGCAGCATAAGTTTACAGAAGATGGAATATCTCGTATAACTATGTTCACTTGGCTCATTTGAGCACTTGCCTTTTTTCTTTCAAGTAAAGTCAGAAACCCCCAACTACATTTGTTTTCTACTGCTAGCTGTTATGTCAACAATAAGTACAACATCATATTTTAAGTCAGCACCTGAGCTGCGCACATGTAATAAGCTCTGCTGTGTTTCCAGCAGAAAAGCAAAACGGGAGCAATATTTCATAAATCTGCCGAGACTGTTTTTCCAGAATCAGCTCTTTGTTTTTCTGGCGATTCTGTTTTCTGACAGGAGGTGATGACAGGCTGCAGCGTTTAATTCTGCAGGAAGGAAAGTGATGAACTGCTGAACACATTACACGCAGAGACCAAAGGCGCCCTGCACAATAAAATCTACATTGTAGAAATAATTGCTGCTCTTTTGTCTTCCCTTTGAGAGCATAACACTGTGGCAGAACTCCACAATGTCCTCTGCCGGGTTTTTGTTTGAATGTTGTCTGCACATTGTTGCGCTGCAGTGTCAGCTTCAGATGTGGTGTAAAGAGTGAGGAAAAAAGAAAGTGAGGGAGTTTTTAATGTGCTGGCTGGTCTAAGTGATGCGCACGGTGTGCTGTGGCAGTAAAGAGGAGTCATCCAGGAAGAGCAGCTCCCCTCCAGGAAGTATTTCTACATTCAGCTCCAGCCATGAGCAGTGTGCAGAGCATTCTCATTATCTTTTTCTTTCTTATTCTGTTCTGCTCTCTTTCTCTCGCCCTTTAGTTGGCTGCAAACCTAAAGGAATTTCTTTGACAGACAGGTGCATTTTTTTTTTAGTTCGTGAGCATGAATAAGTAAACCATGAAAGTGCATATAGCTTATTTGTCCTTTTCTGTAAACTCCAGAGTCTGAGATTCTACAGGCTAGGTATATATGCTTGATAAGTTTTGCTGACCTCTTTGCCCTAAAGCTCAAAGAAGGTGTAAACAGGAACACTGTGATCCATGTTAATCCTTTAAAAATCACCCAGGCAGCGAAAAGCCTGGCAATGACCCCAATGCAGAGGGATTTTAGAGGTCGGGATGCTACATCTTACAGTCTCTGAGGTCAGGTACAACATTCAAGGTGAAATCTACTTTAGTCTTTTATGATCTTGGTACTAAATCAACAAAAGATGATTCAAGCTATGATTGGCTGAGCAGCCAAGGTCGTGAAATGTTCCTGATCATGTGGTGCATCATCTTTTTCACTTAATCCAACCAAAACTATACTTAGCCCAGGTCTGCTGGCAATATAACAAATGCAGAGCACTGAATGTGACCCTTAAGGAGTTTGTTTTACTACTTTCTTTGGTGAAGCTCTGCAGACCAATCCAAGGCATTGAAAAATAATCGTGCATATGTCAGTGGGTGTACATTAATTCCTTTCGTGCCTATTAAAAGGCATTATCTTCTCCTCTCTCTTTTCCCTCTTGCTGTTGAGCTAATCAGAAACTCCGCTATATAAAGCCTGCTGTGCCACTCGGTTGTTTCAAGCGACTAAAAGCCATAAAAGTCGACCGCAAGTGGATCTAATCTGCTCTCACATTCCTATCAAAGACTTGTGATATGTAAATTGGAACTAATGCATTACATGTGTATCTATTACCTCTTTGTATGTTTGTTATTGGAAAAAGTCAGAAGCCTGGGCTTCTATTTTGCAGAAGTTATAGTATCTCTTAATGTGGAGAACTCATTAATCTGAAATTATGGTCTGGAAAAGTGTCCAAGTAGGGTTATAAAATGCCTACAGCACACTTGACTAAAAGTATTTCGGCAGATACAAAGTCAGCCTGTGATTGGTTGAATTTTGTTTAAATTTCTGAGGGGATGTGCATGTCACGTTCTTTTACTGAGTGTTTTAGTGGAAATAGCTTATGACATGTTACTGGTTTCATACTGGTCTGTTATTGTGAGGATATTTCCATGCCCCATCGCTCACAAAGAGTTTTATAAAGTTCAGCTAATCACTCTGTAAAATTATGACACTGAAAAGACCTTCAAATATTCATTTTTGGTCTTACAAATAAGATGACGACATTGGACTCTATTTTAACGATCTAGGCAAAGTCTAAAGTGAATGGCGCAAAAGCATTAAGGGCGTGTCTGAATCAAGTCGGCGGCTGTCCGTGGCGCCCAGCCACAACTCAGGACACTGTTCATATTTCTGCCGGTGCCATCTGATTAGTTTCGTTTTAAAAAGCCTGCAAATGTGCGCGTCTGGTGTGCAATACTTTCAACTGTCATGTGCGCGCCGTGTCGCGGCGCATCCGGTGTGTGACGGCCTTTATACCCCATATGGTGATGCATACGTTTCCAAATCCTGACAGGTGGACAAATCTAAACTTGTTTTTATTAATTTCAGTGTCTCAAAATAGCAGTGCGCCAACAACGCGCCTTAACACACCTCATTTTTAGACCAAAACGCCCATGAGTCCACAAAGTGGCGCAAATGGATTTGCTATTTAAACAACATGGTGCAAAACATGAAAATTAGGGTTGCGCTGGCCTGAAAAAAGCAACAAATTGCGCCAAACACATCTTGCCTTATTGCGCCGGGTGTATGATATGGCCCATTATTTGAAAGTTTGAATTTGTCATCTCAGTTTCCATGAACATTCTGTGGTGCAGTCACAATATACTCTCACTTCTTATGGTATGTTGTAGTTAATTATTAGTTTTATATTGTTGCAGATGTATTACTATTATTTTTGTTTAGAGAATGTAATACACAGGGTTGTGCAGCATTGTGCTCTAGTCGGGGAATTTTAAATTTTTACAAATTTCTTTCAAGCTTTTCTCTGCATGACACAAGGTAATTTGATACAGATGATAAATGTTAGTATTCTCTTTCTCTGTCTTTTCTCTTTGACTTAAATTTTGAAGATGCCCTGCCAGGTGGTGTGAGACCTCACGCTGTGGGTGCTAAACTGTGTCCCACCCTCCTCCATCACTGTTCATTTCCCACCCGTAGGTTCACCCCTGCTAGGTAGCAATAATGACCACCGACTGCTATGCAGTGTTAGCAGAAGATGGCAGAAAGAACTGGGTAAGCACCTGTTTCCCACAGCGCTCCTCAATAACTCTCTCAACTGCACAGTTTGGCCCTTTTGGTCTGCAGCATCACTTTAAAGTCATATAAAAGTTGTCATGTTTGGTTTGTGTGTGTTTTATGATCTCAGTTAGGTGTTGCATTATAATTATAGATGCACAGATGTCCAAATTCTGATGGCTACAGATAAGCTGTTACTGTAACTGTTTCTGTTATAGCTAGAGATATCCAATCAGGATTTTTGCAGCCGATACAGAGTCATGTTGATCGGCAGATATCGAGTACCGATTCTGATGCTTCAAGTTTAATAATGCATAAAGCAAATTTCCCTCTAAGTATGATACTTTAGTGGAATTTTCAGCTTACCTAAGAGAATAAATTAAGGATTCTGCATATAATCCCTTAAACTCGTCTCTTATAACCATTTAGTGTGAACAAATCACAAGATGTACAGTGGCTGCAACAAAGAGCATCACTCGCGCATGTTTTGCCAATAAACTATAAACAGAGGTTGCACAACATCTGTATATATTTCATTAATTGTTGTGACGCGAGCGCATTGATCGGTCATGCCCCCTCAAAAAAATTAGCTCCTCGTCCTTTAGCGCTACTGGTGTATAATATACGGGTGTGCACGTGCCTTTTTAACTCATAAACAAACACTTGCAATCAGTTGGTGAAATAGGCTAAATTGGCGAGTACCGATCAAGTCATGAAATGGGATTATCAGCCAATACCGATCTCCGGCCGATCAATAAGAGCATTCCTTATAGCTAGTAAGTCAGTAAGTGGTCATATTTTACATTATATTACATAAAATTTGTTTTAAAATCTACTATTGAGTTACAGAATTACATTGTAATAGGTAAATGTAATTAGATCTGTGTATCATCTCTGAAATATGTCCAATGTTGACAAGCTTTTAAAAAAAGAGGTCTACAAGTGTCTTGTCAGAAGACATGGTCAGTGTGTTGACAGATGGTTAATGGCATGTTGCAGACATTTAGTTTGTGAATGGCAAAATTATAGTTTTTTCTTTAATTTAATTAAATGCTTTTAATCCATTTCCAATCCATTTTCAATTATTTCAAACCACGAAAGACATTGGGAATTATTGGTTGTAACAGACAAACTCTTGATGACTGTTGTTATCTTGTCGCATTGATTTGTTTTATTTTTTATTTTTAGTTTATTTTTGTTCCTTGGTCATGGATTACAGGGAGCAGTGGTACCAGAGGGGGAATGTAGATACAGCGGCAAGAAAGATTAGAAAGACTTTCACAGCTTCAGATTTGGACATGTTATGACTCCCTATTCTTTCATCAAAGAGAGTGGTCTTGGCCAAGGGTGTCTGTGTGCATTGATGCCAGTGTATTGAGGCCTGACAGTTTGTCTCTGAACTCTCAATTACCTCAGCATGAGAATGAATGAACTGCCTCTTTTTACAGTGTGTGAGCAACATCAAAGACCACTGAAAAGTGGCGGGTGGCCACTGTGCAGCGTGAGGGGCTTGTTGTCCGTCAGAATGCTGGTGTAGCCAGAGGCACTGCAGAGTTTCTTTTCGATGGTGGATAATTCTTTTTTTCGTTCTCTTTTTCTAAATGTTAACCCTTCACAGGGCCCTTGAGACCAGTCACCACTTTGTGATCCTATGCCTAGTCAAGCATTCAGACACCAAGACCCTGTCCAGATGGTCAGTCCAGACTGTTTACTTTTGAGTCTTGCAGAGTCATAGCTGAACTGCAAAATCACCGCTTAACCCTGTTATAATTATCGATTATTTCATTTGGACATTAAACACTTGGTGGTGAAAAAGTTCTTTTAATGGCCATCTTAGAAATTCCTGCAGTTGACGTCTTTGCAATCTTTTCTGCTTAAATGAGAAAGGACTGACATTTTATGGTGCTAATATTTACCATGTAGAAGTAAATAAGGTACTAGGGTGTATCCTTTAGCTTCTTTATATTAGGGCAAGGGTTTTCAAATTTGAGAAGCTTCAGATTCAGGCAAATATAATCATTCTCATGCAAGGGAACCCCATTCTAAAATGTTAAGGCATCTAATCTAAGACATTGTGTACATCTATGTTTGTATGTACATACCCATTTATACTCTAAAAACAGTAATATTGTAAACAAGTCTAACATATTATTTAAAAAATATTTTATTTCTGTTTTGTTTTGATTATTCCTTATGGTAGTTTTTCATCATTTATTTTAATCAAATGTTTATTCTTGTATTTATTTATCTGTTTTAATACATGCTCTCTCTCTCTCTCTCTCTCTCTCTCTCTCTCTCTCTCTCTCT
>CAIGQZ010032312.1:10605891-10620034 GCA_903798205.1 Danio tinwini
ATATATATGTATGTATGTATGTATGTATGTATGTATGTATATATCTTAATCATACATTTCCATTAATAATTTATACATTATATATTTTAATCAAAATTGTATTGCTTTTTGTATAATTGTCCATTATATCCAATGCAACTCTCTGCAACTCAGATTATATCCAATGGAGCTCTCTGCAACTCTCACATGGACTCTATACTGCTCAGTGAGTGCGTTTTTCGGATGAGACGTTAAACCGAGGTCCTGACTCTCCGTGGTCATTAAAAATCCCAGGATGTCCTTCGGAAAAAAAGAGTAGGGTTTAACCCTGGCATCGTAGCCAAATTTTGACCACTGGTCTCTGTCCATCATGGCCTCCTAACCATCCCCATATCATAATTGGCTTCATCACTCTGTCACTTCTCCACCTAGAGTGCGGTCTGGTGCAATATGGTTGCCGTCATGTCATCCAGGTGGATGCTGCACACTGCTGGTGGATGAGGAGATTCCTCCAAAAATGTGTAAAGTGCTTTGAGTGTCCAGAAAAGCACTGTAAAAATGTAAGGTATTATTATTATTATTATTATTATTATTATTATTATTATTTTTTTTTTATTATTATTAATGTGTGTATTTATCTTAAATTATTAGATTATGTTGTTTATTTTAAACATGTTTTATAATGTTTTTTTTCTTTTTTTTTTCTTTTTTTTTTTTATATTTCCATAGACCCTTGGGTGCCCCCAAACCCCAACCTTTAGTGTACAGCCCCATAGAAAGCCTTGTGGTTTTTGTCTGACAGTGAACAGGTTTTATCGTTAAAGACCACAGCTCCCTTTATAGTGGTGCATTATGCAGGAGTCTTAAGCTCAGGGAGACTCACTGTCTATGTAACGCCATTCATGTGCACATTGTGCTCTAAAAAAAGTTGTGAGATGATTTATTGTACTGCTTAAGTCCTTCAACCATGTGTTTTTAGAGTATTTCTGCATTGAATTTGGAATCATATTAGGGATTTGCTTTCTTTTAGGACCACACTTGGTGTATCTGCTTTCTTTTTATATTTGCTCATCCTTTTTTTCTTCTTTCCAGTGTCTTAAGTAATTTTCTTTTTGATATGCACTAATTAAGTTAGTACCCCTTAGCCAAACATGTTGCTGAGTACATCCCTAAGATCAGCTTTCTTGTGTGGGTGGTTCGGAATTAGATAAGTGTTGTGGGATTTAATAACCCATTTCTGGATTGCATTATTAGTATGGAGTCCAGTCCAAATTTAGCTGTGGATGCATTATTTTCTGTTTTTACACTGCATACTATACTCTGTCCCACATATGCATTCTTGTCTGCCCAAGGGATGTGTGCTCCTTTCTCAGATTTCCACACTTCTATGACCTTCCTAAGGCAGACGAGGCCTTTGACCAAGAGTGGTGTTATGCAAGCTCTGTGGCAAGCTCTGTGGCTATTTGACTCTTCGAGCCCACGGGAGGAAAGTAAGTTCATCTTGTTTGAGAAACGCCCCAGAATAGAAATGCTCAGGCTGGTAATGTTTGCCTGTGTAAAAAAAGTAGCATAAAATTAGAAATGCAGATTATCAGCTTCATCCTAAAGAGCCACACAGTCTCCAGTAAAGACTGTCATTGATGGAGAGCTTCTCAAAGAGGAGCCAAAATCAAGGGAGGCTCTTATTCAAAGTGTGCTGGTGTTCAGCTAGCTGTTTTTACCAAAGTACTATAATAATAGCCCCACTTCTCTAACATTACCCTGCTCTTTGATGTGCAGGCCATCTTGTTTTTGTTTTGGCTCTTGCCAGAGAGATGCTGGGGAAGAAAAGTAAAGAGTTTCCTTTAGCCAGAGGTAACTCAAAGCTTTTAGGTACTGTAAAGTTGTGATGTCCTGTTTCAAATGGGTCACCTGTCCTCTTACATTATACCATATTTGCTCTTTCTCTTGCATTCATTTTAAAGAGCCTGTTCATGATGAATTTGTATGAATCTGCTTTTGAGTTATTTTGCTCCGTCATGTTCATTTGCGTGTCTTGCCTGGATTAATAGTTTGTCCTCAAGTGGCTCAGGTGGAAACTGTGTAAACGGTGCATTTTTTTTTTTACTGAGACACCAGACTGTGAATGTTTGCACAACCTGCTCACAAATGTGTCTTGCTGTCATTAATGCTGGCATCAGAACAATTCATTATGCAGTTTGATTGCGGCTGCCAGATCTCAGCCACTAATGCTACATAATCTGCAGGCTCCTCCTGGGAAGTGGCCCGGGTTGGAGACCCTGCACACCTGCTGAAGGTCAGCTCTGGATGGGGTCTGGAAAGTGCTGAGCTACCGTGTGTGAAGGATGTGAACACCTGGCTGAGGCTCTCACCTGTGGTGATGTAAACAGCTCTGGCAGATGCTTGCTTCTGTCACTCAACGTTAATGGCACATGAAGAGGGGGTCTTTACAGAAATTGACATTTCCAAACCATACATTTTTACTCGCATCATTTTTGCAGCACAGAAAATAATTTTTTTTTGCTTAAAGGGTTAGAGTTATTGCATTTAAAGGGTCACTACGTTTTCTAGATGTTTTTTTTTCTTCATTCCTGCTCTGCTGTCAGACAGCCGTCATAAACCATTCGATCTCCATTTTTGTTCTTTATAGCCTTGCTGACAGTTTATACACCTCTATATACCACTTTGAAGCAGAACTTTGTTTCAGTAAAGTAAATGGATAAACGAGACATATAATGGGGGATAATGTTTTCATTTGTAGCTGATTGTGTTTTAAGTAGAAGTATTAAACAGAATAGGTTTTGAATATTTTTTATGTTATATAGATTATTGTACATGGCATATAACCAGTAATTCTGCATTATATTATAATACTACATTGAGGAATGATGTGCAATTATTTGTGATGATGATGATGATAATAATTATTAACCAATAATATACACTCACTGGCCATTTTATTAGTTATTAGGTACTAGGTACTATTAAGTACTTGTACCGGGTTGGACCCTCTTTTGCCTCCAGAACTGCCTTAATCCTTCCTGGCATAGATTCTACTAGAAATATTCTACAGAGAATTTGGACCATATTGACATGATAGCATCACACAGTTGCTGCAGTTTTGTTGGCTGCACATCCATGATGCAAATCTCCCATTCCACCACATCCCAAAGGAGGTGCTTTATTGGATTGAGATCTGGTGACTGTGGAGGCCATGTGAGTACAGTGAACTCATTGTCATGTTCAAGAAACCAGTCTGAGATGATTCGCGCTTTATGACATGGCACGTTTTACTGCTGGAAAAAGCCATCTGAAGATGGGTACACTATGGTCATAAAGGAATGGACATGGTCAGCAACATTACTCAGCTAGGCTGTGGCATTGACATGATGCTCATTTGGTACTAATAGGCCCAAAGTGTGTCAAGAAAATATCCCCCACACCATTACACCACCAGCAGCCTGAACCGCTGATACAAGGCTGGATAGATCTATGCTTTCATTGTACTCACTGGATATTTTCCTTGTTTCGGACCATTCTCTGTAAACTCTAGAGATGGTTGTGCATGAAAATCCCAGTAAATCAGCAGTTTTTACTCAGACCAGCCTGTCTGGCACTAGCAACCATGCCACATTCAAAGTCGCTTAAATCAATTTTCTTCCCCATTCTGATGCTTGGTTTGAACTGCAGCAGATCAACTTGACCATGTCTACATGCCTAAATGCATCGAGTTGCTGCCATGTGATTGGCTGATTAGAAATTTGCCTTAATAAGCAGTTGGACAAGTGTTCCTAATAAAGTGACCGGTGAGTGTATATAATTAGGATATATAATAATTACATGCAGTTTTTGTTGTTGTTATTTATTCTTTTTTATTCTGTTTTATTGTTGTAGGGAGTTTTCCTTTATGCCAGAGGTTTTTCCAGCACCTTACTATCAGAAACCCAATCGCTGCCTCTTTTTACACTGCATGCGTTTGTGGAATGGCACCTTGCAGACATGCATTTCCCCCCTTTATCTTCACTCAGTTCACTGGAAGTGAATTAACAGCTAATCTCTGCAAATGTGACTTATTGCAGACATAATATTAGTTGAAGTGAAATGGAAATTCAGTCACAGTCTGGGTGTTTCTCTTCATGTGTTTGGGGGTTTCTTATCTTTATACCCCCCCCCCCCCATGCTTGTCACACAACAGCAGAGCACAGGCACAAAGCTCTTGAAACCCACTAGAGCTCTCCCACCTTCAGATAGAGTCTCCTGAGATTTGTAAGTGACACAAATGTATGCAAAATCAACAGAATAGCAAGCTGCTGTTTTATATTAACGATGCTGCTCGATACATGTTTATTTTGGCATGGCCTTTAGCTTTGCTTTTTGCTAAACCTACATCTAGCATGAATGTGCTTCATCACAACCAGATTCTCCTTGCAAGTGACTAAAAAACACCCTTGTCATATTTTCATGTTGTTTGTGGTTTGGTTTTGTCAAATCACCATTCCACAATGGGACACATCTGAAAAAATATCACGCAGAAGCAAGCATGCCCAGCTCTCAGCTAATAGACATCACAAATGATATGTTTACAGCCCTCCAATCATCGTACACATGATTTGCCCAATTGGGCCTAATCTGCTGTGAATAGAGCCAGTCCTCATGGGAGCTGAAGCAAGCAGACTGCGGTGCTGGTTGTAAATTGCAATGCTAATAGAGGCACTCTTTGCGGCCTGCGTCCCTGATAGAGGCCTATTTAATGGAGATATTCGGGGGATGAGCATTTATCAGACGTTGACAGACAGATGGCTTTCATCCTGATGAAAGACGTGTGATGGCCCACCCCCACTAGCTTAGAGGAAGTGAGGCCTGTCTACAGGATCTGCTAAACAATTGCTTGCAGTATACTACAGAATTGGCCACAGAAGGGTTAATATGGCAACATTTCCTCAAGATAACCCACTGAATTGATTTGCATGTGCTGCTGCCCATGGTTGCTCCTTCTTTACATCTGTTAATGTACAGCTCTCACTTCTCCTTTATGGCAGAGTCACTGTGGAATGTCAAGTTGACTTTTAGAAAGAGAAGCTCTGATAGAGGAGGATTTGTTGACACTTCTTTTTATGCTCAAAAACAAATGCCTATTTTGTCCTCTTTGTTCGTCCTATGACCCAGCTCGACCTGCAAGAGAGTGTTTGCCTCCTTCCGTCCGTCTTTCATTTTAAAGCCATCCCTTGAGGCTCTGTATTCACATCCGTCTTTCCTCTTCCCCCTTTCTCTCTTCCAGGAACTGCTGATTTAATGAAGACCCCTGTGGTCAACATTACAGTCATTGGTAACAGGAGCCACTGGCTTCATTCGGAGACTGTTTGTGTCCTCACGTATAAAAACACATAACTATGATCCATGTTCTTCTCACATATGTGTTCGTGTTGTGTACTGGTGTGCTGATTTATTTCAGCCTCTTGCCTTTTTGACCACAGGCTTATTACAAACCTTGTCGACTTTATCCCCAAGTCTGAGCTTCCTCTTACTGGACAAATACTAAGAAACAGAAGCGGTGGGAGCATTTTTATAGGCCTGAGCCAAACAGCCTGTGGAGCGCCTCATTAAAAGAGAAAACAGCTCTTTTTCCATGGGGTCAGTCTATGTCTCAACTGTTCTTTGTCTCTGTGGGATAAAAGGAAACCAATCACATCATAACTCTTCATAACTGTTGATTTTGTTGCTTTTTATATCATTTCAGGAAATCCTTTGATTGATTCCTAATCAGTGAGTTTCTTCAAAGGTTTTTCTCAGCAGAGAAGATGTTATCACTACAGGTCTGGGTTGTTATGGTACCAGTGACCAGTTTTAGTCTCTGAGCATTGCCCACAGTAACATCTTTGCACTATTGTTTTATCTTAATAATGCCCTGCTTTGATTTTCTCTAGCTGGTTCAATCCTGCTGTTTTGATAATGCTGTAATTATTGGAGCAATGCGACAGGCTAATGAGGTTCTTGGTGTTCGAAGAGGCAGGGCAGAGCAGATGCATTTACCTCTGTGCCCATTTGACTCAGCGTATTAATTACCACCACACTGGCGCATCAAACGCTGCTCGTTATAGCTGCTGCTTGCTGAGGCCCTGTCCTGCGGTAGAGCAAAGATGGGCTTTGCAGCTTTGTCTCGTTAGCATAAGCTTTCTGATATACACTTAGCATTAAAGCTTGTTATATAAACACATCTCTTTATTTTCTCACAAACTACTTTATTGTACTTGGGATGTGCAGTGTTTTTGGTGGTTATGTGTTATTGCCCAGTAAATGTGATATTTTGTGTGTGTGTGTGTGTGTGTGTGTGTGTGTGTGTGTGTGTGTGTGTGTGTGTGTGTGTGTGTGTGTGTCTGTGTGTCTGTGTGTCTGTGTGTCTGTGTGTCTGTGTGTCTGTGTGTCTGTGTCTGTGTGTGTGTGTGTGTGTGTGTGTGTGTTCAGTATCAATCCAGCAAGTAAAATAACAGATGAGCAATTCCAGCGTTATGGATGTGACATTTGGTAGCAAAAACTCAAAACATAAACTTACATAGAACGTATATGTGAACATTATATCGTAACATCTGTTTTTATTTTCCCTTAACACTATGGTCAGTTGTTCTGGATCAGAAAAATATCAGTCTGTAAACGTGTTTTGTACTTTAAATGAGGAAAATAAGCATGTGTTATGGATGTGACCAAAAAAGAATGCAAGTTTGCAGTGTACAACATGCTTTGTAGAAATTCTTTGAATTAAACTGCACAACCCAAAATAAATAATGCTCATTAAAAGGATACGAGTTGGCTCACTATAGAACAAAAATGATTGATTTTTATTTTGTTTTAATATTTTTGCATTTATGAGAAAAAAAATTGTTATGGATGTGACACCTGTCCGTTATGGATGTGACAGATGTGAAATTGCCACTCATGTGACTTTGGTAAATCAAATAAAATTGCTTAAAAACATTGACAGAGACATTTTTGAATATTTCTTAAGTAAAGAAAGTCTAAAGAAAACCTAGAAACGTTTTTTGGTGAAAACTGTTTTTTTTCCTTGATTTGGCATCTCTGGCTTTTTCTTGTCGAAAACAACATTTTTCACAGCTTGGTCCTTATCAGGAAGGCTTCAGGTTCTTCCCAGCAGCCTTATACCCTTTTTAACTTCCACAAATGCCTCAGGGATGTCATCCTAAGTGCATTCTCTGAGAATCCATGTTTTAAAACACCTCAGGTTTCACACTCTTCTCATTGGCTGGTCTGATTGACAACATCCTTTAGAAGGACTTTAGGACCAGTGCCCATTATTTTGCCCCTTTCCCTTGTTACACAGCTGGCATTATTGCCTTAAAAGCACCCGCCAGTGCTTTGACTTCTTTGCAGACAGACTGGGTGACAAGGCAGTCTTGTCAGCCAGAAATTATAGGTAATGCCCACAGGCAAAGTGCTATGACTGCCGTCGTTGGCCCCTGTGCTCCAGTTGTAGCTCTCAGACAGGAAGTTTCTTTCCAGCCAAAATCGCTGTAGGTCCACATTCTAGCCAGATGTGTACAACTAGATATGTTGTCAACAATCTTGCATACAATCCGTCTTGCTATCTCCCATGAACACATAGCCAAGTCTGTAGAGTGTTGTCTCAGAAACATTTCTCATTTTTCATGTTTCTTTCACATACTAACATGACCAAAGTCATGTTTTTTTAACAAATATGATTCATTTTAATAAAGTGAGTCAGCTTCAGTTTTTTCAGCATTGTGCCATTATTGCTGTATGATGTTTGTGCTCCCATGTCAGGTCAGATCACATCAAGAACATTGAATTTTGTGTTTTTTTCGGTTCCCAGCCTCTCACAGACAGATTGTGTGTGTGTGTATGTGCACAATGCGTAGTAAGTCCATAATTTAAATGCTGATTCGATTAGACACTCAGAATCTCACCAACTGAAGCACTAAGGTAGGCATTGATGGGGAGATGGAGAGAAAACATTGGTAAAAAGAACCAGAATGAGATTCTAATGCTCCTCAGCGGGGTTTTCCACATCAAGGAATAAAAGGCTGGACTGTTACACCTCAAAAAAGGAAGCAATTGTTTCCACAGTGACTATTGAGCGGAAATCAATATCAGCTTCTAATTTGTTGCATTTAGCAAAGATACGCATGAGATTGATTCTTCTGTTGTCGAGAGCTGTGGTTAAACCAGTGGGCTATTGTGTGTGACCAAGCATAACAGTCAGCCATTTTCACCAGCTCAGCTGAGACCAATAAAACATTATGCACACCCTATTTTACCACTCTAGTGTCATAGGTATTGTGAAAATTAGTAGCTGGGTCTCCAACCCACGTCCCGGATGTTTCCATGTCCATCCAGATGATGGTTTCAGTGTGAATCTTTTTGGTCTTAGGGTTCTCGTACGACTCTGCTGGGTCTGTGGAGCAGCTTGTGTTTGGTGGAGCATGAGCCTCTTAGCATCTTTAGAGCAGGTCTGTGGACAGGGAGCTCTCTAACTCAAACTGTTTTAAAGCTTTTAGTGTCTTTCTCCTGCTGAGAAAAGATCAGGCTGTGGCTCTCGTATGTCACTCCAGTGCCCCAGTGCAGTAATACAACCACATGCACAATGAGTCTGTCTGAGTGTTTTCATAGCCTGAGCAAATGTTTTATTACATAAACCTTTAACTCAATGTTGAGATCTGCACTTTATCAGCTAGTGGTTTAATGTTGTCTAGGTGTGTATTTTACTTATAGCAAATTGATAAGATTAATAAATCATTATCTGCTAATCATCAACATGCAAAAAATTCACATAGCTCACAAATCTCATGTGATCAACAGGAAGTGTGCGTTTGGTTACATTTGGTTGCATGGCATGTGAATAAAGAGGTGTTTGTTGTGCAGCAGCAGCAATGCAACAAGACACTGGTGAATGGAAATGGTCATTTATAAGTGAATTTGAGTCCATGGTGGAATGTTACAGGTGCTAATTTTACTTGCATATATGAGTTAAACATGTTTTGTTTAGAGCCTGCTTCATGTATTGCTGTCTAAGCTTACATTTTTGCTGACATTTTTCATATTAAGGATAAAACTCTATTAGCACAAATGAACCTTAAATCAGAGCCATTGACAGAGCTATTGAGTCCTGTCACATACAAATATCTGGTAATTTCCCTTCAGTGTGACACAGTTGTGCAACCAGTCAATGAGGCTCTCCACTGCTCCATTAATGGACCTTCTGAATGTGACAACATGCTCACATCTAATGAGAGAGAGAGAGAGAGAGAGAGAGATGGGGGTGTTCATCTGGAGACGTGCAGATGGTTAGAAAGTGGGAAAACCCAAGGTGGTCTAGCATTTATTGAGGATTGTCATGGGATCTGAAACCTCAAAGCCTAAATACTGTAGGGCTGTAGCCAATGACTGTTTTGATGATTTATTTATCTATTATTACTATATTAATTTCTTGGATTAATACAATAAATAAAGATATTAATAAAAAACATACATGTGGGAATGTTTTAGTGCATGGTTAGTCAAATTAAAAGCTTTAGTTACTCTGCCATAAGTTTGACCCGCACTGTAAAAAGAACAAATCAGTATCAATAAGTATTTAATCAGGGGTTCCCAAACTTTTTTAGCTCGCAACCCCCAAAATAACAACTCCAGTGACTTGCGACTCCCACAATCCTCGGAGGTGGTTATAAACATGCAAACATTGCACACAACGATACACACACACACCAGTAGGAACTATATAAACGAGCTTATTGATAACACAAATAAAGTGCAACAGTCTAACAACCATGTAATTTTTTATAGTTGTCATTCATTTGTTTAATTTAATATTAACCTCACTTATTAAGAATGGTGGGCAATGTTTTCAGCACAAGACTATTCTTGGGTAAATTTTGGAGATGCCACTTGGAGATCATCCTCTATGTTCAGTCGTGGCCTTTATTTTTAATGTACATGAGGTGTCAAAGTTTAACATTGTGCCGTAAAATCCATCTGCTGCAACTAACACTATTGCTGTCTCATTAATAGGCCTGTCACGATATCTATATTTTGTTGTATGATATATTGCACCAAAATATATTGCGATAAACGAGATTATTGTTATTTTAAGACAGTTTTATGCCACTCATTATATAATGCCCGAATGACAATATCATCACAATGCAAGTACACTCTTCCAAAAAACACATATTTTATTCTTAAAACATTTCAGTTAATTATAGTCATTTTAACAATTTATTAATTAGGCATCTAAACGGAATCAGAATGTGGAAATTAAATAGATAATAACAAATGTTAACTGTGATATCTGCTTCCTGATTTAATTTCAGTTGTCAGACACTCACATTATTCAGCTAAAATGTTGCTCGAATTGGTTTTATGCAAGGGCGATATATATTGTATCACCAAAAATGATTGAGGTCATGTTCATGTATTGTGCGATAAGTCGAAATATTGATTATTGTGACAGGCTTAGTCATTAATCTAGCTTAATAACCCCAGGGGTCTCAATCCAATGGAAAAAGAATTGAAAGGCTGATGGCTTTTTATTTCCATGTTGTTTTTTTTATGTAACTATTAAGTACTATTTTTATCTTCTGCAGGGTGTGGATAAAATATGGTAATTTTAATAGTTTAATAATAATTAAACTTTTATAATAATATATATGATATTTTTGAAAATCACCAACTCTGGCAACCACTGTATTAAATGTTAAGTTCTATCTCTGCACAATAAGCTTTCAGTTTTTGTTAAAATGTTTCTTATTTCTTTTCCCTTTTCTCTCTTTCCTTTATCTTAAAGCTGTCTTCAACGTGAGGCTTATTCTAGATCAAGTACTCTGTCACTCTGTCAAGTACAACATCAAACTCTTTTCTGCCCTTCACGTGTAATTAGCTGTGAGTTTAATTGGGCAAATTGAACTTTCTTTTGTTCTGGATCAGCGACTCAGCTGGAGTTGAGTGCATTCACTAGCAGCTTATGTGTGTGTGGGCAAATGTCCTTCTCTGGTTTCCCTGGGGCAGTTTTTTGTAGCATGTTTTTCTATGTTTAAGGGTTAACGTGCAAGCGCTTTCATACAGTCACACTTGTTTTTTTTATTTATCTGCGTAAAAGCTATTATGCCAGAGTTCATAACAATAACCCGCAGGGTCACTTACCCTTTATTTTTAACCTCAGCAGCTTTGACCTGCAGAATCGCCAAGCCTTCTGGACACCTGTTGGTGACCCTATTCATTAGAGTAGATACGTTTACTGTGCCTTCAGGAAGAGCTGCATTGCTGCACATAAATGAGCTTTTATCAGTCTGAGTGTGTGTACTACAGTCCGTTATTGAATGTGCTTGCTTGCTTTCCGTTTGCTGTAGGCACGTGCCAGCATTCTGTAGTCAGCCATGATGAGCTCGTTCATCTTCCTCGCTCTCTCAGGTGAGAGAAAAGATAACAGAATGAGGCGGAGGGGCTGTTGCAGAGATGATGGAAGACAGCTGGGATGTGTTGAGTGGGTATAAGGAGAGCAGAAGAAAAAATGAAGGAGAACTTTAAGGTGAGATTGAGAGGACTTTAGAAGCACCACACGCCTCTGCTCGCTCGTGCTGGGGGTTTGTCCTCTGCTGCCTCCACCTGGGGTGACCTTCAATTCTTTGTGCCAGCTAAAGAGCCTGTATTTGAAACTATTGCAGAATTTAAAGGGGTAGTTCACCCAGGACTGAATTATATTCTCAGTCTAGTAATTTGCAGACAAAAGGGGATGCTGGCCTTTTGTTCCATAGCTTCAGAATGTACAAAAGACCTGAAGTAGTTCATTTATCATTCTCTTTTACAGTTACCGCTCTATAACAGTTTGTGATGAGATGTGAGGTCCAAGTCTTTTGCTGTGTTCTCACTTCTCAGTATCTAAAACCGTTTGAAAAGGAAATATTTTAAAGGATACTAAAATACTAATAATTTTTAAATAAACTGTAAAATTTATATTAGAAAATGTATAGGTGGGTCTGAAATATGGGAGACTCCTGGGAAAAATGGGAGTGTTGGCAGGTATGATTCAACCTGACTAAGGTAATTTTTATTTCGCAATATGTTTTGTAAAAGCCAATAAAGGTAAAATGTATCTTGCGTTACATTTTTTTAAAAGTAACTCAAATAATATTACTTATTTTTAAGAGTAATGTTTTACTTTACTTGTTACTTTGAAAAAGTAATATTATTATGTAGCTTGTAATAATAGAATACCATAGAACACAAGACATGTCAATCGTATGTTTTTGAATGGGGAAAAGTGTAACGGTTAATATGGTGAGTAAAGCTCCGCCTACTAATACAGGAGCCAATCATCGATCAAATATGACAAATAAAACCCACCTTCGAGTACAGGAGCCAATCATCGTTTGCTATAGACTGGCGAATACCCGGGGGAGGGGCTCGGACCAGACGTGAGTTTCTGCAGATTTTGTGTGATTTGGACGTTTAGAAATGAAACTAAAGAGACAGTTGTTGTTTAATTGCAATGATTATTCCTAATATGTAATTCAGTCGTAAGCTTGGCAAGCCGTTTTGGAGAATTTGATGTTTCCTCATTCAGACAGAGGTGTTTCAAAGATGGTCACCGAGTGGCGTGACTTATAACGCATTACCCCCAACACTGGTCCTAACCAAGGTTGACAAATACTATAAAACTATTGCTGCAACTCTTATTATATATTTTTTAGTTGTTCAGTTTCTGTGGCAGTTTTTTTTAATTTCATTTTCAGTGTTTAAACGGCTCTAATGTAAGATCAGAGTTCATCTTTCTGTATTAGTTTCCTCCCACAGCCCTCCTCCCACTCGCTCCTCATTTTTTCCCTCTTTATCTCTCTGTCTCTCACCTTGTTCTCCAACACCTACTGTAGATGCATCGATTTGTGAGAACCTGTGAGTGCAGTCCTGTCAGTCTATGTTTGAGAGATGAATGTAAATCAATATCATCTGTGGTCAGGGGACACATTAGACCCTGCTGCGTCATCTACCTTTATTAGCCATGCTGGATCACACTTCTGCTCCGCCAGTCCATGAAACCCTCTGTTGCTCTCCACACAGAGCAATGACCAATGATTTGTCACTGTGGCTCCAGTGGTTTGGGCTAATAGGATCGGATTAGCGATGCTGGCTTTTCTTTCGATACAGTTCTATCAATTTGATCAGGGTTTCAACTCTTGATTTCCCATGACTAACTGGATTTCTGACAAGGCAAGGTCTGATTAAAAATAAAAAAGGTAACAACTTGGATAGTGCAGCCCCCAGGTGTCTAGGAAGAGTAGCCCACTTGGAGAGGCATCGTTAATGTCAAGGTTGCCAAATTCAGTTTTACTCGCTGCACATTTCTGCCTGATTTGCTCATGGTTTGCCAAAGCAATGTTCCACGCCAAAGAAAGTTTAATTATTTGGAAAAAATCTGTGCGGATTCAAAGTGGAAATGACAAAAGGAATTTCTCAAGAAGTTTCCTGAGATCAGATTCTACTTTTTTTTTTTTTCCTGCGTTCCATCTTAAGAATGTGAGGTTTAAATTTCGATGTGATCTGATTTCAAAGTAGAGATGAGACACGTGAAAGTCATTACACAAATTGAACCAAGCTCCTCGCTTCACAGCCAGTGCCTCACTCATATTTTCCTTATTAAAGCAATTAATGGGAAATGAAGGGCATTTAATGAAATCATTTCAACGGATGATTTAACATCTGAAAAATTGGGGCTTGTGAAATTCAACATCATCCCTCACTCCTGTCTTTGTCACCAAGGCTTAAATGCGCGATCTTCACCTTCACTCCCATTTGAAAATTGGCGAAGCTCTTTACAATGTTATTAAAGAGATTAGTTTGGCATCTCATGCAACATTGGCAGCCGATATCTGTCCTTCAGTCTGGTATAATGTCTCATTTTCAATTCAATGGATTTTTCCCCCAAGACTAGATATTGGACGATAACCAGTTACCAAAGTTTTTTTAGAAAAGGCTTTTTAAAACCTTAAATTTTCAGTTCTACCATTCCTATGGTATATAATAGTTACAACTATTTTATTTAGTTGTTTAGTGCAAGGGTTCCCAAACTTTTCAGTCTGCGACCCTCAAAATAACAATGCCAGTGACTCGCGAGCCCCAATATCATCTGAGGTGGTTATTT
>CAIGQZ010032312.1:10620434-10652408 GCA_903798205.1 Danio tinwini
TATATATATATATATATATAAAACCAAGGTTAATATATAACCTTGCACACAACAGCACACAATAGGCCCAAGTTTATCCATCGTTTAAATGTAAGTGCCGTCAGGGTATCAGAAAGTTTAACCTGGTGCCATAACCTGCCGCTATTGCTGTGTCTTTAATATAACGTAATCACCCAAGGAGTTGCAAAAAAAAAAAAAAATCAAAAGGCTGACGGCTTTTTATTGGCATGCTGCTTTTTAATGTAACTATTACCTATAAAATTGATAATTGAAAATTGAAAACATATTGATAAAATATGTTAGTTCTAATATTTTAATAAAATGAATTAGATTTTTGGAAATCACCAAGCCTGACATGTCCCAAAATATTTTTATCCAAGGTTATCACATCGTCAGAATGTGATAACACCAGCCCATGCCTACCCAAGACTGTATTTAGTTTCATTTGGGTGGATATCTTTTTGTTTATTATTTTTCTGTGCGTCCTCTCTGAGGTATTTGGCTTCACATTTTGGGTGTTTAAAAAAAGAAAAAGACAAAAAGAAAACAGATAAATGGATCCAACTCCAAGGCTTCATAAAACTGATTTTATTTCTCCAGTGTTTTTTTATGTTACATCCTTGACCCTGGACCAGGGTCGTAACACATTTTAATATTTTATTTTGGTTGTTCTGTGCGTCTTTCTTTCATTGCAAGATTCTACAAACGATCTGTGTCTTGTTTTGTTTTGTTGTTTTCATTGGTTAGACTATTAGTCTGAATCCAGTTGTTTGTCTATTTGAAAGAATGATATCCACACAGTGTATTGTAGCTATTTAGATTTGTCAGATTTGTACCGTTTTTACATTGTTTGTATTGGTTTCTATTAGCCAGTATCAATTCTCTAAAACAACAACAGGGTTTGGTGTACAGATGCTATCTTGCATCATGACAACATGTTGCTCTTCTGAATTTTTATTATTATTACTTCTATTGAGGCAGCAGTATTGTAGGAGGCTGATATTTGTGGCATTATTTTGTGCTGCCATCTCTGCTGGTACTAATATTCAGCTAACATCTGTGAAGACCAGACTGGCTAGCACTATATTGTCATTTTATGCTCGACTTGCACTTTGCAACAACACAACCTTGGTTCTTTAATGACTTTCAGCCTGTTTTCTACAAGCAGTGTCTGATGTGTTTGTGTTTCATGAGGAATTAAAGGCTTCTTAAGAATCGGATTTGTCAAGCTGAAACAGATTTCTGCAGTTGTGAATTTGCAGAATCTCCAAGCATATGTGAATGGTATTTCATGTGGTTTATGCTCACACACCCAATTATGATCAGATTTCAGTCAGGTATGCCCCAAAATCATCTTTCTAATATTTGTTATATATTGTTCTGATTCTGTCATTCAATTCAAGTTTAAACGAGTCAGAATTTTGCTGTGAACATTTCTCCTTTCATCTCTGTTATGGCTTATACTACTTTGAACTAACCTTGACATTTGTATTGTAGCACTTTTTAACATTTGCAGGCTCCTTGTGATGAATCATTTTCTCTAAGAGAAAGGTGTAAAAATGTTCTGTTACTCTTTAGATTTCTCGATTTTATATGTTATTTAACCTTGAGCTTGTTTCTGACATCTGCAGTGTTTCTCCTATGGAGGTTAAAGTATTACTGACCATGAGTCACATGTCAGTAGTAGTAAAAGTTGAACCATAGCAGTCCCATGGTCAATAACATTGTGGAAGTTGTTTTATAGATTGTCAAACTGTACTATTCCGTCTCTCTCTCTTTTTGCCTCACACCCCATTGTGTATCTGATTATACAAAGGTCATGTCCCACTTTTCAGCTGGGATGAAGAGTAGCGACAGACATGAGAGGCTTGTGGGTAAGTGGCAGCTCCACAGGGCAGCTATGCCAAACAGAATCATCTGGGAACCAATTCTGGGATTGGCTAGGATTATTTTTTTTTCCACATGGCTGTAATATATTGGATGACTGGATTGGCATCCCAGCGGTGGCTAGAAAAATGGACAGTTACAGAAAAAGGGAGAAAGTTGCAGATGGCTGACCGAGAGAACATGTAATTTTGCATACCTATGTGGCTGTCTCTGTCAAGCACCATCATTCTCTTCAGACATTTTCCAGGTTTTTCTTGAGAACAGAAGGATTTTTTGCATGTACATGCAGTTATGTTATTGAATGTGACTCTTAAAGCAAAAGGGTTGTTATGTTGAGTGATAATAGATCTTAAGCCAACATTCCTCAGCATATTCAGTCCTGCAGCATTTTGCACAATTCAGAATTTAGCTAATAACTCATCAATATTTATAATTTATTATATTTATTTATTACCAATCAATCAATATTTAAGTTCAATCATTTAATTAATTTGTATTTGAAATGTGGTAGCAGACAGGATGCACACTTGTATTTCAAATCTGGATCCCTGGACACAGAATTAAAAGGATTTGAAACTATTATAATTACTATTTATAAGAAAGTTTTGAGACATTTAACTAAAAATATTGAAGGTCTGTAGCCTACGTGGAGGGTATTCATCATTCTTCGTAATCTGTTAAGATTAGGATGGGCTCCAGAGGCTCTTACATATGATCTCACATCAAGATCTCAACTCTCCTGGACCAGAAAAGATTGGTAGAGCTCATTTACCATCTTTACCATATCTATACCATTAGAATCACATGGGTAATGTAGCATGGAGGATATGTGGCTCTCGTTGGCATAAGTCATATGTTTACTAGCAAAAAGACTTGCTGTCTCTGTAGTGGAGAGATTAATAGAATGGAGCCATGAAAGAAGATGCTTCCAGCTTTTCCTCCTGGTTGGTTGAACTGAAAACGGTTGATATGTGTGGTGATAACACACTCAAGCCAAAGAAATCTGATACAGATACCTGAACATGAGTATCAAATCTGGGTTTTGATTTATTTATCTCTTAATATCATATTATACCAGTTTTCATTTTATTCCGATTTATATTTGTTTATATTTTAGTCATATTCAGGGATACATAATGTTTTTAGTTTTATCTCATGAGTGCATCTGCATTCTTAATTTAGTTATTGCTAGGACCAGTCAGACTCTGCTGACATTTTTGGCTATTTCTGTGGAAAAGTTTATAAAAAAATCTAAAAAAAAATCTGTGGATTTATGCAAAATTATTTTAGGAGTATCATGACTAAGACTTTGTTTAATTTATAACTTTTTAACTTTTTTAATGTTTACAATGGAAATCCAATTAGATTCACTTTTTTGGTACACAACAAGTATCTCATATAATAATATATCTACTAGGACAGAAAATATGACTTTACAAACTGTATTGTAAATAAAGCATATGAACATTTTAATATTACTATTATTATATCACAATAATATTAGTGAAATTAATTTAAAAACTGAATAAATATAAATTTATACAAATAAATACATAGACTCAATTGGCAAAAAAACAAATTTGTCCACGCAGTTTCTGTGTGGGCCTAGTTATTGCACATATGTGACTTGTTTTTTTTGTTTTTTTTATTATATTTTTTTATGCTGTGAATTATACAGGGCAAAGTTTCAAACCGATTGAAACTTGTAATGCCATTTAATGTTATTTAGTATTGGCAATGCCATTTAGAGTCGCCTAACTTCACTGGTCAAGCTGTATCCTTTTGATTTAAAAATTGAGCCAGTTCATTAAAGTCATTTGATAGTGATTAATAGGGGTGTAACAATGCAGATTACTCATGATTCGGTTGGTAGCATGTATACTTTCTCAAATGTTTAAGGGAACCGATTGCATTTGCTAAGGTACTTGTCAATTCAGGGACTTTGACTGAATTCTTGGGTGAATTTGTTCTTTCCAAAGCAAGACTTACTCATTTGTGCGTTGAAACTTATTCACACATTTTGTTCTCAGGGTGTGTTCAGTTCTTTAATGTGTAAAATGTAGTGCACAAATTTCACTACTTTGCATGTGAATTTTAATTTGTTTTGATCATCAATGTATTGGCCAGAATGCATATCCATCGAATAAACCATGAATTAGCCGAACTCTGTTTTACAGTTATGTTTTAAAGTATAGATGGATGTGTCATCATATTCAATATGAACCACAGGGCAAGCACATGGTAATCTTTGGGTGGAGAACTATTGCCCTAGTGACTGTAACCATGCACCTTGAGTCATTAGTTGAACAGAGTATAATGAAAGAAAAGAGTAGGATTTTTTAAATGAAGATTAATCGGAAATGAGTATTTTTACCCAGCTCTTTAGGAAAAGTTCTTTTAGGTCTTGGATACATAGAGTTCTTCAGGGAAACAGGCTGTGCGGAGTGCCATGCTAAGTACATAATTGGTGCTTGAAGTACTTTCAAGTCCTCAAAAGCACTGACATAAAAAGACACGCAAGCGAGTCCTTCATAATCAGACAAGATGGTTGGATCTGGGCTAGCGAATGTAGTTATCTATCTGCTTTTTATGTTCAGCAGGAAATATTAAAAGGCTACTATGTCAATGTTCTCACCCCATCAGTGGAATCACACAGGAGTCCTCACGAACCCTTCTGCCTCAGCTGTGATGACAGTTTGAGAGATGGGAACAGCAAAACTTATAGAGAGACTGCATTAACATTCACCACAGGTTTGGAGAAAGCGCTTGCCTCAGGGCTACACTTTTTCTGCCATGTGGAGCAGAGGCAGAGAGAGAGAGATGAAGAGAGATATGCTCGGTAGGGTGGAGTCCTCAAACAGGGCTTCTAATCATTGCTCTGTACCCGCTTAGAGCCTGCTGGATTTCTCCGAGCTGATCTGTAGGGGGGGTTCAAGGGTGTAACGCCTTTGGGCAGATGACAGCTTTAAATGGCAATCTGTAGATTCAGTTGGCCTCTGGCATCTGTAACTGCTCTGTCCTCTCCAGACTGCTTACTTGGTTACCATCAGATTAATGGATAACTAATATTACCTTTGGCACAGCAATTAACACACAGCAAGCAAGGGAAATTGGGTCACGACACAGGCTAAGCAGTTTCTCTTGTGAACTTGTTGCTTGCTAAGGCTACTAACTTTTCATTGCTCATGCAAGAGATTTGAACAAACCCCTAGCGATCAGTGCTTAACTTTTCTTTATTCGTTTTTATGTATTATAGAAGTATCGGATCGGGTTTCAGTATCAGTTGATACTCAAAATCAAATGACTCGGACTCGAAGGCAAACAGCAAACCTGATCAGGACATCCCTATTGGAAACTTTTGTTTTGTGTTCACCTCATGAATAAAGTTGTTGCACATTTGCTGGTTCCAGCCTCAGAATGAGCGAGTTTTAGCTACTTGTACATTAAGGAAGCATTCAGAAAAACAAAAACACCTGTGAAGAAACTCGACACAGAGAACCATTAAAACCTGCTGCCAGCTGGCATTTTGGAAGTGTTATTTCCGAGAACAACATACAGCACGCAGAAGTATAAATGCGCGACGGTGTAGTATAAATCAGTCTTTACATTTTTAACCTGACAAGATGATGCACAATTTATTAATTGTTGGTTTTCAGACACATTTATGATTAGGGATTTGATTGTGAATGCTTATTTCTCTCTATATAATTTTAACTTTGATGTTGTCAAGCACTTACTCAAAGGCAACCTCTTTAAAAGCATTATTTCCTGAGGACCGCTTCACTATAACACAGGTTTGAGCTCCATTATATAAACTTTCTCATTTTATGTTTTCTACTTTATCATCAAGATTTTGTTACCTATAACTTATTACCTAAACTTTCAAAAACATTGTTGACATTGACAAAAACTATGCATTTTGTTGTTTGTTGAAAGGATTCTATGTGCAAAATGTGAGAAGAAAAGCTTTGTGGTGTATTTTACTTGTGTCAGTAAAAATCTAAAGAGCCTAATAGTAAAATCTCTAAAAACTATGCAGATTGCAGTGTTTGTTTATATAGAAATCTGGTTGAATGTATATATAGGGTTGTCAGGATAAAATATATTTTAATAATTTAATTTTGTAAGCATTGCCACTAATATCCTAACGTGTTGATAACTAGAAGTCGCTGCAAATATTAGGGCATGTGCAAATAATTGATGCTATTGGCCTCTGTTGGTGGATGGAGACAGTAGTGCAGTACATCGATCAATCAGCACTCTGGTTGAAAACCCAGCTGTTCCAAGACACGTTGTTGGCTCAAACCGATATCATAATACATTTGCAGCGGGATCATATTTAATCGATTTGACCCCATCAGATTAAACTGCAGTTTAGGCACAATTGCTTTTTCCTGGGCATGCCATAAGGTTTGGGTCAATGAGATTATGGATTGATTGATTGATGTCTTAATGCATTAAATCTGTAGCTTCCATGAAAATTGTGCCCTTGAGCAAAGGCAGCGCTGTGGGTCATGGCCCCGTGCCATGCTGCTGTCGACAGTTCTGTAATGGTATGTTGACCTTCTCTCACAAAAGGGTGAATTGGACCTAACCTTTTTATGGTAGTCTAGTTGTAGGTTTGCTTTCTGATTCCATCAAATATGGAGTGTCTTTCCAAATATTTATTGGCATCTTCATACACATAATATTTTTGGTTATTGAAAATAATAATAATAATTCCTTACATTTTTATTGCGCTTTTCTGGACACTCAAAGCGCTTTACACATTGGGGGGCAATCTCCTCATTCACCACCAGTGTGCAGCATCCACCTAGATGGCGCGACGGCAGCCATATTGTGCCAGACAGCACACCACACACCTGCTGATAGGTGGAGAGGAGACAGAGTGATGAAGCCAATTATGGTTAAGATGCCATGATGGACAGAGGCCAATAGGCAAACCCCTACTCTTTTTCAAAGGACATCCTGGGATTTTTAATGACCACAGAGAGTCAGGACCTTGGTTTAACATCTCATCCGAAAGAAATCTCTCTGAGCAGTATAGAGTCACCTTCATTATAATGGGGTGTTAGGACCCACACATATCACAGTTTGAGTGCCCCCTGCTGGCCTCACTAACACCACTTCCGGCAGCAACCTAGCTTTCCCATGTGGTCTCCCATCCAGGTACTGACTGAGCGCAGCTCTGCTTAGCTTCAGTGGGCAACTATGTGAGAGTTGAATTTTCTGCTAGGGTTGTCAGGATCATCACGTCTGTTAGCAGTGAATTTTGTATGCAAATCTGAGCATAGATTGGACAAACAAATATAAGGGTATCAATCTCACGTTTATTACAATTTTCGCCCAATTCTGTTTTTTTGCTGGTCGATTGGTGCATGCTTACTTTTATGTAATTATATCACAGTACCATGATATCACATTTATATTAAATGTATTTACTGCAAATCTTTTTACTGTCTTTTCTCTGTTCATCCCAAATGTTGCATCTTCTTAAGGATTTTGTGTTTGTATTTGTAAGAACACTGCCCTATAGACCCAATGCCACCTAAGCCATCTCGGACGGGGCCAAAATGACGCCCTTACATGCCTTCTCATGTTGTTCTGGAAACTACCTGATTGATCTGTTCACTTCCTCTTGAGTCCCAGTCCAATGCCTTCCCTTTCATAATGAAATACCCAGCCTTTGTTATCAGAGAAGGAGCAGATCCACAGAATCAATGAGCTCCAGTTCTCCGCACTGGCTAATCACTGCCCCGCACAGCGGAAGCAGCCCGACTCCATGCTCAACCACCATCGATCAGGGCCTGATCTGAGCCCACCAGCACTCAAAGCCCATCAGCACAGAAGCCGCCCTCCCACAGGCTGTCCCTCGCCAGCTCCTCATCGCCTAATGAGGATGCTCATTTGAATCAGAGAAGCTGTGAATGCATAATAAGGTGCATGCTTGCTTTCAGCTGACTGTTGCACTGATACCAGAGTGGCGTATTGATCTGTTTACTCTGCGTCTCGTCCTTAAATATCAGTGTTCAGGAGGAGGGCTGAGCTCTGAAGTAAACACCTGCAATGGGGAGTTGAGTCTATAGGATCAGTGCAGTAATCGAGTGTTTAGTTCAATGTTGTTCTGGCACTGTGCTTACCTGATTTAAGAATGCTATCAAACAAATAGAGGACAACGCATTGTCTATAGGGTTATGTACAAAACCATATCATTGTATTTTATGTTTTCTTAACTTTTTAGTTTAAATATCAATTCCCATTATTAACTACTTTCTTATTATCTCCTTGTTATCAAGATATTGGATGTTTATTGGTATGATTAAAGGTAGGGCTGGGTGATATTGAAAAACAAATTATCACAATACCATGTTTCATATCATTCGATATCAATAATTATTGATTTTTTTTTTACAATACATTTAGAAATGCCAGAGTTAAAAAAACACTTCATTTTAATTTACCAAAATAACTAAGGCAAGTCGTTTTAATAGTCAAAAACAAAAATATTTAAACAAAATATCACATCTCTTTATAATAAAATAGTGTTAAAGAGACTCTTAAACTTGATAAATAAAATGTTACAAAGTGTGTGCGATGGTAAAGGTAGATCAACATCTGTAAGGTGTGAATAATAATGAAACAGTAAACCTCAAAATCTGTTAATAAAACAAATTGTGATAATCAAATCTGAGCTTTCAAGTAAAGGAACTAACCATAATTATTCAAATACATACTGCAACAATGCAAAGTTGAATGACTACATTACCCACTAAATGCTAAAAAATCTTTCAGATGGGGTGCTAGTGGCTGAGATGCACAAGAAAAGAAACCAAAAAGCCACTCTAGTGAGTGAAAACTGTCCTTCAGCCTGCAGCTAGCTCTCTGCAACTTTCACATGGTCACTCACTGAAGCTAAGCAAGGCTGCGCCCGGTCAGTACCTGAATGAGAAACCACATAGGAAAACTAGGATGCTGCTGAAAGTGGTGTTAATGAGAGCAGCAGGGGACGCTCCTGTGGTCTATGTGGGTCCTAACACCTCAGTCTTTCAGATGAGACATTAAACTGAGGTCCTGACTCTCAATGGTTCTTAAAAATCCCAGGACGTCCTTCAAAAAAAAAAAAAGAGTAAGAGTGGCCTCCTAACCATCCTCATATCATAATTGGCTTCATCACTCTGTCTCCTCTTCACCAATCAGTTGGTGTGCAGTCTGGTGCAATATGGCTGCCGGCGTGTCATCCAGTTGGATGCTGCACACTGGTGGTAGATGAGGAGATTCCCTGCAAAAATGTGTAAAGCGCTTTGAGTGTCCAGAAAAGCACTATATAAGTGTAAGGAATTCATTAATTTAAATTATGTAATAGTTTTTTTTATCTAAACAATAGCATCTAAGCAAATTATTGTTCAGTTTGTTCTGCTTTTAAATTTCCTTTTCAAAACATTACTGCTAAGCAAAGAAAGAGCTTGATTTATTAATAATTATTTATTTTTTAGGCTGTGAATTGCACTGAAGTGCTGTGATATTAACTTCTTGTAGAAATACAAGCTTGTCATACTATTTGGCCATAAAGCAATTTGTATTACGAGAAAGTATTTATTATTTATGATGCATCTAAAAATGAAAGAGGAAAACTAGCATGTTTAAAAAGATTGTTGTATTTGATTGCATTATCATATAAAATATGTTCCTTTTAAAGATTAAATAATCAGAATCCTTTACATTCAACATAATAATGTTATTATGCAACGCCTTTGTGTCCACTCTACTGAACCCAAAAGGTTGATCTTCTGAACAGTGTCACAGCTGTGTGGGTTTAAGGGCTGGAGCAGCAACCTTGCTAATGAAGTTTGTTGCGTTAATGTAATTAATTAGAGTAGTTACCTGCCAGACAAAGCTCGCCTAATGGATCGAAAATTTAAATGCTATATCCTCATTCCTTGTGGGGACGCACTAAATCAATCTTCACTTGCATGCATATAAATACACAGCTTCAAGCTTTAAAGCTAGCCTGCATGCTTTTAACTACAGTTGCTTGTTTAATCGTTTGGTTGGCTTTAATGTTAATTAATAAATAAAGGGATGTTTTAACAGTCATCTGATGTTTAATAGCCTCAGTGCATATAGTGTTTGATCATATTTGCTGTAAACATATGCTGTGTGGTGACAGATGGTTTTATAAAAGGCTTATTGAAATAGTCTCTAACCAGCACTGTGCAGTCCATTCAGACTGCAGATGAGCTTCTGTCACACCTAGACTTCCCATAATTCCTCTCTCTGCCCTCAAGTGTAGAAAAAGAAGCATCTTTATCTTCCCCCTTGGCCTACGCACACTGTATTTCTCCACTAAATTACTTTTCCCTGTGTCTGTGATGGAAGAGTGAAAAAAAATGATCGCGACGAGTGAAATGTAGAAATGATATGTCCACTGGAAGTCTTTTCTCAAGAGAGACTTCAGAGCAAAAGAGGCGGCCATATAGAAAGTCTGAGCGTTATGAGATTGATTGGACTGGATAAGGATTTTATTTCTCGTAGGCTGTAATTCAGTCATTCATTTCGAAACCTGACCTTTTTCTCTCCAAGCAGTATTTAGATGGATCCTGGTTTTATTCAAACTAGCATGAAGCAAATGTCACTGACTTACAGTGGTTAGAAACTACACAGACTGATTTAATTCTACTTGGTTTTATTTATTTTAAAATAGATGAGTTTCCTTCATGCAGCTCTTCTGCGAGAAACAGTGTAAGAATGCAAATTTGTGTGGGCTCTTTTTGACTCATTGCACAGCTTATTTTGGGAAAACTTTCAAATTGAAAATGTGCTGGAGTTTATGCTGGATTAAATCCAATTATAGATGCTTGTTTGTATTTTGTCTGGTTGATGATTTTATCAGTGGAATAATGCTTTGAAGAGAGAAAAGACAGACACATAAAGGTTTAAACTGAACAGAAATAGGAATATGTACACACACCGCCACTTTATTAGGTACACCTGTCCAACTGCTCGGTAATGCAAATTTTTTATCAACCAATCCCATGGTAGCAACTTAATGCATTTAGACATGTAGACATGGTCAAGATGATCTGCTGCAGTTTAAACTGAGCATCATAATGGGAAAGAAAGGTGATTTAAGGGACTTTGAACTTGGCATGGTTGTTGGTGTCAGACCGGCATGTCTGAGTATTTCAGAAAATGTTGATCTACTGGGATTTTCACGCGCGTCCATCTTTAAAGTTTACAGAGAATAGTCAGAAAAAGAGAAAATATCCAGTGAATGGCAGTTCAACAAATGCCTTGTTGATGCCAGAGGTCAAAAGAGAATGGGCAGACTGGTATGAGCTGATAGAAAGGCAACAGTAACTCAAATAACCACTTGTTGCAACCGAGGTATGCAGAAGTGCATCTCTGAACGCACAACACGACCAACCTTGAGGCGGATGGGCTACAGCAGCAAAAGACCACACCGTGTGCCACTCCTGTCAGCTAAGAACTGGAATTTGAGGCTACAATTTGCACAGGGTCACCAAAATTGGACAATATAAGATTGGAAAAACGTTGCCTCGTCTGATGAGTCTCGATTTCTGTAGCAACATTACGATGGTAGGGTCAGAATTTGCCATCAACAACAAGAAAGCATGGATCCATCCTTGTATCAACAGTTCAGGCTTCTGGTGGTGGTGTAATGGTGTGGAGGATGTTTTCTTGGCACACTTTGGTCCCATTAGTAATTGAGCATTGCGTCAACACCACAGCCTACCAGAGTATTGTTGCTGACCATGTCCATCCATGTCAATATGGACCAAAATCTCTGAGAAATATTTCCAGTACCTTGTTGAATCTATGCCACGAAGGATTAAGGCAGTTCTGAAGGCAAAAGGGGGTCCAACACAGTACTAGGATGATGTACCTAATAAAGTGGCCAGTGAGTGTATAAACATGGTTGTTGTGTCTGCAGCTACTTAAAGTGGACAAACTGATCAAGCAGAAAACTCTTGGGATGCCAAAGGAGGGTGATGCTCCAGCCTGAAGAGAATACCTCATGTTGCATTATTTTTTAGGTTTATATGCTGGGAAAAACAACACTTTGTATACACTCACACACAGAAACCAAGACGCTTTGGTCCCCTGAGGTGAAAGTGAGACATAACAGCTGTCTTCCCAAGTTGTCTTGAGCTTTGCTGTTGTCTGAGCCGGTTAGGGGGTGATTACGGCCTCCCACATTCAGCTGGGATGTGGCAGAAGAGAAGCTGGGTATCAAATAAATGCCAGCCAATAGATCTCGACAAGCTCACCTCTGCCATGGGGACCAAAGCAGAATCACCATCGGGGTCATCAGAGTGTTGGTTGGAAACTTTTCAGTATACTGAATGGCTGAGGTTATTAATTTAAGACTTGATTAGAAATGAATTTCTTTGACAACCTGAACAAATAGCTTATTTGAATTCTGATAAGTTCATTTTCTATCCTCATAAGATTTTGTTAAATGCATAAGATTTGTTCATGGACTGGAAAACTCAATACTTTTATCAAAAAAGGATTTTGTTTAGTCCTGCTGTGAGTTTACCTTGTGACCTGTATAACTGCTCATATCCTATCCCAGAATCCCTCGACAGTGCGCGTGCAGGGCAAGTGAGCGCATCCAGCAGAGTTCCTGACTTCCCTTCTCCTTGTGCCATGAAACAAGTGTGTTCAAGCAGAGCTCAGGGCCAGCTTCGATTAACAGCTCCAAGTCAGCCCTAGGCCATTTCAGCCACAGTTAGTGGGCTTAATTGCTTTTTGACCCACGAAGAGAGATGATGCGCATTTCACATTCCCCCAAGTATAGCATATTTCCTCCACACAGAAATGCCCCCACATTCAGATTTGTGCGAGTTACAAATTCTGAACATGGAGGGGAAACATTAACATATATTAAAGGGCTGCCTGTTTTATTTGAGGTTATTTTCTGTGATGTTGAGTCCACTGCACTCACACTGATGGATTTGAAATAATAAAAAATAAGTCAATTTTTTTTTTGGTGTATGACAGCACCGTGAACTCCCGAGCTTCTGAAAAATTTAAAATCTCTGCTTCCGTCTGGAGATTATAGAAGTCTGCTTTCAGCTGTGAAGGTTTTGAGATTAGTAATAATGTTCCTTTTCGTAAAGAAATGACTGTTTTTATTCAGCAAGGATGAACCGTAAAGGCTTGACTAATACAGAACAGTTTTATTTCTATAAATGCAGTTTTTTTAACTTTATATCAAGGTTATGCAATATATCAAAATTACTGCACATGTGCATTAAAAAATGCATATTATTAATGATTAATAATTAATAATGAATATACCGATTTAATGATGCATCTGTGAAACAGTGGGGGAAAGAATTCTTTCAGAAACATACAAGAGTAAAATTTTTTACTTTAAAAGTGTGTATTTGTTTTCTCTTGTAATTATGGCTTTCTGTATGTCTATGACTATGATGTATGGTAATGAAAACTTTTAATGTCATAATGCAACATATTATAACGCCTGATCTTAGTTACAGTGCTCAGCATATATAAGTACACCCCTCACAAATCTCTCTTTTAAATTCATATTTTTAATATGAAACCATACAATATTATATTTGTGCATATACATTAGATTAGTCAGTACTGAAGCCAAATCTGGAGCTTATCTAACAAAATAACTTATGATAACGGTCTAAAAACTAGTACATCCAAATTTATATGTTATAGAAAAATATTAAATACAAATTTAAAAAAGAGGATTTTTTGCAGTATTTTACAATTTCTAAATATGTTTAACTAAAATTATTATTTTAATAAATATATCTGTTTAATAAATCTGTTTTGTTTAAATGCACCAAAATACATTGCCTATATTCGCTGAGAAATGGATAAAAATATTCATTTTCAAAATGGGGTGTACTCAATTATGCTAAGCACGATACACCCTTTATTTATTATATTGGTGGTTCTTGCTGTGGCTTTCTGTAACAGTTCTAGTTAATGTACTTATAAGTAATTAAATTGAGTTCAAAAAATGAATTAAATTCAATACAGATGGGCCTAGGGCTGCACGATATTGGAAAAATCTAACATTGCAATATTTTTTTTCCTGCTATATATATTGCTATAGGAATACAATTTCACTAGATTGGTTGAATAACTATTTGGAAAGAATTTATCTTTTTAGATTGATTGGGATGATTCTGTAGGGAAGCGCATATGCATAAAATATAAGAAATAATCTACAAGCATAGATCAATTCAATTAAGAAAAACATACCAATTAAATAAGCAGTGTTTTATTGTTTTCAGAGGACTCAATCTGTATTCAGGTATACAGTAATTAAATAACCAAAGGTAAAATAATACTTCATATCCTTCGTTTTATAAACAATTCTATAAAATTAATCGTTATTAACTTGTCAAAGTTACAAATGGTACAATTTCTTATGCTTGAATGCTTTTAAAACCCTCACAGTCACAGGCCTCAAAAAAACACTTGCAAAATGGTAAATTATAATCCAGACTCAACATTGCGTGTACACGAGATTATTGAGAAAGATCACACTGATATCAATGCTCAAATTATATATTGTGCAGTTCTACACAAGAGATTGTTTGAAGGTATATTTCCAAATTTTAGCAATGTTATGGCAATATTTTATGCAGCAGATAACCTGGGGGCATCTCAGCTTTAAGTGTCTTTTTCGTCAACCCCCAGCTCCATTGTCCCCGTGTGTATGGAGGAAAATGAGACGTGTCAATCTGCCAATCTGAGGTCAGATCCATTTCTGCTCATCAGCACACTAACCCCCTTCCACTCGAGATTTTTGATCACTTTGATTTGTTCAAACAGCATAACAATCTTTGTGTTTACCGTCTCCCCTTCCACCATCTCTTACAGCACAGTTCATTCATATTTAATGGAGCCCCACTATGGTGGTGCCCACAAACACTTCCTGCAGCATCACAGGCCAGAATGTGAGGAAGAGCTTTAACATGGGCCTCTCTCAAACTTACTGGCAGAGAGCATTCCCCTTCAAGGGCCGCAGAACCACGATAAGTGTGGGGACTGTCAAACCAAAGAGGCTCACTTCTGTGAACTAGGCGGAGGGGTTTGGAAGGAAACTGGACACACACTCCTCTGTCATCTGTTCCAGAGGGCCGCGCTGCCACTGCTGCCCACTCACTGTAGACAAAGCAGCTTCTGTGTTTGATTGAAAATGAAAAAGAGGAGGAGAGAGTGTTACAGCTCTATTAAAGACTAAGAACGTCTGAGTCACTCAGTTCAGCACAACACGAGCCGATTTTATGCTTCCATCTTTTACAATTTGTCTGATTCACACGAACATGCACACATGTATGGAAAAAAACCCTCTTTTTCTTTACTTCTTCATGCTTTTGTTCACTTCTTAGCTGGAGAACAGACAGGCTGTAGAGTTGGTGCTCTAAGTTGAGCAGAACTGGAAACTCCAGCCTCACTTTCTCAAGCAAAGTTCTTTTTATTGGTGCACAACTGAGTGGTTGAACTTTCAATTACTCAGACACTTCATTCTGTTGCCCAAATCCTGGCACTTATTTGATTACTACACTGGGACACATAACAGATTTTTTCACCACACATTTTATACATTTCATTTATTCTTGCGTAAAAAAGCATTCTGTTTTGAGTCTTATAACCAGTAGTGTAAAGTAACAAATTCCAAATACTCTAATGACTGTAATTGAGTAGTTTTTCCTCTGTAGTTATAATTTACTAAGTAGTTTCAAAAATGTGTATTTTCACTCTCCCTTGAGTACATTTTTAGTGTTATTGACCTTATTCTACAATGCAGAAGTGTGTTCATTGTTGAGATTGTTTTAGAACTTTCAATTTAGTAGACTATGGGAGAAAATGACTAGGAATAATAAACGGCAGAAAACAGTCAAGCTACTTGCTCAACAAACAAGTGTTCATGACTGTACAGACAAAGTAGAATAATATAATAAGAAAACATCAGTTTGCAACATCAAGCAGCATAACGAGCTGTTTTTAACGTCTTAAAAAAATTAATGAAGTGAACGGGACTGGAAGTCTCAAGCCAAAAAGATTCAAATCGCTGTGCCCGCTCACACAAATAAGGTCAATATTGATACTTTTACTTCACTGTTTTCCTTTAACCTGCAGTCACTACTTTATTGTTTCTTGTCTATGGGGATTAGCTAGGTACAAAAATCAGTCATGTGATTTCTGTCCAATCAAATCGCACAGTAGGAACTGCAGGATTAAATCACATCATACTGAATTACCTAAAGACATAGACGCTTCATAAATGCAGCAAACCGATTGGAAGCATTAAAAGTGTCCAAGAAGATGTCCAAAATTTTTACATGCAATGATCAAGACTGTTTAAACTGAATATAACTGATGAGATGACGTCGAATGTCTACTGTATGATGACTGAATGGTCTTAAACAACAACTAAAAAGCACTACAGAATGTTGCGTTTATACACACACACACACACACGCATGGCTGTTTTTTTTTCCCCATTATGTTTTTTTTTTTTTTTTTATCAAATAAAGATAGCAGGCTACCTTTAATCGATCGCTCCATAAAGTCATTATTTTAAAGATTTTGTCTTGAGCATCTGGTTTTAGCTTAGAGGTTGTGTGCTTTTATTTTCTCTCTCACTCACGATTCATGTGCGCACGTTGCATGTGTTACCATCCTGCAAGTTAACAAATATGTGTTGCACATTTATGCAGCCAAAAAAAAAATAATTAAATAAATAAAAATATATATATATATATATATATATATATATATATATATATATTTTTTTTTTTTATTGTTTAATTGATACACACACACACACACACACACAATTATTATCAAAAAATAACAACTAATATAATTAAAGTAATTTTATTAATATCACACACACCTAGCAGTTCTGTTTTATGTCCACTGATATTTAGCCATTACTTGGCATTTCTTTTTCTTCAGAATAAAGATGGACCGTTGTTGTAAATGTGTTAGACAACCTCAGATTCACCTCAGAGTAATTGCATTCAGCCAGTTTCAGAACTATGTAAACTCCAGTGACCTTTTTAAGCAGATAATCACAGTTTATACATTTCATAAAAGTTATAGAGTGTTCAACGCTATTGTTTGAGTCCATCATTTTAGAGCTGTAATGCTTCCAGTTCCAATAAATTTCTTAGAGCGGTTGAAAGAGAGAAAGGGAGGGGGGGGGAATGGCTTTATAAATGAATAAACCGTCTGCAACAGATTAATGTGGTAATAAAATATGGGGTGTCTCATCTTTGCAGAGAAATCCGTACATTAGATTCAGTGCCATTGGTGTGCTCTCTCTGTGAGATTAAACTTTTCCTCCTCTGATAATCCTCTACAGATGGAGATGAGGTCTGTTTGACCTGGTCACTGTCAACAGTCTTGTCTGGAGAGACTAATGGTGAACACAACCCAATTGACAAATAATATGTGAGAGGCAGAAGGCAAGAATAATTGATGAACATTTATAAACAGTGTACCTGAGAACTGTTGACTAGATTGATTGACTAGTTTTTAAGTATAATAACATGCTGTATAAGTTATTTCAGTGAATTGAATGGCTGTATATTTCTGCAAACACTCTGTGGTTGCACATAAATATTTAATAACTGTAAGCAGATAAGAATGGTTTATGTCCTGCGTACATGCAATAAAAAAATAATAATAATAATAAAAAAAATTATATATATATATATATATATATATATATATATATATATAATTTAATAAATAAATTAAAATATATATATATAAATAAATATAAATACATGTATAAATAAATATATAAATAAATAAATAAAAATAATTCTGTGTGGAGTTTGCATGTTCTCCCTGCGTTCCCGTGGGTTTCCTCCAGGTGCTCCGGTTTCCCCCACAGTCCAAAGACATGCGGTACAGGTGAATTGGGTAGGCTAAATTGTCCGTAGTGTATGAGTGTGAATGAGTGTGTGTGGATGCTTCCCAGAGATGGGTTGCAGCTGGAAGGGCATCCGCTGTGTAAAATCGTGCTGAATAAGTTGGCAGCTCATTCCGCTGTGGCGATCCCGGATTAACAAAGGGACTAAGCCGAAAAGAAAATGAATGAATGAATGAAATGCATATATAAATAACTCAATATATAAATAAATATAAATAAATAAAGATAAATAAATGGAAATGACCAGCGTAGGTTTGCATCTCTGACATTCCAGAGCAAAAGGTGAGTAACAGGAAGTTTAACGTTGAACAGGCTGGCAGGCGCTAAAAGATCGACACTAGGAAAGAAATGTCAGTATGAATAAAATGAAGAGACATAAAAGTAAAAGGCCAGAGGGTGAGGCTGAGCACTGAAGGGAGGCAGACAGGAACAGCAAATAATGGAGTGTGTCAATTTTTTTCTTTTTGGGGACTCTAGGCTATTTTTTTATAGACTATGCCGAAAGTCTGTCTCTCTGTAGTCATGGCTACAAAACAGTGGACAAATAGCATCCCAGCAATTGGCACTGCAGTTTACATTCATGTAATATCATGTAAAGCAGCCATCAAATATTTTGCCTCCGGCGCTTATTCAGTAATGTAGTGAGCTTAATGTAATAGTTATATGGTTGTTTTGGCAATAGACTTAATCTATAGAGCTAGAAGGTACTATGCATACAAATGATACTCAAATGCGGAATTGTGTTGATCTCCACACTTTTCAGAGTGGTTTTCCACTACCACCTCACATTAGCACAAATGGTATATTCTATCGCATATATTAATGTTCTGCAGCCTTTTTTGCAGCCTTTTTAATACAGTGGTCACGTTATTTGCAGGAGTTACCTTCTAAAATCCGCAGTAGGCGAAATCCATGAAGTTGTCCGCTTTATTTTTTACAATTATTATAGATGTTTTAAGGCTGTAAAACCCCTCACTGCACACTTTATACACTTTTCTCAGACAGGCATTAACATTTTCACACTTTTCTCTCTTGTTAAACCTTTTTAAAGTTTAAACTTAAAAATAAGTCCAGTATTATAGAATGAAACCAAAGATCAAAATCATTTGATCCTCATTTATTTATTCCTTCTACTTTCCTTTAACATGTCCAGAAGTCCAACTTTTTTGTGTTGGTTAGCATCTTCCTCTGCCTTTTAGGTGTTATCGCAGGTGCCTTTGGCGATGCAAAATTTTTCGTCGACATTGTGGGGAGAATACTTGCAAACCATTACAGCACTTCAGAGTCACACTGCTAGCAATAGAAGATTCTTGTAAATTTGGCCAGCTGAACGCATTCTGTACTGCACAAAAGACACGGCACGGAGAAGGTTCATTGACAATCTACAGCCAATGAGGATGCAGAACACAATGTGCTAATCAGGACACAGAACACAAAGCATGTCAAATTGCAGAAAAACATCAGCAAAACTATGAGGCAGCGAAAGGTGAAGCCCGTTAAAGCAAGGGATCACAGTACTAAATTTTATAACTGATCTCACTGACTGACATAAGCTGCGTCCCAAATGGCACACTATGCATTATGCACTTATGCACTATGAACTTATGCACTTACACACTCAAAAGCATAATATTTGAAGGTAGTGTTATCTCAAATGAAACACTAAAGTTTTTTTATAACAAAGTGGAAATTCAAACCATTTCCCAGATGATGTTTGACAATTGCCAAATTAGTGAAATAAATGACCAAATAACCAAATAATATCGTTACAGTCCTCACTGCAGCCCGCAGCTTGATAGACTTGGTAGTTGATCGAGTCCACTATGTTGTAGACAATCGCCTACACCTCCCCCTACCCTAAACCCAATCGTCACAGTAGCATGGGTGCTACCTAAAGGCTGATTTATACTTGCTACGGCACAGCCTACTCATGGATGCATAGCCCTCGCTGTGGCTGTCGGCGATGTTGACACGCACCTCTCAAAAGATGTAATGCGTATGCATAGCGCAAGCTCTGTGATTGGTTGGCTTGGTAGCCCTGACGAGTTTGGCCGGAGGTAAGAGCCGCGCAAGCATGATGCAGAGAGTGTTTACAAGTGTGGAGTCCCGTGAAGTAGCTCCGGAGGAAGACTGTTGTTTTGTCTTTACCTTATGATTAAAGTTGTTGCACGTCCGCTGATTCCAGCCTCAAAATTTGCGAGCTTGAGCCACTTGTACATTAAGGAAGTGTTCAGAAAAAAACAAAACAGCAGCGAAGAAACTCGACACAGAGGAACATAAACACCAACTGCCAGCTAGCATTTCAGAAGTGTTATTGCAGAGCAACCGAAACAACGTGCAGAAGTATAAATGCACGGCTACGTGCAAGGCTTGCGCTGTGGGTCACGTCGATCACTTGACGCAAAAGTATAAACCAGGCTTTAGTGGGCGGTGCAAGGTTCCCTGCTTGGTTGCCGATTGCCTACGTCATCACGCTGCAAACTGCAGCGAGAACATCTTGATAATACCTGCCATGAGTATAACCGCATTCACCTTCGGGAGGCAGTATAATCACTCTCGTTGGAGAATTTTGCTCTCACAGTCCAAAATAAATAAAGTAATCCAACATGAGCATCCAAAAGCTCTGCCCCTTCCGCTACTTGAGCAAAGCTGCGGCCCTTGTGTGTGTGTGCAGTGTCCAACATTCCACACTTTCTTTTATCGGTTGAATCATCAATAAGTGCGTCATCCAGGTAATTAAAGTGCACTTATTATTTTTAGAATTTTCAGTGTGAACGCACTACTTACACTATTTATGTTACAAAATGGCATAGAATAGTGCATAAATATGCGATTTGAGGTGCACCTACAATCCTAGTTCAGTCAGGGTTATCATTTGTATGTGTAATTTAGTGTTTTTCTTGTCTTTTCTTTCTCAATTCTTATTTCAGTTCTGTTTAGTTTTTGCTAGCTTTCATTGCTTATTGATTATTTTCTTCTACTTAAATGTCTGAGCAAATTCTAGTAGCATTTTTATGCTTAATTCAGCCATGTTGTTAAGGTCAAGAAAGATGCTTTATTTTTGAGTCAGTTTTTATTACCTTTTTTTTATACATTTTTATTTCAGATAACGAAAGGGCTAATCACTTTGTATTTGGTATATTCTGGTTCAGATATCGTTAAAATTATCTCCAGTATTAATCAATGGAATAGGATTTCACGATGTTCAGCTAGTTAATGCACAGCCTTCTGTCTGAACAAGGTGTCTATCCACACACTTCTCAAATTCCTTCTTCCTTCCAGCATGTTTGTCAAATCCCATTTACTCAAGTGGACTTTGGCTGATCTGGATGCAGGGGCTCAATTTCCAGAGATGTATGAAAAACAAGCACCAACCAACTTTATTTTCTTTTCGTGCAAAAAGAGGAAATGGAGAAAGGGAGAGATGGGTAAAAAAAAAAGTAATTTAACCAGCATGTAGGTCAGCGATCTAGAAACTGTAATATTGCTTTTATGTTCAGTCCCATCTGTTGTATCTCCTATGGCAGTGCCGCCTTCCTTCCATTCTCTCCCTCGCTACCTCTCTTCTGATTCTGCCTGTTTTCATTGTCTCTCGATTGCATTTAAGCTAATGTTCCATTATATGGATGAAACGCCAGGCCTGTTTTGGTGCAAATCTGTAAATTTGCATTGCACGTTAGCCTTTGCTTTTCATTCAAAAGGCAGTGTGTAAGGGTTAAGTCTTCTCTGTTACATGTGACCTGAGCTGACATTCTGGATGTGCTTGTCTGAGTGTGTGTATATGTCACCAGGCTGAGATGGGATCTTTAGAGCGAAGAGAAGCAACGCCAGGGGCGCACAGAAGGTCAGAATGCACTAGGTCTGGTGGAACAAAAGAGTGAAGAAATGCATTAACTTAATGGTTTTCTCTGCTTCACAGTGAGGCATTAAACAAATTACTCCATCTCACTAATGTAAAGTTGCAAACAACAGGTGGATGCTTTTGAAAAGGGAAAGTTTGGGTGTTTGCAGTCCAAAGGAAGCTCTAGATCTTTTGAAGCCATGCCCACCGCCAGATTGCTTCCTAAACATTGCACAAACTCAATTCCATTTACTCTGTTTCCATTCAATGATGTAATGTCTCGTTCGAAAAAAGTGATTGATCAACTAGTTAAGTGTTGTGACATGCGCCGTAGAATAAGAGATGAGCTCGAGCCGAGAGCTTTTATTCCGTCAGATGAGATGAGACTCAGATCCTCTTTATGAATTTGATATGTTTGGATTAGCGGGTGTCCAGAGATGCTGAGGTCAGCGAGGTGCTGACAGGGAGCAGCGACACAATTCCCATCTCAAACAAACCAGCTCTGTGGCATGTCAGGATGCATTTAAGACCCTGTGGTTTGTCCCGACGCTGTGGTGGTAGGACTTTTGGCAGATTTAAGGGGTCTTAAATGTGATAATTAGCTTGAAAGGGAAAAGCGCAGTTCTCGTTCGTGGTATCTGCCTATCCGCTCTTATTTTAGCAGTGGCTTTGGAGACAGTCCGCCCATTTTCCTGTGTTCCCAAGCGGGTTACGTCAAGGGAATGGTGGTTGTGGTTGACTAACACCACAAATGCTCCTTCAATCAGTGTGATTCTGGTCCATAGCGTTCTTGCAAACAGGCGCTGCGTCACAGCTTGGCACGCAAAACTGTGTGTAAATTTAAACGAGCTGGAACGAAGCCCACGCATGGATCGGCCCTCGCTTTTGCATGTGGCATGCTTCCATTCTCACCCCCCACAGTCAGAAAGTTCACATCTTACTTTCTTCTGGCTTTTTGATTAGTTTGTTGTGCTCCAGAAATAGTTTACTGAAGATCTTGTGACATTTTGTAAGATCAGAAAAGGAAGTTCTCTCCTAGTGGACAGATGGTAAATAGCAGCTGTAAGCCAGTCATTCGCTCCTCAGATGCCCAGCTGATGAGCTGAACTTGACCCCAGCTTGAAATGCCAGCCACTATGTGCCGTCCCAGCTTGGCATTGATTCAGGCCTCCCAGCTGAGATTGGCATGGCCTCTTTCTTTGTGGTGGTTGAGCTGCATTTCCTCCGGGCTCACAGAGGTTTGCGTGTCTGGCTTCCTTTCCAGCAGATGAACAGCAGGCCATGCTGAACATACTGAGAGTGCTGCATTCAGAGATTTGAATGTATCACATCAGGCATGCAACATGCCCACTGTCAGTTCTCTGAGCAATATGATCATCCACAATGCCTCTCAGGTTGTCAGGTTTTTAATTAAAAGCAGGGCATTTAAGGATTTTTTGTGGTTCATATTAGGGCTGCATGATATTTTTCTAAATATAATTTTACCAGATGACTTAAACTTTTTTTGCAAAGACTTTAGATTGATTGGAATGATTTTATAGGGGAGTGAAATATAAATATATTTTATGTAATTTATTATATACATATAATTAACTAAATACAGTCATAAACACAATATAGTAAACGATAAAATACAATAAACTGTGATTTATGGTTTTCTGCAAAGAGTCTAACAGTATTCGGTTACAGAAATTGAATAATCCAATGTAAATTAACAATGTATAGTCTTCATCATGTAAACTGTTCATTAAAATTAATCTTTATTAAGCTTCTTTATGCTCTATTAAAATGCTTTGAACTCTCTTAAAATGCTTACATAGTTAGGCCTTAAAAACACATGTAGATAATTAACTTTCACTCTATTATGCTTACATTCTGCAGAGTCTCCACAAATCTCATGTGATTTGACCTGTGGTTCCTGGTTATCTATTATTCTAACTCAACATTGCATATTTTGTGATGTGATTATTGCAGACACACTATATATTGTGAAGCCCTAGTTCATATTGAATATGTTATTCAATATTTACTTGTGCATCCCTTTATTTTCATTTGTTTTAAACTTGTGATTTTTGTATATACTTGTATATATTATGTATTGGAGTTTAAAATGTATCAGCCATTACTCCAGTTATTTATGTGGCTCTTATTTGACCGTATGGCTCTCTCTGCAAAAATCTAGTGAAAATAATAATCATCTTGCTATTGGTCAGAATATTAATATAAATGCATCATTTTTTTAATGTGCAGGTTTTTGAGGGTGTTGAGAGCTGAAAGTTGTTGAAAGAAGGATGAAAGGAGTGGTAATTTAAACTGATATGACTTGCCCTGAGCCTGTGGGCATCTTATGTGTATGTGTGTGTTTCTGTGGTGTGTCCCTTCTCTATGTTGCTGTTATTTCTGTTAGCATAGACTGATCGAGGTCAGCCTTGTCCTGGGAGGATGAAGACATCACACTGATATTAAAAGCGCCCGTCAAATTGCATTGTATCATAGGGATCCAAACCTTACACTTCAGCAGTGAGAGGACAAAGGCCTGAGTCCTCATCATGACCATTGAGCTGGGGTTGGGAAACTTTACAGGAAATTGCCTTTTTGGGGATGGGCATGATTGTTTTTGGAGGATGGTATTTAATATAACGTGCTTAGCATTTTTCTTTTGAAAAAGACATTGCTGCCTTAAAGCTGTGGCCTAGCCTTTGAGAAATTGTGTCCATGTCGGTGACAAGTTCAAGTTTAGGTCACATCATTTCCTGGTTCAGTTAGAATGTTACTCCTTATTTCCTGTTTTATCTTTATTATAAAAGTAGTAAAGAAATAAAAGTAAAGCCAGAAATAAAATATATCATTTTCCCTAATGCATGTGTTAACCATAAAACATGCTGGATAAGTTGGTGGTTCATTCTGCTGTGGTGACCCCTGTTTAATGATGGAACTAAGCCGAAAAGAAAATGAATGAATGAATGAATGAATGAATGAATGAATGAATGAATGAATGACAATAATATTGTTTCTTATCTTTTACCCTTTAAACTATGTGTGCAACAAATTGAACACTGGTGATGTGAGCCAGATTATGCTGCCCTGACTTATTCATACTTTAACTGTGTTTGCTTCACTAAATAACCAGCTTATACATTTATGGAATTGTCTACATTGGTTATAAGTAGTGATGGGAAATTGGGATCACTTTACTGACTCAGATCTTTGAGTCTTGTTCATTGAAATGAATGAGTCATTTTGTTCAATTTGTTAAAATTTGTTCAATTTGTTAAAATAACATTAAAATGTTACGTAAAATGTTCCAAACACATCTACAGCTAGCCTAAACGTTGATCACACTACAAACAAGTCATAACTAGAATGGCATAAGTAAGAGAAAATAATCCTTCATTGTTCAAATATTTTTTTTCAGCTCTAAATGCATATGATTGGCTTCTGTCTTTCACGTGACGAAAGAACGACTCAAGCCGAGGACTTCAGAAATGAACGGATCAAATATTTTTCCAGATCTAAATGCATGTGATTGGATTCTGTCTTTTAAGTGATGAAAGGACGACTCAAGTCGAGGAAGAAATGAACAGCTCAAATCTTTTTGCTGCTCTAAATGCATATGATTGGCTTCTGTCTTTTATGTGATGAATGAAGGACACAAGCCGAGGACTGGAGAAATGAACAGATCAAATCTTTTTCCGCCTCAAAATGCATATGATTGGCTTCTGTCTTTCTCGTGATGAATTAATGACTTAAACTGAGGACTCAAGACATGAACGGACCAAATCCTTTTACCGGCTCTGACTGTATATGACTGGCTTCGTCGTTTTTTTATCTGATGAATGAATGACTCAAACCAGATAGAAGAGTTAAAAAAGGAACTAATCTTCTACTCCACTTACACAAATGTGTGAATGAATGAATCACTCCCTGAGAGGACTCAACGTTCTCAAAATAAACAAATTGTTTAAGAACGACCCATCACTAGTCATAAGGAGCTTATCAATTAACTTTTTTTTTCTTTTTCATTGAACTATTGGCATAAGTACACAGTTTTTGTTGTTTTCATGTCGCAGGATAGTAGTTTTAGGAAATACATTTGGAGGAAGAAATCGTATGCTAATTGGGGGAGTGCATGTCGTAGGAACAGTGTTTTTAGGTATTACAAGATACATACAGAAAGCCAAAGTAATAGCATTCACCCGTGTTCTCTTCTCAGCCTATATATGTAGCACCGCAAGTTGTCATAGGTGATTTAGTCCTCATTTTCTCTTTTCCATTGTATCCCAGCTTCCATCATTTAATCTTCGAAACACAATGAAAACATATCGTCCTGAATCCTTCAGTTGATGATTTGGTTGAATGCAGTGCATGATGTTGCTGACTGCTGGCTTATTCCACAAATAGTCCAGGTGGAAATTTAGTTCTGTGGACCCGCCTGGTGGATAGTGGCTGGGCGAAAAAATCAATGCTTTGATGTTTAGAAATTCTTTCTCTTAATAATTCTCAAATGCTTAGAATCAATTTTGTATTCAAGATGATTTGAGCCTGGACTCTGAAACGGCAAAAGGTGCTGATAGGCACACATAGGCATTCTGCAGAATTTGCTTCATTTGGACTGATGAATAATTCGATGTGTTGCTTCTGATCCATTGTGTGACCGCATTTCTCCTGAAAGCAAAAGTGAAACCTTGGCTTGTCATAGCTGTAGTGAAGCGGTGCTGTGCTGTGCTACTCGTTGTGCCAGCAGTTTTAGATTCACTAAAGGAGGCGGGCAGGATAGTATGTCAACATTAGTACACTCCATTATGAGTGAAGGCTCGCTGCTTGTGTTCTGCAAACAAGGGTATTGAATAAAAGTGAACTAGACCTAAACTAATAAAGAATTACAATGTTTTAAATATAGCTTTACGCTTTAAGCCGAACACTAGTATATTGATAAATAACTATAAAAATATTATTTACTGTCAACATGGCAGACAAAAAAAAAAGAGTTATTAAATGTGTTTAAACATGATAAAAAAATCTTCTCTCTGTTTAACATTCATTCATTTTCCTTCAGCTTATTCTCTATTTCATGGTTGCCACAATGTAATGAACCGCCAACTATTCCAGCATATGTTTTACGCAGCGGATGCCCTTTTAGCTGCAACCCAGTATTACAAAACATCCATACACACTCATTCACTCACACACTCATACACTACGGCCAATTCACCTATAGCGCATGTATTTATACTATGGGGGAAACCGGAAACCTTGGAGGAAACCCACACGAACACAGGGAGAACATACAAACTTCACACAGAAATGCCAACTGGCCCAGCCAGGACTCGAACCAATGGCCTTCTTGCTGTGAGATGACAGTGCTAACCACTGAGCCACCGGGTCACCCCGCTGTTAAACAGTACCATGGTATAATTTCACAAGATAAAACTGTATTTTAATAGTGCTCTATTTTACTACAAGTAATAGTGCACTAGAGTAGATGGATTAGAAAGTATCGTTGTTTTTATTTATAAAGTACAGAAAGAGTAAGTGGAACAGGGAATTTTGTTGTGCAGTGTGGCTCATATTTAAGGTCGTCTGCAGTGGAAAAGACGCCCAGATCTCATCACTTCCATCAGATGAGTTAGCCTTGTCCATTCCCTCCTTTCAGCAATTGACATCTTAATGGATTTCCCTGGTTGAGGGTTGACTAAAAACACCTAACGATGCAGAGAGGGAAGAGGGGATAGGGAATTGGTGTCAGAGGCATCACTTTCGTTGCCTGGTAAATGAGGCCAAGACTAAACAGCTCTTCGTGGTTTTTGCAGTGTCATGGTGTTTTATTCTCCCATCTCTAATGGAAGCGACAACGTTTCCATTGGCAGAGTGCTGTGACGCTGCCACATCAGGTCATTTCAGCCCTGAAGCAATATCCCTAAAACCACCAGTTTCCCATTAAACACTGCCACGGTGAATCCACATGAATATTTTGATAGCTGCTCTGGCCGTAAATCTGACTGGCTGGAATGTACGGCGCATAAAGATTTATCATTTTATACCCAAATGTGGTTGCATTGCTTTAGGATGTCATTCAACAGTGAATAAATATTGCTGCCTTTTTATTGGTAGAAATATTTAATACTTTCTCATAACCATTTACATGAATATATGTAGTTAAATACTGATGATGTATTATTATATTGATGATGATAATAATAATAATAATAATGATAATTATTTGAATATTAATTGCAGTTCAGACAGAAGCAGAAAGCATCTGACAGGCTCAAACATGTCCATTGCCTTGGCTGTATTCTGTGCAGCACACATTCATGAACATGGATTGAGAGGTTTCCCTAAAGACTGCATAATCATTCCAGCCAGCTCATTAAGCCCCACAGTGGTCCAGTGGCCCTGCTGGGCGTTCACGTCAAACTGGCACTCAGCCCACACGTTCAAGGCCAATCAGCCAACTTCAGACAGGGAAAGAAATGCAGAAAGGGAACGATAACAAGATATGGAGAAAGAAAGATGTAGATCTATGCAGAGAGGGGTCGTAATGTTCATTCCTACCCCCTCGAGGTGCAGAGAAATTGAATAATCAAGCTCGATCAAGCTGGATTTCTGAGTACCTTTGACAGCACGGCTATACACTAAAATACCTGTTATGGCTTTCATCAGTGTAAACACAATCTACTCATCATCTAGGAAGAGGCGATGTATAACTGTGACTGAGACAAAGAACAGGCTTTGAGTGTATAAATGTAATGTGTATAGTCAGTAGTTTGCTTGTATTATTAAATCACAGTATTAATAAATATTAGACTAATTGTGGAGATACATTTTTTGGAAATCAGTAAACATCAAGGCTTTCCAGAAAACAATTTTGTGTTTAATAGACATCTAAACGTAGACAGCTTGACTAAAACAAGGCTAAACTTGGGCTGTCAGTGAAAATATAATAGACATCTAAAAATAGCCTTAAACTAGACTAGTCGTCAAATAGACAGATTAGACAGACTTTTATATGTGTAGTCATTCAATTCTGTTTATTTGACGACTAGTCTGCTTTTGGCCTATTCTTAGATGTCTAATAGATTTTCGCTGACAGCCCAAATTTAGCCTTGATTAGCCAAGACGACTATATTTAGACGTCTATTAGACATCCATTAGACAACTTTTAAAAACAAAAAACGTTTGCTGGCTTCTTTCTTTCTTTATTTCTTTCTTTCTTTCTTTCTTTCTTTCTTTCTTTCTTTTTTTCTTATTTATTTAAGTCACATTTTTTCATGACCAGATAAATTAAATATCAGCTTGTTAGTTGCAAAAGGACCATTTGTATTTGTGCTTCCCTAAAAGATGAAGGTTTGTACACATAAGCTACGTATAATCTACGGAGTAGGAGTGTGTCAGTGTGGTGAGATTTATAGCAAATACTATATGATTAATATGGCAGGATCTGTTTCCTGTCTTAGGCCCCGTTTACACTAATACGTTTTTGTTTTAAAACGCATAAGTTTTGCTACGGTAATGCCATCCGTCCACACTACGCCAGAGTTTTTGAGCCCCAAAAACGAAGCGTTTTGAAAACGCTGGAGAGGCCGTTTTCATTCTAAAACGCTACTACTCTCAGTGTGGATGGGGGAAAACGGAGACATCTGAAAACGGAGGCGTGGCTGCAGACATTCGCTACCTGATTGGGGCTTTTGGATCATTGCATATCCTTCTCTTATTTGTCAAGCCCCTATCACATGACTATAACGCTACCGAAAGATGGCAGACCAGCCTTCACTGTAAACAACAACATGGACACAGAAATGGGAGCGTTGTTTGAAGCTGAAAACAAGCTTTACTGTTTTTTTTTTCACAAAGTAGTTTTACTTTTTATGACATAAATGGCAAAAATGAAAGTAATGTGTACATATGGCCAGAACTGTAGATGTCTCCGATAGTTATTCCCTTTCTGAAGAATGCACAAGTCTCTCACAGGCAGTTTAAGCAGGAACAGGTGAATCGTAAGCCCAACAATAGAGATTGTGTGCGTAGTAGAGCCCTGAATCATCACAGAGAAATGAGAACGTCCTCTGTGTCATATCATCTCCATTACAAAAGAACAGGACCAATACACTACTGTATCCACAGACAGAAAAGATGCCACATGCACTGGATGATTTCTTGGATGGGTCCGTCTGGACATGTTCCTAGCCAGGGGCTCATTCATCAGTGACTCCAATGTGAATAAGCGCCTGTGTGTGTGTGAAGCTCTAGCAGACTCTGATGACAAGCTGGAGAGATGGGTACAGGAGATTTATGGCCCTGATCTGAGATCCATGATGGACTGAAAGTGGAACTCAAAGCCTTTTGATAAACTCCCACTTCCTCATTCAGCGTTTTACGTCAAAGAAGTTGAGATTGATTTACAGGCAGACCCGGTTTCATAGGCTTTTAGCATTTCTTTTTTCTAGCCTTATCTCACAATGTATCTTTTTTATCTTGCAATTTTAATTTTGTATCTTGTTATTGCTACTACAAAATATTGGTTGATACTAGAGATTCACCGATATGGCTGATACCGATAACTGATAACTCTTAAGATTTGGAGGCCGATAGCCAATATACTATAGCCGATAAATATATAAATATTTCAAAATGTTACATTTTTATACAGTGAACAACTGATTTCATTTTAAAAACTTCATAAAAGTTTGAACTGATCTTATGAACTAAATATAAGCAAAAAAATAAAGTCAAAATTATATAGACAGATTTTCATGATTTTACACAAGTCAGCAAGCCAAAAATAAATTATTTGCTTTTCTTCACATAGCAAATTAACATGCAACTTGACTGTTGTATAAAAATAGTTGGTTAAATAACAAAATTATACAAAAGTTAAATACATATATTTTATATGAAAGAACTAGGAACTGAAACCAGCTCAAATGTTCTTGAATAAAATGTGTTACAGTAATGTGCATATGTACAAATATGTAATGTCCGAAAAGCTTTTTTATGAGATTTTGATCGTTCTTGCTGTCAATTGTGAGAAAAATGATCAATGAAAGGTTTATGATAAACCGCTGTGAATTTGAAAGTTTAACTTCAGGTGCTGTGTGATGCGCGTGCAAGCGAATCGGAGTATGATTTGACCTCTGAGTCAGATTTTGATACAACACCTAAGCATTGAGCTCAGATGACTTTATGACAAACACAGTGCATAACATAAAGACTGAATGTGGCAGACGGTTGAGAACACCTATGCTGGATTCAGTCACTGGCACACGGCTCCCCTGCTGCTGTGAAGTCTCTGACAGCTCACTAGTCATCACTGCTATTATGTTTACGCATGTACAATTTTTCCTAAGGCCATTTAAACTAAAATATACAACGACACTCAATCAAGCATATTTACAATGATAAGGAACATGGTTACCAACTGAGTTATTAACGCACATCAATACCACACAACGAAAGGTGGGACTTTGAAGTAATAAACAATGTAAGAAAAGCTCCATTATAGTGCATTGGACAAGTCTAAAGTTTGACCCCCACATGCACGAGGCAGGCAGTTCTGTAAAGTTACGTAAGCTATCGGCTAAAAGATATTGGCCTAATTTTGATATCGGACCTATAACGATAACATTAAAAATAGCATTTATCAGCCGATAATGATATGTCCACCGATATATTGTGCATCCCTAGTTGACATAATGCTCTAAACACTATCTTTAGAATAATTATTAGTGTTTTATGCTGCCTTCATTTGATGAGTAACATTATTAGTAATGATAGCATTAATGTCGGGTTATCAAAATTAGCGCGTTAACGCACCAGATTATTTTGAAATATTTAACGCGTAAAAAAAAATTAACGCATTTAACGCAGTTGCAGTTTTTTTTATTTCCTGTTGTGGCCGACGTGTGTTCAGGGCTGGCGCGTCCGTAGAGGCGACCTAGGCTGCCGTAGTATAGTGAGCGAACCCCCCCCGGTTCTTACTTTCATCCGCGACACCCACTCCCTCCCTCCCGGTCCTTCCTTTCATCCGCGAACCGGTCACTTTTTATTTCACTTTCGAGTTGAGGGCGGGCGGCATGATTGCCGTTCGCCTAGAGAGCCAGTTCAGCTTGCTCCAGCTCTGCATGTGTTTAATGTGCAAAGAAATATGGATAAAACCAAGGAAATGCTTTTAGAAGGAAAGTTTCAGTATAAAACAACTAAGGTTGCATCACCTGAAGGGAGTGCGCTGTACTGTGCTCTCTCTCTCTCTCTCTTTCTCTCTCTCTCTCTCTCTCTCTCTCTC
>CAIGQZ010032312.1:10661215-10694796 GCA_903798205.1 Danio tinwini
CTGCTTTATTGGCATGACAAATGTTACAAATGTATTTCCAAAGGCATTTAAAAAGTTTACATTTTAAAAGAACATACGTGTATGTTAAAAAAAAACTTAGTAAACACAGTAAATAGTAGTAGTAGGTGTAGTAGTAGTAAAAATAAATAAATAAACTTATAATAATTAAATAAGAATACAAATAAATAAAAAAAGTCTGAATAAACTGAACATTTTTGGATTAAAGCATAACAATAAATAATAGTGATCAGTATATTTACAATGATTCATTTATCATTTAAATAAATTCATTTATAAATTAATGTATTGAATTATTATTAATTAATTAATTTGTCTCTCTCTCTCTTCCTCTCTTTGTGTGTGTTCTGGTTTAGCTATACATTTAAGGGTTCAGTTATCCTCACTTATGTAGTGAAATATGAAAACTACCTTTGTAAGGACATTTCACTGGTCTTTACTAATCAAAAATGCTAATTAATTGGCTAGATTATGTTTTTTATTAGTATCTAATGATTGGCACTTGTTTCTGTGAGGGATGGCATTAGGGGTAGAGTTCAGGTTTAGGCCATAGACACAATATAAGTCTATGTAATGTCCACATTAAGGTAGTAAAACAAACTATTACTGTACATGTCTTGTGTCCTTTTAACATTTTAAAATCATACTTTTTCACAAAGTTTTTCACATTAAGTATTATAGACCTTTTTCTTCATTGCTGCATGGAGGGTGCCATAGTGACTAGCGCCTTAAACTTCTATTAGGAATTGTCAATTGGGTGTCAATGCTGTTTTCAGTGGCTTATGGAGTGTTTTTGTGATGCAAAACTTTAATTTTGAAAGAAAGATGTGTTTTAAAGCCATTATACTTCTGTCAGAAGCAGTTCAAATGTGAGAGAAAAACACTCTACTAATTCAGTGTCGGCTGCCAGATCAGATGCTGAAATATTGCGTCAGTGTTCCTGACCTGTCAGCTGTTATAATGTACTCCGCGGCACTTCAGTGCAAACACACACACAAACAATACCTCACTGCATTATAAAGAGCAAACCATATTACTGGCATGAAACTAGCAGGTATGTAAACTATGCAATTTCCAATAATTACCAATCAAAGTATGTTACTGCTGTTCCGCTGGCTGATTGCATGTTGATTCTAATCAGGAGCAGTTATGTTTCATTTATTTTTTTTAAATGCCACTTTATTTTCACTTTGTGACACTATTAAATCAATGTGTTAGTGGGACAGTACAGGCTGTGTGTGTGTGTGTGTGTGTGTGTGTGTGTGTGTGTGTGTGTGTGTGTTAAACATTATGGTGAATTACATTTGTTTGGGTTTGTTATATATTTGAAAGAAAGATAAAATGTTGACTTCAGCGATGACGAGGCTTAATTTATACGGCACAAGATGTCGTCTGACAATGAGAGAAATATGCCTCGCAGCAGTTGTTTTCCATTCCATTAAATCGTATCTTAAAAATAATCAGTCCAGGAGGTGGTGCTGATCGACAGCAGTGTTAGTTCAAATACGTTAAAAACAAGTCAAATATTAAAAATATTAAACAATTATTTCAAAGCTGTCCGAATGTGACTCTTTATACGCATCAGCTAATGGGTAATTATGCTTTCTAAGAAAAAGGTCTAGAATTTAATAAGCATTTTTTACTGTATGAAGTACATTACACCTATGGAGAGGCCTTGTAAACCATCAATACAAATATGAGTGTGTGCATGTGTAAAAGTCATAATAATAAAAAGAGATTATCTGACTTTATGAACTTTATTTACTTGAATATTTAAAAGACATCAATCAACACAGTATTTGTTTATTTTGTATGATTGTACATATTAGACATTCATGAATGTCTTTATTTATTGTATTTCCTGCTGAAGAACCACGTTGCCTAAATAAGCCCAAACTCTGCTTAGAATTTCACAGTACCAGATGTCGTAATGGAGAGAAATGTTCACTTCCAGCAGACATGGTTGTTATGGAATGAAAAGAAATAATCCGCCCACTGATATGTCAATGGGATTTGTTTGTGATATTATTAATGTCATTGATCAGGTAGTGATGTTTTATGTGAAGATGACTGCAGATATTTATTCTCTTGTACTTCAAATCCTCTTCCATCTTCAGACTAAAGCATATGTCATCCTTTCATGCTCAGGAGCCGGACTGGGTCTTTGGGGCAGCGCCATAGACATTTGGGTCGTGGCCCGATTCTCCCTCCCCCGTGCTGTAGGGCTGACTGCGGAAAATCCCTGCTAAACACACAGCAGCTGGAGTCCTCTGAGAGGATTCAGCTCCGACTCAAACTCTTGTTGCCAGCAAGTTCGTCATGTCACCACGTCAGCTGATACCCCATACTGCAGCACATGGACATGAGTGATGATATCACTGGTTTGGCTGATGTGAAACAGAAGGCTGTGTTGGTGATTGTGTTTGTTCGTCCTTTGTTTGGGTGTATTTTCATTTCTTTGATCTGGATCTGATTTGTTTGTCAATTTCGTTTGCTAAGCAGTCAGAAACAGACTTAACCAACATAACAAAGATCTGCTTATCCAAACATATGAATACATTAAATTACTGGAAGACATTTAAAACCTGTCAGCGCAAGACATTTAGTAATATACTTGAGCTTCTGATCTTTTATATTATATTATATTATATTATATTACATTACACTTACTGGCCACTTTATTAGGTACACCTATCCAACTGCTTGTTAACACAAACTTCTAATCAGCCAATAACATGGCAACAATTCAATGCATTTAGGCAAGTAGACAAGGTCAAGACGATCTGCTGCAGTTCAAATCGAGCATCAGAATGGGGAAGAAAGGTGATTTAAGTGACTTTGAAAGTGGCATGGTTGTTGGTGCAAGACGCGGTGATCTGAGTATTTCAGAAATGGCTGATCTATTGGGATGTTCACGCACAACCATCTCTAGGGTTTACAGAGAATGGTCCGGAAAAATAGAAGATATCCAGTGAGCGGCAGTTCTGTGGGCGCAAATGCCTTCTTGATGCCAGAGGTCAGAGGAAAATGGCCAGACTGGTTCGAGCTGATAGAAAGGCAACAGTAACTTAAATAACCACTCGTAACAACAAAAGGTATGCAAAAGAGCATCTCTGAACGCACAACATGTCCAACCTTGAGGCGGATGGGCTACAGCAGCAGAAGACCAGACCGGGTGTCATTCTAAAATTGGACAATAGAAGATTGGAAAAACGTCACCTGGTCTGATGAGTCTCAAAGTATGGATCCATCCTGCCTTGTATCAACGGTTCAGGCTGGTGGTGGTGTAATGGTGTGGGGGATATTTTCTTGTCACACTTTTGGCCCTTTAGTACCAATTAAGCATTGTGTCAATGCCACAGCCTACCTAAGTATTGTTGCTGACCATGTCCATCCCTTTATGATTACAGTGTACCCATCTTCTGATGGCTACTTCCAGCAGGATAACGCACAGTGTCATAAAATGTGAATCATCTCAGACTAGTTTCTTGAACATAATGAGAACAGAATGAGTTCACTGTACTCAAATGGCCTCCACAGTCACCAGGTCTCAATCCAATAGACCACCTTTGTGATATGATGGAACACCACACATCATGGATGTACAGCTTACAAATCTGCAGCAACTGCGTGATGCTATCATGTCAATATGGACCAAAATCTCTGAGGAATATTTCCAGTACCTTGTTCAATCTATGCCACGAAGGATTAAGGCAGTTATAAAGGCAAAAGGTAAGTAGGTAGTAAGGTAGTAAGGTGTACCTAATGAAGTGGATAGTGAGAGTATTTTGGGAGATATAATAAATGACATCTTAGTATGTGTCATATTTTGAGATTGGCTATACTCTGGTGTACCAGAGTAAGTCAGGAGACTTTTGGTAGTGAATCTGTCGTGCATGTGTGTCCAAGTTTATTTTGAGTCGTATGGGTTTGTGCTGGTTGGTGTCCCGTGCTGCTGGGCTCTCAGGTCTATCATAGATGAGTGCCAGGGCTCAGTCTTACTCATTGCCATCTGTTCACACATCTCCGATCACACTCAGTTCCCTGCTGAAACTCTGAGACAAGTTAGCTCAAACTCGCATTTGGAGTACACTTGTTTGTGTAGATTATCACATTTACTTTATATGTCTGTTTTCCCTCATAAAATTTTATTTAGAATCATTTATACATAAAGTTGATTCAGAGCAACTCTGACACTTTCAATTATGTCTCTGTAATCATCTGTTCTGTTTGTCATTCATTTCCCCCATCTTTCTGTCTGGTACTACTTAATTTAACTTTACAATTTCTTGTGTTCCTCAATCGATGTACTGCTTCCTGTGTTGTCTTTTAGTACTTATGTCTTTTACTACTTTCAAATATTCAGATTTTTATCAAATTGTTGATATATATATATATATATATATATATATATATATGTATATATATGTATATGTGTATATATATGTATATGTATATATATGTATATGTATATATGTATATGTGTAATTCATTCTATCTATCATTTTTGTGTGAACCCTCATCTTTTTCTCTAATTTTGTGTTTTCGTGGTTATATTTATTTCAATTTGTATCTTCAGTTGTTCCTCGTATTTCGTATCAGGGGTCACAACAGCAGAATGAACTGCCAATTACTCTGACATATGTTTTTAGGCCCTTTAAGGAGGTACAACCCACAGTGCTTGGAAATACCCACGCACTCTCTCAATTACACTCATACACTACAGTCAATTTAGTTTATCCAATTCACTATTGTACTGTAAGGAGCACCCAGAGGAAACCCACTTGAACACGGGGAAAACGTGCAAACTCCATACAGAAACAACTCCTGATCCAGCTGGGCCTTGAACCAGCAACTTTTTTGCTGTGAGGCGATCATTTTATTTATGTATTATCTTTTAACATTTCATCTTTATTTTATTTCATTTAATTTCCATCTATTCAGGGTTCCCACTGATCATAAAATTTTAGAAATATCATTGAATTAAAAAAATCTGACTATTTAGACTATTTTAGATAAAAAAAAAATTGTTAAAGTTATGGAATATTTTGCCAAGTCACTTTTTAATATTACTTTCCATTTACTATTTGTAATTTTTTTTTTACACAGTTTAATATTTTTGTCATGTTGTCTGACACATTTTGCTTACTGTTATTATTTGGCCTATTTTCTGCACCATTTTAATTCTTTTCCACTTGTCAACTGGCAGTCACCAAGGATTACCTGATTTTATAATATCAGGTTATTCATCCATTACTGCTCTCATAATGACTTCATGATTAAATTAATGAAAAATAATATTCAAGTTTAAGCAATTGTAATATTATGTGAAGCACAACAGTATCATGAATGTCTGTCTATTATAGGCAATGAAAATAAAAAAAATTAGTCAGGGGGAAATCAACTAGTTTGACATTTGGCTAAGATTGCGAATTGTGTGTATTGTATCTGTATTCTTGAAACTTCTTTTTCTTGTGTCCTGTCCTTGTGCCTTCTGAGTTTTCTTTCCTCATTTTCCTTTTTTTCTACTATTGCTTTGTCACATTTCATCTCATCCACCCTCATCTCATCTCGCCGTCTCTATTCTTGTCTTCTCTTGTCTCTTACATGTATTTTAGTTTTGTCACCTTACCTGGCCTCTTTTTTCTTGTGTTTTTTCTACGCTCTGACCACATACAGTATTTTGTGGCCAGGTGGATGTTTTGCATTTGGAGACAACATAAGCAACTATTTAACATTAGTGAACAACCTATGATTCTTTCTCTGAATCGCTTCTATTGTGAGCTGATGGACGGTGTTTCAGTTTGTGTGAGGTGATGCGTTCTTGCGTCCAGGCTCTGATGTGATGCTCCTCATACACACCGAAGCACTGAGATGAGGGAAAAATCAATATTATGAGACAACAGAGCGAGAGCTGTTGACCTGACCTGAGGGAGAGATGAGGAATGAGAGACAGAACGATGAGACAGAAAGTGACTGAGTGCAAGAACAAACCGCCGCATTAGAAACGCCATCCAGAGAAGAGAAAGCCACAGCTTTGATGGATGAGTCACACATCATCCCTGCAGGTGATGTTGTGTTGAAGCTCCATGAATATTTAGACACATTAGCAGATGAACACAAGAGCAAAACGCCTAACAGCTTAACACATAGACTAATTTAGCTGTATTGATCTCTCAATCATCTGTTCTTCTGCCTGGACTGATTCAGCCTTATGTAAGCCAGAAAAACTGCTGTTAGAATATCAGATGCCATTAATCCAGTCCTGAATATCAGCAGTGATGTTTATATGTTTGTACAAGCCCAGATGCTTTTTCTGCTCTGTTTAAGAGAGTTGGGTTTTGAGAATACGATGCAAGTGTTTCAAATTTTGTTTGTAGCTGAAAGCATGATTGAATTAGCCATGATCTTTAATAAAAAAAAACACTCGAGGGCTGGGAAAAATTCTATAATTTTGTCAATGACAGACAATTCAATTCTGCAGAAATGTGCTGAGTTGTTTGTGGAGTTTTGCTGCTGGAGATTTCATGCAAGGCTCAGTGTATATATTAGAGAATCTTACATTGTACATTTTGGATTATATATTACACCAGAAATTATTGAAATAATGTCTGTTCTTTTGTATGCCAAAGAAGGATCTCCTGAATATGCAGTTAGGCAATTATGGTAATGAACAAAATATTTTCGAAGCAATCTTGACAATTTGCAGGTCACTGGTGTGTGCTGGCCAAGCGCACTGATCCTTCAAAAGGTGGAGTTTTAAATAATATCATAGTGCTTCAGTCAGAATAATTGTGCTTCAAAAATATAAACAAATATATTATTTTATTCTTCTTTTCTATTACACATAGAGATGTAACGATTCACCTGACTCACGATTCAATACGATTCACAATACTAATCTCACGATACAATTTAGTCACGATTTTTAACAAAATGATTTGAGACAGATTTAGGGTGAAGAGCCCTTTAATTTTTTTTTTTCAATGCTGCACATTTTTTGTAAAATAATATATTTTCTGCCATAAACAAATTGTTTTTTTTAAAAACAAATAAAAAAAAAGAATAGCGGTTTATTTATAAACAAATTTAGAGAGGATCACGTGCTTATGACTGATCACAATTAGTCCCACATCAGCTTCACATTTTGCGCCAATCAGATGAATACTGACACACTATAAATAACCAGAGTTTTCCACTTCAGTCATCTTCAGTCGTCTTGAAGAATCCTCCCTTCCACCCCTACTCCTCCCCCTTCTCTTGATAGGGCGGCAAGGTGACCCAGTGGTTAGCACTGTTGCCTCACAGCAAAAACACCACTGGTTTGGGTCAGTTTGCATGTTGTCCCCGTTCTCGTCAGGGTTTTCCCCGGGTTCCCCGGTTTCCTCCCACCATCCAAAGACATACAATATAAGTAAAGTAAGTAAATTGACTATTCCAAACTGACATCATAAGATAAACTCTTAGCCAGCTATATTTCTTAGCTATTCCTAACACAAGCAGGGAAGGTATCGAGACCTACCTGAGCTCAGACTTCCCTCTCGCCCTTTAAACGGGAGGGAGCCCCGGGTTTGAGGATAATCTAAGCACAGGGCTTTCTCTTGGGACAGCATGCCAAACATGCTTTATAATCAATCATCAGCTAAGTGTGAACTCTTGAAATAATAATAATACAAACTAAAGAAGACTCATTAAAATAAACACACTAAAACTGTGACTGTGCTGGGATTTTACATTCCAGCACAGCATATCTTTGTTTTCTGGCATAAGCTGAGGTCTTTGCACATTTACAATTTCCCTTGCTGATGAAAAAACTCTTTCACTTGGGACTGAGATGGCTGTTGTGGAGAGGAAAGCCTTTCCTAAACCATAGAGCAGTGTGTACAGAGGTGGTCAATAGACCTTCTGCTCCAGGGCACTGGCCACTGGCATAAAAATACAGATTATAAAATGACATAATATAATATAATATAATAATAATATAGTAGGATAGAGATAGGAGTTGAACATGATTATGAAGGTAAATAATTAATATTACTTGTATAATTAATTAGTATAAGTGTCAGTGTCATACACTTAAGAAGAGATAATCTTGAACATTTTCAAATATTCAATAATAAGAAAAATTTTAAAATATACATAAACTAATTTGAAAAGGAGAGGATAAAAATCTAATACCTGCTTCTGTAACAGAACTACTTTTTCTTTCAGTCTGGAAAATATCTTCAAACATTCGCAATGAAAACGCTGGTGCACCGTGTGATCTCAGTTGCACTCGTTAGAGCAAGCGAAGCTACAAATCATCCGGTCCGTGTGGTTTGGCTTATTAATAGTTGTTTTGCGTACAGACGTCTGTGACAGTAGTTTTTCACCGTGCTGACCGTTTATGTGCATCATATTTGTTGTTCTGTTAGTGTAAGTATACTTTTTTTTGCAGTATTTGTACACATTTTGTGTTTTGTCTGGCGCACTTCACCGTTTTCTTTTTACTCTGCCGCTCCACCTCTTGCTTGCTGCTGATGTGCAGGTAAAGAGAGTTTGCACCTTTAAACACAGTACCCCCTCTGTTCAAAACATGTATCGCGATTCATTTAACATTTAAACTGGTTTGAATCGACACATATTTGAATTGATTTTTAACCAACTCACAGAATTGTTACATCCCGAATCACACATAATAAACACAGCAGTGATCCTAAAATAGTGTGACTTTTTGAATTGATTGCTTATTTATTTGTATTTTATATGCTGTATATTTTCTTCTAACATCACGCACCACCTATTTTGAGAACCTAGAAACTGCACACACATCTGCACACAGTGTTTTGCTCAGACTGAAGAACAGAGAGCGTCACCATGGCAGCAGGCAAAGCAAGTGAAAACACGCCTATGAGCATGTAATGAGGCGACACGCCACCATCTTCACTTTGGATATGCACATGTGCTTTCCTGTTTGTTTGTGTGTGTCTGTGTATGCATGTGTGTGTGTGAAGCTTCTGCATCCCACATTCGAGACCCTCTAGCGCACCATCTGGAAGCCTCTAGAAGAGCCAACAATAAGCCTACTCACATGTAACTCATGACTGGTATTAAATCAGTGTAAATACTGCGTGCATTTAACCCTGTTACCCAGCACTAATGCAGCTGGGTAGAGGAGGGGTCCTCAGATCTGTGAAAAGCACTTCACGTCTGTGATTTCATTGGGGCGTTTCATGCCACATGTCCCTTAATGTTGTCATTAGTGGGATAGTGGGATCCGTGTGTGCACACAAGCTGTGCCTCAAAAGCCCATCGTAAAACACTGAAAACACAGAAAACGCAGGACACTCTGTTCTGCTGCAAATGTTTATTACCTGAATCACAGTTTTTCTTTATTCTTTTTTGACAACCCTTAAGTGTAAAATGTTTGGAAACTTACCTTGTGAATTTATGCCACAAACATGAAAAATACCCATTTGCTGTTTTGTGTGTGTTACCTTTATTTTTTATGACATGACTAGGGGTGGGAGTCTTAAGGGACCCCACAATACAATTCAGTTCTGATTTTGTAAATCACAAACTATTTTTGATGAATACTTTTTTTTGATAAAAAACGTAAAAAATGTATGATTTATGAAGCAATTGATTTATGACCTTTTTTCCATCTTTCAAATCTAAAGTTCAATTTTGGGTGGGGTGGTTCCCATTTCAGAGTTTAGTCTAACTACCCACTGTTATGATTTTGTAACATCATTGCCTATGCATTAAACTTTTGATGCATACGATCACACAGCTGTGATCACTGTAAGCTGGTCTCTTATGCTGGAGATGGTCATATGCAAAAAAAACTACTGTAGAGCAAGTGACATCACATTGCCCAATACTGTATGATCAGAATGAACTGTAAAAACTGGACTGACACCATTTCACAATCTACACTGTAAACACACTATAGAAATAACAATTTTTTTGGAGGTTGATTTAATAATTACTTAATTTGTAATGAGGTCATTTTAAGGTTTTCTTTTAATGGTACAAAAGACCCCTTACAGCAGGAGTTTGCAATTAATTTTTCCAAGGGGCCACATTCGACTCTCGGACAGTTTTAGAGGGCCAAACTAGCTTATTTGTTAAAAAAAAACATTCTGTAAAACTATTCAATAAACATTCATAAAAAATAAATTAATTTAACACAACAAGTATTTTAAACGCCAGCATGACAATATCAACTTCATATAAATGCCACAGGGTAGTTTGTTTCATTGCTTCACCTTTAATTTTTTATTTATTCCTTCCTTCCTTCCTTTGTTCGTTCTTGCGTTCGAACAAGTGCACTGAAGTCAGGTTGAATGTGAATGTGAGGCACTCTGAAAATGTTTAGATTTTTTTCAATTTGCGGCACACGAGAAACGCAAACATTACATAACACATGTGCATCTCTTCCTATTTGCAGGCTGAACCCTCGCGTTTCCATTTGAAATAACGAAACTGAGCAAAAGACGCTATATCTGAAAGTCCCCTTTTGTTGACTCACAATATCAGACCTGCGCATTGCAAGGCCCTGTTTGCGTTTGAATTCAATTTAAATAAATACCTCACAAATCAAAAGAAGTTCAGAGGGCCGCATGTGACCCGCGGGCAGTAAAATGCCCAGATCTGTCTTACAGTATATGCTGAAAAATGAAGGCTTATTAGTTTTCTCATGTCTTCAGTCCTTAATTTTGCGTTTTTTTTTTTTTTAACTTTTTTTTTGTTGCTTGATGTGTATCTATGCCTTAAATATTGATTCAAAACACAGAAGCAAATATGAAGTTATAAAAGGGAAGAACAAGATGCATTGTAAAGTAAAGAAAAAGTGCCTCCAGTTTCTCAGAGTGCTTTTAAGTAACTGAAAGTTTGCAGTCAGTTGCTATAATTGACTTTTCTCTTTTATTCAGAGTTCCTGAGAAAAAGAGAAATTGCTGAATTATTATTATTGAGGACCTCATAGACAGTAACCATTTTAAAAGGCAGCATGTACACTAATGCACACTCCGGTTTTAATAGTTGAGATGTTTAGACCTGTCCTCAAGACAACGTATGGTTTATATGAGTACACTGAACACATTTGACCTACTCAGAGCTGTATGCAGGGTGTTTGATTTACTGTATGCCTTTTTTATTTCCTAAAGACTTGAAGCAGGACTTTAAAAAAAGTTGTGATTTAGATGTAGTTAAAATTAACTGAAGTTTCCTGACTAACCCAAAGCTTCTCTTGTTCTTACAGGTGATCTCTGCACTGTCCAGAATCTCCCACAACAGCATCGCACAGATCAAAGGCATCAGGTAATTCACTTCCTTCACACACGCTGATTGTGTTTCCTTTCAATCCTGGTGGGTTTGGAGTCTTCAGGGAACTTTCACAGCACTCTCTCTTGGGTTGCACCTTTTATGTGGCTTCATTCAGACGGCCTGGAAGGGAGAAGCAGTTGGCACAAACTACCACATATGTGTGAAACCTGTGAGCCTAAACCTGTGAAATATGTGCTTGTCGCTTCCCTCAGGTGTTTAAGCGAGAAGGGACCCTGCCTTCTTACTTTATAAGCGACTAGGATCACTTCCTGTCTCATTATTTGCCCAGTCCGTTCGCCTCTCTCCGCAAATAAAGCCTTTTATCCGACGGGGTAATGAGCTGATGGAGCGAGCCATTAGGCGTTTTGCCAAAGTGAGGCAGAGGCAAGACTAGTCTGCTGTTAGTCAGTGCAGTGTAACCGACTAAGGGGTGCCTAAATCACCTCCTGTCCTCATTGGGCTGGGGGATGGCCAAAATACTGTCTGCTGATTAGTCAGAAATCATTCAAACTGGAAAAAGAATAAAGGTTTTTCATTGTAAACGCTGTCTGGAGTAATTAGAGGAAAGTTCTGAAGATGGATCCTGGCGGCAGACACATATACTGTGACTAATGCTAGTCAAGTTTTGACCCTGAGCAAGTCCTCTGTGTGCAGTGTTATAAGTGTACTGCTTTCCTGGCTGTATACAGGAAGCAATGAAAGACGGCTTTGTTTTCATCCACGGTGTGGTGTGTCACTGCTTTAAGGGGGGAAACAGCATGCGTTTTAGTAGTTAGGCCACTATAAACCACATTTTTTTAAAAAGCCCTTTATTTTAGTCTGTTGTCGATGGTGTAATTTCCAGTTTTGTGGAGGAAAAGAGAAAAGGTTGAATACAAATTGCTGTTTGTTTAATTTCCGCTTCATGCATCGTACAAAGCAAGAAATGTCTCAATGTTGTTTAAGAACATTTCTCGCACACCCTTTTGAATTTGACTTTAAAGCTGCGTGTGGATGTTTTTCCCGACAGAGCTCAAAATTCAGCCACATTCCGTCATGCAAAATGCAAATCAATATTCAGATGGCAGAATTTCAGAATTACTCTTTGCCTGGTTTGGTTGCGTTGTTTTATTTAAGAGAGATCTTACTGAATTTACAGCTGAAGGCAAAATGATTAGTCCTCCTGTGTAGTTTGCATTCTTTTTAAAGATATTTTTAACAGAGCAAGGACATTCTCAATGTATTTACTAGTATTATATATTTTCTTCTAAAGAAAGTCCTCTTTTATTTTGTTTGGCTGGAATACAAGCATACATTTCAAAAGTATATATTTTTATGGTCTTTGTTTTCAACCCCTCTAAGAAACTTTTCTATTGGCTACAGAACCACTGGCTTGTCCAATGACTTCCCTAGTTAGCAGAATTTGCCTAGTTAATCCTTTAAAGGGCACCTATGATGAAAATTATCTTTTGTAAGCTGTTTGGACAGAACTGTGTGTATGTATAAGTCTGTACACAGTCATATTGGAGTGATATAAAGACAATAAGTCTCTTTTTTTTTTTTTAATTTCCTTATGCTAAAATAGGATCCAAATCTTCCCCGGTTTGATGCCCACGGCAATGTTTCCCCGCCCACCGAATTGATTGACAGCCGTTTATTAACATGGCTCCGTAGTACGCATATAATCAAGAATCAAGAATAAGTTTAACAAGTTTAAAATGTTTTTAAAACAGTGCACGTTTGTAATAAAGTAAAGACGGTAAAATTGCTGTTATTCATCACCACAACCACATGTCAGACCAATAATAAAAGAAGAAGCTTCAATCCCGGTTTGTGGATGTTAAATCAGGTTTATTTTGTACATTAACATACACTGTAAAAAATGCAGGGTTCCACACAATTCATTGTCCCAACACAAATTGGTTAAGTTAACACTTTTAACAAATGTATGTGGATTGATCATAAAAAATTAAGTTGTCCCAATGAAATTTCAAGAATTGTGTTGTTTCAGCTTATTTTAAATAAGTAGTTTGAACGAGCAAAAAAAAATAATGGATATCCATACTGCAGTGTATATTAACTCGTATCCTGTCACATTTGACGTGCAAAAACAGTGCAAAGTTAAACGTGTGCACTGTGTATGCACGTGCGTGAACTTTGTAACAACATTGTCTGTGACTCAACGTTGCAAAATAAATACATTAAATAATCATTGGGAAAGTTCGTACTGTAGTATTTCTCACAAACGTTACATGAGATCTGCATCCTTCATGTCTGTCACTGTGCTGTTTATGTGACGCAGCCGAGGTGGAGATTGAGGCACACTCTGACAGGCACGTAGGAACGGTGGGTGAGGAGAACTAGCAATAAAGGCTGTTACTGCCCCTTTTTTCAAAACGTTATAAAAACGTTGCAACATAAAGAGTACACATGAATCAAGTTTTGTTTAAACTAGTAAATGTATTACCACAAAATCAAACAAATCATGTCACAACTAAGCAAGAATAAATAATCAAAAACTCACGTTCTCAACAAATATACAACACTCTAACCTAAGACAACCCAACAAATAACAAAGCATAATACAGTAAGACTTAAGGGGTAAAAAAATCAGGAAATTTAAGTAAAATAAATAAAGCTTGATGGCTGGCAGTGAAGACTCCTCTCTCTGCTCAACGTCGGTCCATATTTGCAAATAGCGCAACTCATCGCAGGTGGTCAGAGCCGGACCAGATTCTAGTAGGAAACAAACAGTAAGTGACATGACAACCACAAGCAAGTAACAAGGCGCAGGCAACAAAAACAGCTACATTGTGTCCAGAGCAGAAAATTTCTATATTCTGAAAGCTATAATAAAAAATCTGATTAATGTTTTGAGCTGAAACTTTACAGACACATTCTGGAGACACAAAAGACTTTTTCAAATCTTGAAAAAGAGGTAAAATCGGTGCCCTTTAAATTGCACTTTAAGTTGAATACTGGTATCTTGCTAAATACTGTAATTAGTAAAATAATATGTACGGTCAACATGGCAATGATAAAATAAATTAGCTATTAGAAATAAGTTATTCATTTTTTTAATTTCTTGTTAAAAAAACAGCATTTGGGGAATATTTGAAAAATAATACAAATTTGACAGGAGGTCTATTCATTTAGTCTTCAACTGTATATCATCTTTTTGTCTGTTGGCCTCTCAGATAAAATGTTCAATGATTATTATGCTTGTCTATTAATTATTTATTATCTATCAAAGACACAGAGGGCCACTTTATAGAGGAACATTGTGACACACACACACACACACACACACACACACAGACACACAAATCTGTTTTTTCAGCTGTGAGCACGTGCTTTTCCTTTGAGCTTTCCTGCCAGCACAAGTTCCAACCACAAAACACGTTATAAAATATGTTGTACATATTTAGTTTGCCATTACACTTCCAGACTGTTTTAAGTCACGTACACATTATTTGAACCACTTGTTTTACATATGGAGGTCCCGCTTCAATAACACTGAGTAGCAGGAACAAGGAAGGGCAACGTGTTCTGTAAGTCATTCATTATGTTTTGCAGCACCTGTTGGCACGATCCCTAGTTTCCCATTTTCAACATGGTGTACAGTATATCTGAAATACTGCTCAGATTCTGCTCACATTGTACTTATCACCTAATATTGATATTGTATATGTGGTGTATTTCTGTCTCTACATAAAACATCAGTGTGTTTTGAAGTTCGCCTTTTTCATTTGTTCTGTTGTAGTATGTGTGCTGCATTATTCAGCACCAGGAATACAGTAGCTCTCATCCAAAACCTAGTGAACTGCCCTACTGTCTAATGATTATGTAGCTTTCTTTAACTAAACTGAAACTTCATAAGTGACTGATTTGGAACAGTCTGCATACACTAGAACTGTGTGTGTCATGCAAATAGCCCACAGGGGAATTGACTCAATGGATTAAAAAACTTTCCGACGATGCCTGAACTAAACTTAAAAAAATATTTGTACACCTGCCATCCAATGATAAGTGTTGGCTTACAAGTGTTACGTCATTTAAAATATATAAAACGACTTGCTGTATGTCCATGTAATCAATCAATAAATAAAAGACAACAATGTTGCATTTACTTCAGGAAAAGCATCTATCACATCCATATCTCATTAGTTAGATAGGGAACATATTTTTAAGTGCCAGGATGTGCTAAATCTATACACTCAAATGTGTTCCATGGTTTCCGCTACATTTATTCTTCCATGGCGGGGCGCCACACCAAAATTTATCCCACCACGGCTACATTACAGCTTCTCATTCAAAACATTCAGTCATTTTTTTAATAGAGGATTATAAATTGCACCAAAACGTATTAAAAGGTAAGTGAATTATAACAGCACAAACCTTTCTGTAACCGTAGTAGTGCTGTGCATTCTTTGTTTAACCCTTTAAGGTGACATGCTGACTGACCGACAGGTGCGTAATGCGTGAGGTTAGCAAACATGACGTAGCTTTCAGTCAAAATGAACAACGTTTCCATAATAATTATACTTTATAGATAAAGGTATTTGGCTCTGCACACAATGACTTTGTCTTGCTGGAGTTTTAACTGTTCCACTTTACTTCAGGACGCGTTATTGCCACTTTGTAGGTTTATTGGAGACATTCATAAATATTCCTTGCAAATCTAATAAATGTTAGAGACATACTCGTCACATAAACGCAGTAAATCACACTTCAGCAGCGTTTATTTAACGGCGTGCAAGAAGTTTTGTGCACAAACAGAGGAAATTGGCATGCAAGCAAAGAGATTTGCATGCTTGTATTACATAAATGTGATCTTGACTTGTAATACTGCGCTCACGCCATTTGTCATTGAATTAACGCCATAGGTAGTTGGTAGATCTGTGTAAAAGGCCCAACAGTTTGCCGCCACAGCTGGAAAAAATCCTAGGGGAAACATTGTGTTCATTATATTTTTACATCTGTGTTTCCTCTAGGATTTTTTTCTAGCTGTGGTGGCAGGCCTTTTACACAGATCTTCCAACTACTTATGATGTTATTTCAATTAGCATGTAATCTAAAGGGTTAAACAACTAACGCACAGCATTACTACGATTACAGAAAAGTTAGCTCTATTTTGAATGAGAAGCTGTAATGTAGCTGTGGTGGGAATGAATTTTGGTGTGGCACCCCGCCGTGGAAGAATGAATGTATAGTGGAAACCATGCACATAACCTGTGTTATCTTCATTATTAAATGTGTGTAAATAATAAAATTGGATCTGTTTTTAGGTCAATTTCATAAGAATAATCTTAAAATAATTATGCTATATGCTGTAAAAAGTGACTTTACCTGATGACCCCATTTTAAAAAAGGGAATTAGCCCATTGTATAAAATTTAATAAGTAAACAAACTATTTACTTAATTATAAAAATTAATTTAAGTCAACTTAACAGCTCTGAATTACAAGGAATTTTCACTTAAAAAAAAAAGCTAACTACCATTTTGACAATGTATAATATGCTTGCTTTTTTGATTATACAACTAAAATATTTAGTAAACACGTATAATTATGTGTTTAATTGTTATAAATGTCAATTTATAAGGGTGATTTGACATAAACCTGGTTGCTGTAAAAATAAAGGTACGTTTAGTAAAAGTTTACTGGAGAAACAAGGTCTCTCTCTTTCTCAATTCAATTCAATTCAAAATTGCTTTTTTGGCATGACTATAAATGATACAATATTGCCAAATCTTGAAATAGGAGGACAAATATAAAACTACAATAAAATATCAAAATAAAAGAATAGAAATAAAATATCATAATAATATAAACTTAAATATAATGTAAGAAATAAAAACATGTGAACATTTCAAACCACAGTGTGTAACATATAGCATAGTTTCTGCGGGGTCTTAAAGTCTTAATGTCTTAAATTTCAAAAACCAAATTTTAGACCTTAAAAAGTCTTAAATCCACCGAAATATTGTGTTGTAGGTCTTAAATCATTTTAAACGGTGCTTAATTTTCCTATGTCCATGTAAAGCTACCCAATCCGGTCAACAGCCATCCAATTCCTAACAATATATTTCAATTTCAAAGTTTTAAGAAACAGTTATTTGTTAACTCTATTTACTTATTAATATGGATTAATTATCTTCTTTACAATAACATTTGTTTTTAACGCTTTTTATAATCTGTAGCATTTAGCCTTGTGTAAGTCTAAAATTAAAATTTTTAAACTCTAAAAAGTCTTAAATTTAACTTGATGAAACCTGTAGAAACCCTGTATAAACACACAGACAGACAAAGGGTCACTGTGGTAGACAGTTAGAAAAAAAAAAACAGTTTCTCAGTCTCTCTTTCTCTCTCTCTCTCTCTCTCTCTCTCTCTCTCTCTCTCTCTCACACACACACACACTTTTACTTCCTCTCACTTTACTCTCTCATGTACACTGGCATGTAAACAAGTCTTTCACGCATAATGATCTACTGTACTCTTTAAATATGCACTAGCTACATCAACTAGTGTACAAATAAACCCACATATGCTCACAGCCACTGTGATTCACAATTCACCTTGACCTATTTCCACATATAATACATGTGGTTTTTATGCATTATGGATGCACATCCACAATACATGCAAGATGTACAGAGATAAACAACAAAAGAATGAAAGTGGGCATGATGTAAAGTACATGACTAGCTTTGCTTCTGGCGTTTGATAAAAGATAGAGATTGTGGGGTGGATTTGAGGCTGCTTGTAAGCATCAGATAATCTTCTGCATCCACTCAGCTCTCTGCTTTATTGATTCCTGTGGTGATGGACACTGCTCTCCTATGCAATGTGAAAGTGCTGTATCTCACTCCGTCTTTATTAGGTCCCACCAGTGAAGATCTTCTGCGTTGCGCTGCTTTGGAGACTGGGGGATTACCAGGAATATCAATATAATCAGACATTTTGCTTGCATTTTTATTCAAATGCTGCTAAACAAGGAACATTACTATTGAGAGAACAGAAAAAAGATATTAGGATTTAGTTTAGAATTTTATTTTGAATTTAATAAGCTCAAATTTAGCCTTATTTTATCTAAATATACACTTTGCTTTATTTTACAACACTGCAACTTGTAAAAGGTTGATAATTACTTCATGATATAAAATAAAACTGAATATGCTTTTATACAACAGCTCTAAATACTTTTTTTCTAGAGTGTAATCTGCAGAAAGAACCACTGAAATATAATAATATACTAATAGAAACATAAAAATGCAACAAAATAAAAAATGACTGGAAAAAATGTATAAATTATTAAACAGTTTAATAATAAAATTCTAATATACAGTGCTCAACATATGAGTACAGCCCTCACAAATCTTTCATTTAACTTCATATTTTCTAGAGGAAGCTTTACAATATTATATTTGTGCATATGCATTAGATTAGTCTAACAAAAAAACTTCAACATTTCAGAATTACTCTTTGCATGGTTTGGTTGCATTGTTTCATTAAAGAGAGATCTTACTGAATTTACAGTTAAGGCAAAAATTATTAGTCCTCCTGTGTAGTTTGCATTCTTTTTTAAGATATTTGATAAATGATTTTCAACAGAGCAAGGACCTTTTCAATGTATTTATTAGTATTATATATTTTCTTCTGAAGAAAGTCCTCTTTTATTTAATTTGGCTGGAATACAAGCATTGACAGCTGTGTATTAACATGTCTCTGTAATAACACGTATAATCATATCAATAATAATATATTTGTGCACATACATTAGATTAGTCTAACAAAATAACTTATGATAACGATACGAAAACTAGTACACACAAATTTATATGTTAGGGAAAAAATATTAAGTAAATTGAAAAACAGCAAAATTCAAGAGAAACAAAAAATGTATGAACTTGTGGTAAAAGTTTGTAGTTTGTAAATAATTTTCCAATATTTCGCATGATTTTTATGTATTATATTTCTATTTCTAAGATGTTCGGTGGACTAAAATACTATTTTAATAAAAATTTTAATAGATGTTTAATAAATCTGTTTTGTTCAAATGCACCAAAAATATATTACCTACAGTATATTCACTGTGAAATGGATAAAAATGGGGTGTACTCATTTATGCTGAGCACTGTGTATTTTACTTTTAATTTTTCACTGAAATCACTGAAAATCTCATTTTGAGGACCAGAACTGATTTTTGTGTAATTTTTACAAACAAAAACAAGTGCCAATGTGCAACACCTTGCCATATGGGAGCCTGGACCACTAGTGTCAATTTAATCAAAGTCACATAAAAGCTAAATTAATAATATTATAATAAATTTATTTACATTTATATAGCACTTTTCTAGACACTCCAAGTGCTTTACACATTTTTGGGGAAAATCTCCTCATCCACCACCAGTGTGCAGCATCCACTTGGATGATGTGACGGCAGCTATATTGCGCCAGACCGTACACCACACACAAGCTAATTGGTGGAGAGGAGACAGAGTGATGAAGCCAATTATGATGTGGGGATGGTTAGGAGGCCATGATGGACAGAGACCAGTGAGCAAATTTGGCCAGGATGCCGGGGTTAGACCCCTACTCTTTTTCAAAGGACATCCTGGGATTTTTAATGACTACAGAGACATTTCATCATCTTATCCAAAAGACAGCACCATCAATATACTGGGGTGTTAGGACGCACACAGACCACAGGTTGAGCACCCCTTGCTGGTCTCACTAACACCACTTCTGACAGCAACCTAGCTTTCCCATGTGGTCTCCCATCCAGGTACTGACCAGGTTCTGAAGCCCTGCTTAACTTCAGTGGGTGACCATGTGAGAGTTGCAGAGAGCTAGCTGCAGGCTTAATAACCTGAGGGTTTTAAAGTTTTCCTAAATAAAGAGCTTAGAAATGTACATTACTATCCAAAGTTGAGTTTTGATATATTGACAGTAACAAATAAAAAAAATTTCTTCATGCAACATGATCTTTGCTTAAAATTCTAGTGATTCTGGGCATAATTGGATGGAAATTGATTATTTTGCCCCATATGTTTGGTCATTGAACATAAGTTTTGTGGTCCTGGGTCATGCATTAATCATAGCTATCATAAAACAAATAAAATCTAATATAAAATTTTTTGACTTATGAATGGCTTAAATGCTTTTATTGTCATTTGAATCTGTAAATGTTGAGTTTATAGACACTTTCAGCATGAAGACCTTTAGCTGATTTTGAAATCACTCTGCATTCTGTTTTCTAATCTTGTGTAACATGATAGAAAATGAATCAGTTTAGTTTTCCCCTATTGTACAGCTTTCGTTCACTTCATGGAGCAAACTACAGAATGCTTCAGATGTTTCAATATTCTTCAAGCTCTTCTGAGCCCTCGCTCTCAGAATAAAGAGCAAATATCTGTTTCTGTGAGATAAAACCCAGGGATACTGTTTGCTTGGACATGAATGAAATTGGAAAGAGACTGATGTGTCTGCCAAATCCAATTAAAGCCAGTATTGGTCTGATGTGTTTCAGGCTGTAATCACTGAAGGATGGGAGCAGCTTTCATTTTATTCTGATATCTAATGATTAGGTTTGTTACGGCTTCTGAATATCTGTGTGGGTGAGCATGCGTTCATGTATTTGTTTGTTGATGCTTATGTGTTTTGCGTTATCCTGTGGATTTGTGATTCAATGTAGAGTATGTTTATATTGTCAGTAATGCCTGAGGGTTTCTTAAGGAGTGAATGATTTCAGCTAGAAACAAAGACTCATGATTGATCCTTCTGCATGTGAATCTGTGGATGTTGACTAATTAAGCACACAGCAGAAGGTCACTGTACCTTGATCTTTATTTAGCATAGTGTCTGCAATATTCAAACAGTTGACACAAATTGCTGCATTTGTTTTTGGTATGCTAAAAAGATGGAATGAGGCAAATAGAAAAACTGATGGACGGATAGATAGATAGGTAGATGAACTGATGGATGGATGGATGAACTTATGAATGGATGGATAGATAAACTGATAATTGGATGAATAAACTGATGATTGGATCGATGGAATAACAGGGATGGATAGATAGATGAACTGATAAATGGATGGATGGATAGATAAACTGAAGAGTGGATGAATGGATTAACTGATGGATGGATGGATGGATGAATGGGTGAACTGATGTATAGTTGGGTGAAGAAATTAATATATAAACTGGTAAATGGATAGATAGATGAATGGATTGATAGATGAACTGATGAATGAATGGATGGATGGATAGATAAACTGATGCTTGGATGGATTAACTGATGAATGGATGAATATGGTGAACTGATGTATGTTTGGATGAAGAAGTGAATAGATGAACTGGAAAATTGATGGATAGATGAACCGATGGATGGTTGGATGGACGGATGAACTGATAAATGAATGGATGAGTAGATAAACTGATAGATGAATGGATTAGTGGATAGATGAACTGATGGATGGATGGATGGATGGATAGATGAACTGATGAATGATTGGATGGATGATAGATAAACTGATGCTTGAATGGATTAACTGATGATGGATGGATAGGTGAACTGATGTATGTTTGGGTGAAGAAGTGAACAGATGAACTGGAAAATGGATGGATGGATAAATGGATGGATGGATGAACTGATACATTAATGGATGAATTGATGAACTGATAGATGAATGGATTAATGCATAGATGAACTGATAGATGGATGGATGGATGAACTGATGAATGGATCGATCGATCAATAAACTGATGATTGGATGGATGGATTAACTGATGACTGGATAGGTAAACTTATGTATGGTTGGGTGAAGAAATTAATATATGAACTGGTAAATGGATGGATGGATAGATGAACTGATGAATGAATGAATGTATGGATAGATAAACTGATGCTTGTATAGATTAACTAATGAGCGGATGAATAGAACAACTGATGTATGTTTGGGTGAAGAAGTAAATAGATGAACTGGAAAATGGATAGATGGATGGATGAATGGATGGATGAACTGATAAATGAATGGATTGATGGATAGATGAACCGATGGATAGATAAACGGATGGATGGATGGATGGATGGATGGATGGATGGATGGATAAATAAACTGAAGATTGGATGGATGGATTAACTGATGAATGGATGGATGGATGGATGGGTGGATGAACTGATAAATGAATGGATTAATGGGTAGATGAACGGATGGATGGATGGATGGATGGATGGATGGATGGATTAACTGATGCATGGATTAACTGATGAATGGATAGATGAACTGATAAATGGATGGGTGAATAAACAGATAGATGAACTGATAAATAGATGGATGGATAGATGAACTTATAAATGGATAGATAGGTTAACTGATGGATGAACTGATGAATTGATGCATAGATGAACCTAATAAGTTGATTGGTGGATAAATGGATGGATGAATTGATAAATTGATGAATGGATAGATAAACTGATAAATGGATAGATAGATAAAATAAATGGTTGGATGGATAGATGAACTGATGGACGAATGGGTTGATAGATAGATGAATAGATGGAAATGAATAAATAGATAAATTAATAAAAATGGAGGATGGAAGCTGATAGAAAATTTGATGGGTGCATGGATAAATGAACTGATGAACGGACGCATGGATGGATAAACTGACATGAACACACACATGAGCTGATTAATAAAATGATGAATGGATGGATGGGTAGGTGGATGAACTGATTGATGAATGATAGATGAAATGTTGAATGGATCGAATGATTTAATGGATTGTTTGATAGATGATAGATGAACTATATAGTATAGATGGATATATAAACTGATGGATGGATAGATGAACTGATGGATGGATAGGTGAATATATGAAATGATAATTGTATTAATAGATAGAGAGTGATAGAAAAACTGATAAACTGATGAACTGACAGATGGGTGGATGAAATGATGGATAGATTGATATACTGATTGAAGAATAGATGTATTTTCCCCCCTTTTTTATGAAATGTATCCTTCTACCCACTTTCAAATAATTACACAGCAAACCGTAAATTTATTTACAAAGGTGTGTTAAACATGTGCATTCCTCCATAATTGGATTTCTTTGCCCAGCCTAATCCCTGCAGAATGTTTTTTAAGGTAAATGTAATTTGCAGAAGAGAAAACAGTAGTATATCTTCAAACTGTAATTAATTCAGTCTCTAAACACTCATAAATGCTGTTAAACCCCACAGAGACACTGTAACCACACAACCTGTTAACCGTTGGCTTGTCAATGCTTTGACAGCAGATGCAAGAAACAATGTTTAATTCACCTTATTAATTAACATGACATTTGTGAGCAGGTTAACCTTCTTTTATTATAAACATGTTTGCCGCAGATGAAGAGGAAGTCCTTTCGAACCGAGATGTTTAATTAGCGATTCATTTGATGAAGCCATGTAAGCAGGGTAATTATCTCGCTATCAGCAATTACTCCATCATGCGATACAACATCTTTGTGTTAGGATTTCAGGATGGTTCTCGTCACTCATCACAAAGCTTTGTTTTTAGTAAAATAGCTCTGAGTGGATCATTTATACCTTCAGCTCAAAGATGTAATGCATCCATTTGGAGGTTGTTTTCTAGCAACAATTATTGTTATGCATTGTGTGAGGAAATGATGTGGCGACTATCAAGAATAGAGCTTGTCATGGGGATATTTTTGAAATCTTTATACTTTGGATTGCATGTGTTTCAGCTCTTAGGTGGTTCTTGAAGTGCACTACTGTTTTCGTGTCTATTTTTATATTTCTTATGTATGTGCGTTGATTTGACGCATATACAACCATATGCTGTGTATCTGTCTTTGGGTCTGACTGGCAGCAGTTTTAACATTAAAGCAAATGTTGATGTATTCTGCTAGCTGTCAGAGAGCATCTCTTTCTGTCTCTCTCTCTGTCTCCCTCTCTCTCTTTCTCTGTCTGTTCATCAGGAGGGATAGCATCCTTTAGTGTCATGTTGTTGGAGGTGTGAGGGGAAGAGTTGGTCACATTGGCAGGACAATTATGTGTTTGTTAGTCTGCTATTGTGTGGGTAAGGGTGTCGGATGTCTGCATTGGTTAGGAAGACTTCTTTTCATGTGTCTGACCTTCTAAAAACATAAATTAATAAATACATAAAAGACTTAGCTTAGCTTATGAGTTAAAGTTGTCTAGTAATATGACTCAAGGTCAGTGACTTTCCTACCCTAAAGCTTTATATTTTTCTCCCCACTCTCACTTCTGTTCTCACTCCATCACTGCTGTTTGACAGCTCCATAGAGACAGGCATACAGCATAGTTATGATTGAAGAGATGGCCGTCTGTCAGCATAGGTTTGATCTTGAGGGTCTTTTTTTCTTAAGAAAATGTCAGTATTCTATGTCTGTGCATAAATGACTTTGCAGAGTGTTTTAGCATATATTAATATGTAGATGTTGATTTGATAAAGTAAAAAAATATGGACTGCTTAGCATATTTGAGTACAGCCCATTTTGAAAATGAATATTTGTATCCATTTTGCAGTGAATATAGGCAATGTATTTTGGTGCATTTAAACAAAACAGATTTATTAAACAGATATATTTATTAAAATAATATTTTAGTCGTCAAAAATTTAAAAATTGAAAGATAATATATAAATTCAAGCAAAATATTGCAATCTACAATAATTTCAACTACATTTTTTCTTTTTTTTTTGCTTCTCTTGATTTTTCCTCTTTTTAAAATTTGTATTTAATATTTTTCTATAACATAAATTTGGATGTACTAGTTTTTGGAGCATTATTGTAAGTTATTTTGTCAGATGCGCTCCAGATTTGGCTTCAGTTCTGATTTATCTAATATAATGTACAAATATAATATTGTAATGCTTCCTATTAAAAATATGACATTAAAAGAGAGATTTGTGAGGGGTGTACTTATTTACCCTATGTTGAGTACTGTATGCTGATTCTTTCACCAACAAAACTATTTACTATTCATATGAGGGAGTCGTTGAGTGATTCCCTCAATCTGAATCAGTTTGTTCAAATCTGCTGATTCTTTCAGACACAAGTTACTGTCTTTATGCCTGAGTCTTGAGTTCCTAAGTCATTTGTTCAATGGTAATGAAAACTTGCGTCATCACCCTTTTACATAAAGCTAATGAGCATAAACAAAATAAAATCTGTGCTCTTTGTCTGCTAGGGCATTCATAATGCTTGCTAGACTGTTGTTACATGGTACTTGGATTGTTCTTGATGACTTATTGGAGGATGCTTGAGTACTGTATTCTGGTTTATTTGAACCTCTAATAAAGTAGCAAAATCTTTTTTATGCAAGTGAGCCCTCACATAAAAGCCTGTGTTATGCCATTTACTGCCTGACAAGTGTGGCATATTAAATGCACGTATAGCACATTTCATTTCACACAAGAGCAGCAACAGCAGCCAAGTTAGGAATTGGCTCTTTTCAATCGTAATGTGAAGAGCTCCATAAAGCAATGATGTTTTGTGTTGGGTAAAAGGGCTGCATTATTCAAAGGTGAGAAAAACCAAGACTATTAAATTGTTGTGCGACTTTGACACACCCTATACAAGCTAAAGTGAAAGTGACAAGGCTTGGCTCAAAATCACTTTATTTTTCTAGCCTCATGTTTTTTGCATGCCACATAGCACCTTTTGCCCCACATAATGTCTGAGATTAAGTGATATGATGAGGTCTCTGGAGGAAGAGCCATGCCATTAATCGAATAATTGATCGCACATCCATTTGCAGCTTTCTAATTGGCTGCTGAATGCTCATGAGCCCCTGATTTAATACCCCGGTGGGTCGGCTCTCTCGGAAGAGTCTACAATCTGACCTCCAGTTTTTGAGAAAAGCGCTGAAGTGTTTGCGTTTAGTTGTTACTGTCAAACCGCAAGAGCCTGTGTCATTCAGCCCTGCCACAGCCTTTTCACTGCGTCTGCCGTATTCTGTGGTAAATCAGATAAGTGCTTTTGTAACATCTGTCATATTGTTACAAATGCCAATCATAGAGGAGGTGGACGCCTCATGAATAAACTCACCTGTTGAATTATGGATGTCGAGGAGTGAATTGTGATATATTCTTGCCTTCTCTCTGTGTGTGTGGTGACTAATGCTCTCTTTCTCGTCGCTCTTCTCTCTCTCCCTAGGCCTTTTCCATCAGAGGACACTGCACTGAATGAAGATGATGTGTACCGGAGCTTGGAGGAGCTGGCAGAGTAAGTGTTTAAATCATAGAAAGTGAGAATAATGGCCATTACCATAAAACAAGGTGGGTTTTATGCCAAATTGTTTGGGACTGAAGGGTTTACATTATCATTCTCCGATTTGAATCGTTTGGGGTATATTTGAGTTTAGTGTCTTTTACAATTACAATTATAGGTGCATTGTTTTGAGGTCATTTTGTCAGTGTTGGTAAAGCTTGGTAATGTTCTCGGTGTTGATTGGCATTTGAACACATTTGTTTATGATTACTGGGGATTAGTGGTTTCTACTATGTATTTTCTTGTGTATGTCAGCACTAATCCTTGGAATTAATATAATTAAAATGTTTACGTTTTAGTGTGTAAATGTCATCAGTAAGGCAAAATGTCTCGAGATTTGTATAATCTACTCTACGTCTAACAAATCCTTTAGCTTTGTGCCCATTTGAGGAAGCCTACATTGCATTTCATAGATTGCCATATTGAAAACTTGGTGCACGGTCAAAAAATTTAAGCCAGTACAACAAAAAAAACATAATCCTTATCAAAACATATTCCTTTCAATTTTTTTTGTTCACTCAACTTTTGAAAACATCAACTGTACTGACCTCAAATGACTTGTCAGTAATACAGAAAACATTTAATTCATTTATGTGTACTCAACAATTTATCTTTTATGTTTTCACCTTTAACTGATAGGAAAGTAGAGAGTATAGACAGGATACGTCATCATTCTGGGCTGCAAACATCATCTACACCTCTGTAGCATAGTAGAATAACACACAGGGTGATTACCACAGAAAGTTGGTTGTTCATTTTGAAAAAGATTTTGAAGACAAAATTGGTGCTTGTTAACCACTCTGGTTAACGATCGTGGCACGGGAGGATCGCGATGCTAAAGAGCGTTGTGAGTGTTGCGGAAAGGGGATCCGTGCACAAAGGAGGGGGCACTTTCATTTTAAGGACGAACATTATCTCAGAGCTAATAAAGGGCAGGAGCTCAAGCACCCAAACCCCCCATCTACATGTGTCTGTTGTTTATAACGAAGTAAAATAGAATAACTGCAAATGGAGATAAACCAACTCCACCTTCACAGTTCAGTCTGCGGCTGCTCATTAACCCTTGATGAGTTCACTACACCGGTGGTCAGACAGACGCGCGCCCGGTTGTCATAAATCACACATAATCAGTGTTTTCAATCACAAGGGACTTATTTTAGATTTTAAATGCCTAAATACACATTAGTAGTAGCAGAACAACTCTTTACAGTTCATGTAATACACCACAGGTGTCTGTGAAAGGGCAATAATCATATTAAGCATACTCTGACAACGTGCTTCATACAGTATACACACTGTGAGCATAATTAGACATTTTGTGCTATCCGTAACTATACTTCTGCGCATGCGGGTCAGTTTACAACCATGATCTGTTCAGACTGCAAATCTGACATTTATAACAACAGTGTGAACAGCTAGGCAAAAAAATCAGATTTGAGAAAAAATCTGATTTGAGCACTAAACCTCGCAGTGTGAATGTAGCCTTAGATACTTGTATATTAAGGTAGCGTTTAGTAAAAACAAAACACCAGTAAAGAAACTTGACACAGAGGAACATAAAACCCTCACTGCCAGCTAGCGTTTCAGAAGTGTTATTGCAGAACAACACAAACAGCACACAGAAGTAAACATGCATGATTATTAAGTTAATTGGATTAACTACATTGGCCATAGTGTATGATTGTGTATGTAAGAGTGTATGGGTGTTTCCTATTTCAGCATTCCAGTCATGCTACTTGAGATTCTCTGACCTCCACCTGAAGATACCCAGAGGGCCACTGCTTTAGTCAATGCCATCTTCAAACCTGTCAAATGACAAAGTCAGTGAATCTGCACAGACTTTCTCAAAGTCAGAGGTCCCACTGTGCTGTTCCCGTGGTTATTTTCAACTGTCAATTGTGAAAATTCCAAGTTCTATGGGGTGAAGAAATAATTAGTAGAGTATATAATTGGTACACATAGCCAGGCAGTAATCTTAAGGTTCCCATGGCTTGAAGCATGGCAAGTTGGTATATGGGTGCTAAGAAGAGTGAGAGAGGCTGAGAGGAGGGGGTTGTGACAGTGGTGACAGGCCCGATTCCGCTCTGATTAATTGTGAATAATTAGGCAGCAGGGTGGATAGGTGTCATTCATCAGCAGAGGACGACCTGACACAGACGTGTTAGTGCAGACTGCATATATTAAACCTCTCAATGTCTGTTAGAAACTTCTGTGGTGCCGTAAATGGAGATGAGGTTATGTCACAGCCCTAATGGTCTCAATTTATTAGCATACCAAAGAAACAGCTTGTGTACGTGTTGTTTTGAGCCATTTTAAAGTGAGGGTAGGCTATGTTTAATTCAGCACAAACAAAAATAAGGCCATGGGGAACCAGAGTGCAGTCTGTCAGTGTCATTCTGTGTGGACCATGCCTTATTGTCACCGCTATGTTTTGTTGGAGGGTTTTTACTGGGCATTACAACATGACTGTTGAGCGGGATCAGGAAAGGAGGTAGGCTAAATTTGAACAGGGCTAGAGATTTTACCATAACATGCACAGTTGAAATCAGAATTATTAGCCCCCCTTTAAATCTTTTTTTTTTTTTTTATATTTCCAAATTATGTTTAACAGTTTCTCAGTGTTGGGTTGCGGCTGGAAGGGCATCTGCTGCGTAAAACAGGTGCTTAAGTGTGCGGTTCATTCTGAACCCTGATTAATAAAGAGACTAAGCCGAAAAGAAAATGAATGAATGAATGAAGGAATGATGTTCAACAGAGCAAGGAAATTATTACAGTATGTCTGATCATATTTTTTCTTCTGGAGAAAGTCTTATTTGTTTTTATTTTGGCTAGAATAAAATCTTTTTTTATATATATAAAAAAACATTTTAAGGTCAATATTATTAGCCTCTTTAAGCTATATATTTTTTGATAGTCTACAGAACAAACCATCGTTATACAATAACTTGCCTAATTACCACATCCTGCCTAGTTAACCTAATTAACCTAGTTAAGCCATTAAATGTTACTTTAAGCTGTATAGAAGTGTCTTGCTAAATATATAGTAAAATATTATTTACTGTCATCATGGCAAAGATAAAATAAATCAGTGATTAGAAATGAGTTATTAAAACTATTATGTTTAGAAATGTGTTGAAAAATTCTTCTCTCCATTAAACAGAAATTGGGAAAAAATAAACAGGGGGGCTAATAATTCAGGGGGTTTAATAATTCTGAATTTAACTGTACATACAGTATGTAGTTATCAATAGATAGAACTGCTTTGGTAATTGCGTAAATGTTCACAACTGTAACTAGTTTTTCCTTTATTTTATAAAAAAAAATATTGCAGTTTATACTAATGTGTCACCAAAAATGATGCCTTAAAAGCATCAGAAATTTAGTTTCTATTTCTATTAGATTAGATTAGATTAGATTGAACTTTATTGTCATTACACCTGTACAAGTGCAAGGCAACATAATGCAGTTTAGGTCTAACCAGGGGTGCAATAGCAGCAAATACAGATGGATGTACTATGAACATATTAGCTATGCTCAGAGATTTACAATGGATGAATATATGTACAGGTTGCTATTAATAATCAAGTATGCAGATATATATGAGCATAATTATAAGTGGATATGTGTAGTGGATATGTACAATTCAAGATCTGTTTGTGATTTATATGCTTGTGAAGGTGAAAAATAATAACTGAAACATTTTTAATAATTATAGTAATTTTAATTAGGTTATCATGTTAATAATTTTCTTTTCATGAATTGATCCTTTTTTGTAGAATGCAGATTTTATAATAATTTATAATTTTGTAGAATGCAGATTTATAATAATAAATCTATCTCTGAATAGGGTCTATTGCTGCAGGGTGTCTTAAATTTAAAAAACTAAATTTTAGGCCTTAAAAAGTCTTTTTAAATTTGCTGAAACATTAGGTTTTAGGTCGTAAATCTTTTTTAAGCAGGTCTTAATTTTCCTTTGTTCATGTATAGCTACTCAATCTGGCCATCACTAACATTCCACATCAAATAAAACTTATAACTTTTTTTATTTAAAAATGTTATTTTTTATTCTGTTTAGCATAATGTTTTAAATATTTTCATTACAATAACATTTGTTTAATAGTTCTTCATGTATTTACTGCTGAGGACACTGACCTGGACTGATATTTGTGCATACATTTAGTTAGGCCATTAAGTAATGTAATATGTATTTATTTAGCGCATTTATTGTGTATGGCCATACACCCAAAGCACTTCACAATCATGAGGGGGCTCTCTTCACACCACCACCAGTGTGCAGCAAGCACTTGGATGATGCGACGGCAGCCACAGGACAACGGCGCCAGTGCGCTCACCACACACCAGCTATTGGTGGAGTGAAGAGACAGTGATAGAGCCAATTTGATGGATGGGAATGATTGGGAGGCCATGATCATGAGGGCCAATAGAGGGACTTTGGCCAGGACACCGGGGTTACACCACTACTCTTTACGAGAAGTGCCATCGGATTTTTAATGATCACAGAAAGCCAAAACCTCAGTTTAATGTCTCATCATATAACGTCATCATCTCATCATTTTCTCAGTATTACTTTCTTCACTTTCACAAACGTTTCTTTTTACTGGGGTATTAGGACTCATTAGGACTCAAATACAGACTGCTGGTTGAGCGCCCCATGCTGGCCTCTGTAACACCACTTCCAACAGCAACCTAGTTTTCCCATGTGGTCTCCCATCCAGGTACTGACCAGGCTCAGCCCTGCTTAGCATTTAACTCCTTAGCATCTAACCCTGTATGAGTTTAAAAATTCATTCATAATGGTCCTAAAAATGTCTTTAATAAGTCTTAAATTTAATTTGGTGAAACCCTGTGCTGTGATTTCATTAGGAATTTATATATATATATATATATATATTCCTAATGAAATCACAGCACAGGGTTTCACCAAATTAAATTTTTAACTATTCCTCATCTGTCAGCTAACTATATCATTTTACTTTACTGTAATAACTTATTCACATCAGTGTAAATTCACAAAAGGTCAGTTTTCAATTCATTATTCAAGTATTTAAGCCTCTAAAGCATTTTTTAATAAATAAGTCTGTCAACTCCCCCATCACACTGACCAGGGCATCTTTACGATTGATTCCCGTTGTATGTGAGGCTATATGTAGGCCTTTGACATTTCCACCCTTTGCACTGATTTGTATTGACTTAAGACAGTATGGCCTAAAGTGATTGCTGACCTCTTTCAGTGTTCTTGATATTTCTGGCCAACTGACCCCTCTTTACATGCAGATTCATGTCTCATGCCTAATCTAATAGAGGTTAAACTCACAGCAAGTATGTGAGCACCCACCACACAGCCTGTGATGGAGCAGAGCGAATTAATGAAACTACCCATCCATGCGGGACCCATGACCTTTTACAGCCGTAAATATGGTTCAATTCCTGCACAAAGCTGCCGTCTGATTAATGGAAAGGTCCCCGATATGATGCGCCGGGACACAGTTTAACAAGCACTTTCATCAGGCTGCTCGGAGCTCTCTTAATTGGACTGTGATATCATTGTCTGCTTTAATGGAAGTGCTGCAGTGCTGCTGAACCTCTGGAAGTCATGTGGCTTCAATGGATGTATTCATATAAACCCTCTGTCTGTTTCTGTTTGATTGGAGATGTTTCTCAACACTGCCGTGTGAGGCCAAATGCAGTGTGAATGAGGAGGCTGCTGATTGTCCTCAATAATAGTGTTGTGTCTTTCGGTTATTGAAGTGAAGAGCATGGGTCGCTTGAAGAGATAAAAGGCAGAAAGTGCTAATCAAGGTGCTTTTGTGAAAGGTTAATGGTGTTGAAGAAGCTTTTTAGTGGGGCTTGCTCTTGAATCTGATGACTCCTCTTCATAAGAGTTTTAAAAGACAGACACAATTCCCTCATACTGCTTACAGGCAGCACGTTTAAACTGTTGGAAGGAAAAAATCTGCCACTTCAAATATTTTACATTGTTTTACTATACTTGATTTATCTTTATATCAAGTTCAAGTTAATTTATTTATAAAGCACATTTAAAAACCAAAGTGCTGTACATAAGACAAATAAAAAATTGTCAACATGAAGCAGTTGAAAAGACTATTAAAATAATATTAAAAAGCCAAACTAAAAAGGTATGTTTTAAGGAGTGATTTAAAAATAGATAGTGATGAAGCCATTCTTATCTCAAGGGGCAAGGTTTTCCATTACCGATGACCCGCCATTTATATATTTAAAAAAATATTTTAGACAGTTTTTTTCAGTGTTTTTTTTATTTTATTTTTTTACTTGGTTTTATTTACTTTTAATGATATATGAGTCTTTAGTCTTCTTCATAGGTAAACTGAAAAAAATATTTATTTTTTTTTATAGTTAAGTGGTTGCAAACAATTTATATAGGCAAAATTTAGACAAATTATTTTTTTTTATGTTTACCGTAATTTGTTTGCTTAAATTCAGCTTATATAAAATGTTTGCAACAATGTGCAATTACCTTTTTTCATTGTATATTTGTGCTGAACAGCCAACATTTCATTGTATTTTGTTATATATTCAAATTATATATTTTTTCCTTTATGGCAAATATCATTAATATAAAATAAATTAAAGATCATGGAGTCTAGAGGTGTGAACCTACACTGGTCTCATGGTTCGGTTACGATTATCATGCCATCGATTTGGTTCAGTACGATATTCCAGTACATCACAGGTCATAGACATTGCTTTCCATAAACAATTTGATCTTTCACTTAGCAATTGTACTGTACCTTTAATTATACCTGCTCAAAGAAATCACTCGTTTTCAATGTATTAAACAAAACTAAAGTACATGCACAGAACATCATAAGGATTTATTGCAAATAAACAAATGTAAATATTATCACGCTTTTATTGTTTAATCCTAACAAAATATACATCAATGGAAAGCTTATTTATTCAGCTA
>CAIGQZ010032312.1:10695196-10724045 GCA_903798205.1 Danio tinwini
TAAATATATATATATATATATATATATATATATATATATATATATATATATATATATAAACAAATATGACAGGGTCACATTATTACTGAAGGTAAGGATTTTGTAAGGACTATGATTATATGTCTTTAATCTGAAGCTATAGGTTATAGCAAGCTATAAACATTTTTGTTTTCTGAAGCATGTAATTTGCTTATCATGATCCACTATGTTTCTAAAGTGATGTAACAGTGGTTTAGAATGAGAGCCCCATCACAAACCCTTTCTGTTGCTTTCCACACACTTCTATATTTTGACATTTTAACAAGTCCTGAGACGGCCACTGTGGTCTTGAGCACTGCATATTCAGGTATTCACTGATCCGAACTGACTGTTGTTGGTAATTGAGTAGTATAAATATGGCAGGGCTGGTAATTCTGGGTTATTTTAATCTGTAAGTTCACATCCAGTCTAACCCTATTGGATTTTCCAGCACTCTCTTTTCCCTGTATTTAATGTGTTCATCCAAAACCTGACAAGGCATGAAATTGTTCAATTTTAGCAAACCGACTGTGTCTCTTTCTCTATCAAATAGCAATCATGTACATCATGTCAGCAATGATTTACTTCATTCCAACTGGTTGCCACTATGTTGCATTCTCACTCGAGGCATTGTGGGTTGTGGAGCCTCGGGCTAAAGCACTCTGAGCTTCCAGTAGGGATAAACTACTGCCATTGGCACCTGTCTCTCCTGGCACCACAGACTGAACTCTGCACCAGGCGACTTGTTCAGTCAAGATGATGGATATGTTTGGAAATTTAACAAACATTCAGGGAAATCCTCAAATGATGTACAGAATGTCTCAAACAAGTAGTTTGGAGCTCTAAGAATCCACATGTTTTCAGCTTGTCATATTGCTGTTGTTAAACTCTTACCTTGTTGTTACAATACATTTTTTTCTAGACCACATGATTTTGTAGGCACTTTTATGTATGCATTTATTAACAGTATGTATTAGTTATTATTGGTAAAGTGGATAATAAGTTAGTAAATGGGCTATATGCACAGACTTTTTAATTTTAGCCAGTCAGCCCCAGGGCTTCGGGTGAACTGTCTTTCCATTATAAAATTGCCACATTTAAGTTTTGATTTTCTTTTAAAAAATCAATGATCTTCACTGCCTGAGAGATATACGATATAAAGTGGGTCACAGACCGTGCAAGAAGCTCTGCATAGAATTATATTTTCCCCCGCCATGTCTTTAAAATATGACAGTTTATTTTACCTCAGCATTTTCAATGAAGTTTCTGTGCTTGCCTGCTGATCCTGATGGCCCTAGCGGTTACACTGCCTTTCGTCTTATTTTACGCTTATACTGTACAACTAAATGTATGCTAAGGCTATTTAACTAAATGTATAGTAATTACATTACAACATCGATGCTGTAAAAGGAACCTTATGAAATTGAAAATAGTTACATTAAGCTTTCACCGGAAGTTTATTGGCTGAAAAACACTAGCTGTGAATATACCCCGTAAGTTATTAGTAGGACCAGATAGAATTTGCCGACATGTTTTGCTATTTCTGAGTAGAATTTTGTAAAAAATCTTCAGATTTATGCGGATTGATTTTGGGAGTATCGTAACTAAAAGCTTAATCTATGGAATAGAAAATAATAGCTTTTTAACTTTTATTTAATTTTTACAATGTGAATCCAATTAGAACCTCCTATTTGGTAAACAAAGCAAGTCTCTCATATAATATATCTACTAAAAGACAGAAAATATTAATTTACAAACTGTATTGTAAATAAATTAAATGAACACTTAATTTACTGAAATTAATTTAAAAACAGATGAAATATCAATTTACACACAAGTTAATAAATAGATGGGCTAAATGGGCTAAAAATCTGTGGAAATCTGCAAATTGCATGCACAGATTTTGTGTGGGCCTAGTTATTAGTAAATGATAATCAAGAAGTCCCCCAAATATTATTTTAACAAACATTTTTTGCATTATATCATCAATAATAAATTATCAAATGTCTGAAAGTACACTGAAAAAAAATATTCAAAGATAAGTCCTTGGATTTAGTCTTCTTTTTTTAAGTTGCGTGGTTGTAAAGTATTTATTTGGGCTGAATTTAAACAAAAAGATTAAGTTGAACATTACTAAATTTAATTTGTTTGTTTAAATTCAACACATATAAATTGTTTGCAACACGTTTGCAGCCATCAGTGTATCAGACATAATTTTTTCAGTGTAGATTTTAGTCCATCAATACCGAAATTTACTGTACACTATAAAAATGATGGGTTGTTTCAATCCAGTTTTGGGTAAAATGTTGAAAAAACTCACAATTGTGTTCCTCCATATGTTGTATCCACATTTTGGTTGAAATAATATTTTTTTTGTTAATACAATATGAAACTAATCGAGAAAAATATGCCCTCATTGAGCCATCTGCTGTGTAATTGTAAATATTTGTGAACACAAAGAATCAGAAAGTATGTATAATTTACTAAAAGCCACACGGCTGCTGACTTTAAATGAACATAAGCTATTAATAAACCCATTTGAGTCTATCAGTGTGTCCCGCTGATACATTTCTAAATGCTTTTAGAAGCTTTTAAAATGTTGTTTCATTATTTATTCTTTTTTTATTTTGCATGATTTCATTTATCGTTCACTGCACACTAATAGTGCACACTGCACACTAATAGTTAATTTGTCTGTTAACATATGTACAGAACTTTACACCATGTTGGTCTCTTCTAGTACACGGGGTCAGTGTGCCAGGGTCAGTGTGCCAAGCATGAAGAATCAGCATGTGTTCCTGTTTTCTTGCCATGCCCTGAGTCCATATGTAGTGTGTTCTGCCGTTGTTATCTACTGTTCCCTTTATCTTCCCTCTTCACCCTGAGTTACTGGAATAAGTTCTAGCATGACGTTGTACAGTGAATAACAGTCAGTATTTGGGATGGATCCTTTGCTCTGCTCTAAACATGGTTTTCCTTTTCTTGGTTTGTGGTTGGCTAAGCGAAGGAAACTTTCAAGAATGCTGTTACACAAGTCAAATCAGCACTTGTGAGTGGTCTCGGAGCAACTTCTGTGGTCCTGATGGTTTAGACAGCATGAGACCACAGAATATTTCGTAATTTTAATGAATTCTTGCTTGTGGCTCAGATGAATTCTTACATGCGTCTTGAGAAAGGATCTTTCCACACTTTCAATATGCAGATTATGACTGTTTACACCACACTGAATCATAAACCAGTCAGGGGTATAATTCCATCTCGCCAGAACCTCAAGTTGGATCAGCCCTAATAACGTTATTTTCACAGTGGATGTCTTCAGATTGTTGTATTGTAGTCTAAAGAAACATTTTGTTTTAATTTCATGTGCTTTTACTGTTTATGACCAAAGTTAATAGGGTTATGTCATTGTGTTTGACAAGTTTAGTCTTCATTTTATTTTTCTACTGGATAAATAAGACACTTGTTCAGTATTCCACCATACAGCACTTTACATAATACAGCTTATTCTTGAACACAGGGATTTGAGGTGACATGATAGAGCCTTCAGAAATAGTTTTGCCTCTGTTCCTTTGCAGGTTGGGAACAGTGTGATTTAGAGGGACAATGTGGTGCTTTTTTTCTTCTCAGTCTATGGTGCTCTGATAGAAGTGGGAAAAGTCGACTCGGCTAATGAGGGAAGACAGCATGCCATCCGTTCTTCAGGGTGAACTGTACAACCTCAATTAATACTTCAAACAATCCTTTCTCTTTGTGGACACAGTGCTGAATGTTAGATTGAGGCCAGCACCTTTCTTTTTATTAGCTTGTCCATTTCTACCTGCTGTTCACACATGAGCATGCATGTCATGTTTTGTCATTTTCAAAAAGAAACGCCATTCATATTTAGTTCAAAAATGTAATTATTTAGAATTCAGCAAATTCACACCATTGTCACTGGATTTTTCAAATGAGGGCAGTCTTATCTATGTGCTGCTCCTGTTTTTAAAAAAGGCGGCTTAATAAACTTTTTCTACTTAAGCATTTGCAGTGTTTTCAAAAATAGGTCCTTTGTTGGAGGTTTTGGCTTACAGTTTCCTCTTGAACCTGGTTCTAGTTGCCTTATAGGAATTTAATTTAGTTTAGTTTTTTGTATTGTTGTAATTCATTATTTAATATCTTAGTGTAATAGTTAACTTTGTTACAGTACATACAAAATTTTCAATGGGTGTTTCAGAGGCCTATTAACTTTTCAGAAAATGGAGGAAACCAAAGTAATTGCACCATTATTCTGAAAACATAAATATACAAATATCTAATCACCTGATCACATACAGTAGTAGCTCCTAATCTGCTTCATGATCACGTTCAAACTTACCATTCATTTGTTCATTAATTAGTTCCAAACGAGTTAGTCTGATTATTATTTAACTGGAAGTATAGCATTTACCCAACCTTTATGATTTACACAATTAATATCCAGTGTGTGGCAGTTCTGTGGGTGAAAATGCCTCGTTAATTCCAGAGGTCACAGGAGAATAATTAGACTGGTTTGAGAATAAGCACTCATTTACAGCTGAAGTCTGCAGAAGAGCATCTCTGATCATCAAAACTTGAAGAATTTAAACTTGAAACAGATAGGCTACAGCAGCAGAAGAGCACAGTGCTTCCCACATAAGGGCTTTACAGGCAGCCCAGGTATAATACAGCCACCCAAGTATATTTAGTGACACATTTTTTTACAATTATTATCATCCTTTTAGACTCTTTTTGCTCTGCACAAAGACGCGTCTTTTTTGGATTGTAAAAAATTTGCGTTGGGGTTTCTAAAGTCCAGGATTCGGCATTTGCTTTTGTTTTCTAAAGCTGTTATTATTTGAATGCGTTTTAGCATTACTTTTTTACTTAAATGACTGCACACGCACAGTCGTAAGGGCAAGAAAACAATAAATAATTCATTCTTTAATCTAAACAACTCAGAAAAACTTAACTATACACGCGGAGTGGATAAAATGACTGGTCTAAGGCTGCAAAATATATGTACACCATAATGGTTAATGAACGCATTTGCCTGATTTAAATAATCTACATGTTTTAATCTTGTAATTATTTTAATTTTTTATAGATATTGTCCTTTTTTATTCATTTTTTCTGTCATTTATTTTTTATTTGCTGTATATTTTATTACGTTGATGTTAATATATTATTTTACATATAAAATAATATATAATACATATTTTATATACATATCTAAAATGATTTAAAATGATTTGGCATTCAAGTTTGCTTTGAACTTGAAAAAGAGAGAGAAAACTGATTTTACTTTATTTTTTACTTTAACCCATTGAAAAGAAACATTATTGTTACATAATAAACATAATAAATACAATTATTGTTAAACATTTTATTGTTTTGTTTGTCGCATATAGTTAACTATGTATGTGATGTGGGTAAATGGTGAAGCACTGGAGCACTCCTGTCAGCTAAAAACAGCACATAATAGCAACAGTGTTTAGTTTACACTGTTTACTAACATTATTGAACAGAACACTGGAAAAAGTTTCCTGGCATGTAAAGTCTCAATTTCTGCTGCAGTATTCAGATGGTAGGATCAGAATTGTGTGTAAATAACGTAAAAGCATGGATCCATCCTGCCTTTTATCAAAGGTGCTGCTGGTGGTATAATGATGTGAATGTTTCCAGCACTTTATTCAGCAGTCACAGATCAGTCACTCGAAAAAATGAAACATTTTTATACAAAATCGTATAATTTGTTCTGAAAGTCACATTTATGAAGCTGTGATGCTGTTTTTCTATTTTCTATTTTAGGCAGCTGTTCTGGGTGTGCAGGTATAGAAGGTCATGCAGATGGATTAACAGCCAGCAACTCTTGCCAGGCTGACAATCCTCCAACTATTGGTCACTCGCTCTGGCTGGCTTCCATCTGTTTATACCAGATCTTTCTCATGATTCAGTGAAACAACTCTGGATATGATTTAGCATAGTGAAGGCTTAAATATTTATGTAGTTTACAGACACAGGTGCTGGATATTGATGTGCATTGCATTGAGCAGCTAACCTAATATGCCTAACAAAACCTTGATGAAAAGACCTGACTTAAACCAGGCTGGTTTGCTCATCTTGGCTTATTTGAGCTGCTTTATTTAACTAGTCTCCCAGTTTGTGTAGCATGGCAGCAAGTTTATCTACAAGCATACCCAGCAAAATGATCAGCAAACTATTTTTTTCTTCAGCTGGAAAATACTGTATTCTGTGAAACAAATGGACCACATATTAACTTTTAGTGTGTCACATATAAATCATTTGGCAAGAGATTGCTGCAGCAAATCAAATCACACAAACTCCCTGAGGCCAGCAGAATGTGGACTAGTAGTTTCTCCTCTGTTTTTATTCCCCATGCAAAACATTTCCTTAGTATTAGCCTACATTTGCATTGCAATGCATTCTGATAACGAATGTTATATAATAGCAAAGTCACGGTATATTATAGCATGTAAGTAATCTTCTTACAGGATTATTAATATGCGTTTAAGTGGGAATATGGCCATCAAAAGGATTCTAGCACATTCAGACATGCTGTTGAATGCTAATTATGATCTCTGTGGTAAAAAGAACAACATTGTTATCTGCTAGACTTATGCAGATATACTGCTACATCTTACAAGGCAAGGCGAGTTTATTTATATAGCACATTTCATACACAGTGGCAATTCAAAGTGCTTTACATAAGCAAGAATAAAAAGACAAGAAAATAAAAAAGCAAATAATAGGAGTGATTAAAAGAGATAAAAATGTGTTAAAACAGGTTATAAAAGAATGAAAAGAAAAGAACAATAGTGCGATCTGTCGGACGTAGCACAGTGCTCATTCAGTAAAGGCACAGTTAAACAGATGTGTTTTTAGTCTTGATTTGAATGTGCCTAATGTTGGAGCACATCTGATTATTTCTGGAAGTGGATTCCAGCAGCAAGTGGCATAGTAGCTGGCAGTAATCTACGACAGTTTGCGTTCATTGAACAGTATGAATGATTAATTAATCCATATGAAACGGTCCCTTAAAAAGTCACGTCTTGCTTTCAGTTTCGGGCTCAGGCACGCTTGCACTCACACTGTAAGCGTACTGTGCCTGAGCCCAAGTGAACCGTGCTCTGGCCCACCTCTTCCAACCAGGCCAAGTGTACCGTGCCTGAGCCCGATTCAGAGCACTCACACTTCTCAAACGATCTGGGAAACGGGCCTGGGCACGGTTCGGATAGCATAGTGTGAGTAAGCCCTGACTGTCTTTTTGGGAAGGCCCATGAGGAGGCCGTTACAGTAATCCACCCTGCTGCTGATAAAAGCATGAACAAGTTTCTCTAAGTCCTCACTGGAAACAAAGCATCTGATTCTTGCAATGTTTTTGAGATGATAGTATGCTGATTTACTAACTGCTTTGGCATGACTATTGAAACTCAGACCTGACTCCTTACACCAAGATTTTTGACCTTATTTTTTGTTATTTGACCTTTAGAGCCAAGGTACGCATTCACCTTGAGAACCTCATCTCTTTTCCTAAACACAATGACTTCAGTTTTCTCTTTGTTTAACTGAAGAAAGTTTTGGCACATCCAGCTGTTCATTTCATCAATGCATTGGCAGAGGGTGTCAACCAGGCTGTAGTCATTAGGCAGTAAGGCTAAGTAGATCTGAGTGTCATCAGCATAGCTGTGGTAGGAAATTTTGTTCTTTCTCATAATTTTGGCTCAGAGGGAGCATATAAAGGTTGAACAGGAGAGGTGCCAGAATTGAGCCTTGTGGGACTCCACATGTCATGGGTGTCTACCTCGACCTATGATCCCCTATACTGACATAGTAACCTCTCCCGTCAAGATCTGAACCATTTGAGGACCGTCCCAGACAGCCCAACCCAGTTTTCCAGCCTATCCAGAAGTATGCTGTACCCTTACAGGGTATCTATTGGGTCTTAAAATGTCTTGTATCTCAAAAGCTTAATTTTAGGCCTTAAAAAGTCTTAAATCTACTGAAATGTTGTGTTGTAGGTCTTAAATCTTGTTTAACAGGTCTTAATTTCCTTTTGTATATATATAGCTGCCCAATCTGGCCATTAACATCCATACAATCAACAACAATCCTAATCTCAATAAAACATTTAACTTTTTTATTTAAAAATAGCATTTAATTACTTTCCTTACAGTAAAATTTGCTTAAAAGTTCTCCATTTATTTACTGCTAAGGACACTGACCTGACCATACATTTTTATTATTAAATTATTATTATTATTATTATTATTATTATTATTATTATTATTATTATTATTATTATTATTATTATTATAAACTGAAATAATTGACAGCTATGTTTTGTTTTATTTTTGGTAAGAGTTAGGGTTTGAAAATGGATATATTTGAAAATTAATAAAAACATATTTAAACAAAAATATTATTATTGTATTATTAAATGCATTAATTTGTTATAATTTTTTGATAGGTCAAGTGAAGATATTTTCTAACTGGGATATTTAAAAAAAATCCTTAGCATTTAGTCCTGCATAAGTCTAAATTTTCATTTATAATGGTCTTAAAAATGTCTTAAAGTCTTTAATTTAACTTGGTGAAACCTGCAGAAAACCTGATCATAGTATAAAAGCAAATGTGATTGTTGCTATCATCTCTTTTTGGAGGGGAGGACTAAATAAAGGATCAATCAATGTCTGTTCTTCTTGAGCCGATGATGCAGAAAGCTAAGCTCCTGAGCAGGAGTTCAAGCCGCATTAGTTTTTCACACTTGTTTTAGCCTGAAATTGGTCTCATCAGCAGAAGTGAGGACAGAACTTGTTGCTGTCTGGTTGCAGACCTGTCTGGTGTGTGTGTGTGTCATTGAGAGCGAGTTCTTCTCTTAGGGTGGAATGGATGGCTGATTTGATTGTTGCTGTGAGAACACAGCTGGGACCAGGACACCTTCTGTGATGTCATCTCACTTTATTTTTGCCGTTCTTTTTCTCCCCTGAGAGAACAGCATCAGGGTGTTAGGTGATGGATGCCATTGCTGTATTCTCAGGGCTCGTTCAATGTCTGATAGACATGTACGCAAGCTAATCAGGGCCGCAAACTATATATGAGGACACTGACACATCTACCAAACATGTCATAATTCTGTCTCCAACACTTTGCATTGTGTCCTATCAGCGAGCGATGAGATAAATCGATATCATCTCTTTCATGTTAATCCAAAATTGACTTCAAACTATTTAAGGGCCACATTCTATTTTTATTGTATTGCATTATATAATTTTAGCTTGAAGAGATGCTAAAAAGAGCAGAACTGGTTCAACACAGTAACGTTTTTATAACATTTGTCACTTTTGAGCACCATATCTGAAGATTCATTTAGTAATTCACATTAAAACAAATCACATAATAATAATAATAATAACAATAACAATAATAATAACAATAATAATAACAATAATAACAATAATAATAATAATAATAATAATAATAATAATAATACATTTTTATTTATATAGCGCCTTTCCAGAGCTCAAGGACATTTTACAAAGAATGTAACAAAAAGAGACAGACATGGAAAGAAACACATTATGGTTTTTTTGTCTCGGATTGGACCATTTTTTGGATCAGCCAAAAATGGGAGGAGACCAATGTAATTTGCTTTCCATTTATTACAAAAACAGCACTGCAAGACACTTTGATTGACAGTGATTTTAATCTTTACCATAAAAATCTGTGGTTTTATCTAAACTATAAACTGTTATCCCAGTACTTCTGTGTTATTTGACAGTTTGTATCTTCATAACTAACTCAAAAGACTAAAGATTCAATCTCTTTCTTGATTTTTGCATTTTCAGATTTGAATGCAGCAATTCGAAGGATTAATAAACGTATGCTAATCACCATCATTTATAATTTATGTTACGTGGGTGTTGAGAGCCTGCTCTTTTAATGATTAATCGTGCAGCGTACACTGAATGCATTAATGTAGGGAAAACAATTAGTGACAAAAAACACCTTTAAAAACCTAAGAAACCCACCACATCCTGAATAACCTACCACAACTTCATTATTTGTCATTATATTTTACAGGAAAGCCTAAATGCTTTCATTAATGTGATTTGGAAGAGAAGGGGTGATCTCTCTCTAAAGGTTACAAATTTTGGATTAATCTACCGGTAAAATTTTTTTAATAATTTGCAACGTGTGTTCCAAACTGTAGGTTGTGTCCCGTATGAATCACGGATCAACCGTTATCCGTTACACCCCTATAAATTACTGTTTAGAAAAGCTTTAAAATTAGCCCTTGTGTTCATATACCATATGCTGTTCTGCAGTGTATTCACTTATCTTCTTTAATATATATCTTTATTTTAACCCATTGCTTGTTTTGTGTCCTTTTTCTTCCGCAGTGAGCATGATGTGGGAGAAGACGACATCTATGACTGCGTCCCCTGCGAGGATGATGGGGACGACATCTACGAGGACATCATCAAGGTGGAGGTTAGACAGCCTATGGTGAGTGAGCCACCATACGGACGACGCTCATTGGTGCGTGTGTGAGAGAGGATATAGATGGATTGTTTTCCTGTCATTTTCCCACGGCTGTGCGCGAGTTCACTTGCTCTGCTTACATTTGCTACTTTGCCTCCTTACTGCTGCAGATCAGATACATGCAGGTAAGTGTAATGCTGTACCGCACATAATTCTCTAACCCTCCTTGAGTGCTCCTCTTTCCTTTCCTTTAAATGTGTGTAAGCCCTTGAGCCCTTTACTCATATATGAAGAACCTGCAGAGCTGATCCAGAGACCCATTCACCTTTGCTTTCAATTTCACAGTTATATCTAATAAAGGAATAGGTGGCTCAACAATTCACTTTTTGCCATCTTGTATTTGCCCTCATGATGTTTTTTAAAGATTGTTTTACCCTGCTGTTTTTTATACAGCAAAAGCATTTAGTGACAGGGGCCCAAAGGATGCAAATGCTCATTTAAATGTCCATGTGGAGATAACTGATGCCAAACAGTGGGTCTCATTCACTTATAATTGTGTTAGTGCTTCATATTTACAATGGAATGGCAAGTGTCATTCTCAAACGTACAGAAGTTCAAGCACAATGAACACTTGTTATACAGACCTCTGATTAACCAGCTATACATATATACACTCACTGGCCACTTTATTAGGTACACCGTATTAGTACTAGGTTGGATCCCCTTTTGCCACCAGAACTGCTTTAATCCTTCGTGGCATAGATTTAACAAGGTACTAAAAATATTCCTCAGAGATTTTGGTCTATATTGTCATGATAGCATCATGCAGTTGTTGCAGATTTGTCGGCTGCACATCCATGATGCGAATTATGACATGGTGCGTTATCCTGCTGGAAGAAGCCATCAGAAGATGGGTACACTGTAGTCATAAAAGGATGGACATGGTCAGCAACAATACTCAGGTACTGTAGGCTGTGGCATTGACACGATGCTCAATTGCTACTTATGAGCCCAAAGTGTGCCAAGAAAATATCCCCCACACCATTACACCACCACCACCAGCCTGAACCGTTGATACAAGGCAGGATGGATTCATGCTTTCAGGTAGTTGATGCAAAATTTTGACCCTACCATCCCAATGTTGCAGCAGAAATCGAGACTCATCAGACCAGGAAACGTTTTTCTAATCTTTTATTGTCCAATTTTGGTGAGCCTGTGCACATTGTAGCCTTAGTTTGTGGCACCCGGTGTGGTCTTCTGCTGCTGTAGGCCCATTTGCCTCAAGGTTGGATGTGTTGTGCATTCAGAGATGCTCTTCTGCATACCTCTGTTGTACAAGTTACTGTTGCCTTTCTATCAGCTTAAACCAGTCTGACCAATCTCTGTAAGCTGTAGAGATGGTTGTGCTTGAAAATTCCAGTAGATCAGCAGTTTCTGAAATTCTCAGACTAGCCCATCTGGCACCAACAACCATGCCATGTTCAAAGTCACTTAAATCACCTTTCTTCCCCATTCTGATGCTCGGTTCTGCAGCAGACATTTGTACTGCAGCAGATCATCTTGACCACGTGTACATGCCTAAATACATTGAGTTGTTGCAATGTGATTGGCTGATTAGAAATTTGCATTAAAGAGAAGTAGGACAGGTGTACCTAATAAAGTGGCCGGTGAGTGTATAACAGCCTTATTTCCATGAAACTTCATAGCTCAAGATTTATTGCAGCTTATCTTTAAATATAGCAATAACTTTAAAGACTGTGTTTAATATAAAATAAAGTTTCCTATATAACATATATGACATTTAAAAAATTTGAATGAAGTTATTTTGTAACATAAAAATTGAATTACTCAATGGTAACTACAGTATAAGTTAAACATAATATATAATTATAGTTGCGATATTCTGAGATACAATTTCTTGACACTGATTGTAAGGTTGTCAATAGTATGTGGTTTTTGCGTAAGTGTGGTTTCAGCTGATCATATTTTTTTGTAAATTTAGAATACAGTTTAGTACAGAAATGTTTGTGCATCATAATTTTTTCATGAACATAAATTCACAAATTTGTAAGTACACTTAATGATGTATGCATAATGAATTGATCTCTATAGAGCAATAAAACTCTAGTTTTGTTGTTTTTTTCTCATACAAGCTTATAGCTAACTTGGACTAATTCTGTGGTACTTTTATAGTACCATTTGTGTCATTTTCTAATAATTACAGCATGTGGCATCTGTTTATATTAATTGTATGGAAAAGAGCTGCAAGAACATTCTGAGTTTTTGTTCATGCTGGTTTGGATTGACGTCTGTTATGATGTCAGGCCATTTTTGTTGATATATTATTAATTTTATTATATGTATTATTATATATATTTGGGTTTTCTATTTTCATTTAACATTTCATTATTCAATTGAAAAAAAAAATATGGCGGAATTTATTTCATTGCAGGAGCGTTTTCCTTTGTCAAAAATTAAAAAAGGAGGAAAATGTGACTCAGTGCTTGCATGTCCATCTGAGCTTAAAGATGGCTGTCTCACCAAGTGAGCTAATGTTAGGTTGTTTTAAACCCACGAGGGAGGAAATCCCTTCTACAGACAGAAAAAAACTGTCCTGCCTTCACAGAGAAATGCACACACACACACACACACACACACACACACACACACACACACACACACACACACACACACATACACACACACATACACACACACATACACACACACATACACACACACACACATACACACACACACACACACACACACACACACACACACACACACACACACACACACACACACACACAAGCCTCTATTTGGGAAAAAATAAAGCAAATCCAATGAAAGAAAACATTGAAATTAGTATCAGACACCCAGACATAGACACAGAACTGTTTTGCGCTTTTGCAAATTTGATCTTCATTTTATTCACATCACTCAATTTCCAGAGTTTACCTCATTAAAACATGCATACATCCCTTAGTCATGAAAAGTTACAGATTAATTTGCTTTCCCAAAACTGTCTGCTTTCATTGTTGCTATGGGCGTTCTTCGTTGTTCTTTCTTTCCTTCTTTTCCTCCTCTCTAACGAAGCAATTGTTTGTGATCTTGAATTTCTCTGGATGTGGGCAAGTTTGCTTTGGCCTTATGCACAGCCAGACCCAGATGTTCAAATGTGTGTTCGCTCCAGCTCTGGCCTCCAGCTGGCGTTTCTTCTCCTCCAGTGTTATCACAACTTTCTTAAACAAGCTCACAGCCCGTTAGCATTACACCAATAGATAGTGATCACACATAATGAGATGTATCACCTTCTATTAGATCATTTTCTGTTGTTATTGTCATGTGGATTGACCTCATTTAGTCCTCATCAAAACTATATTTATGGCTTTCCTGCAGTTGTTTTTGTGCTTTTGACTTAAATGTGTATGTTGTTTTGAATGAATGCAAGATTCAACTTTTTATCCTACAGTCCTTGTCAGCATTACCCTTGAGAGATTGTTGTGAAATGCTCTTCGTCCACCTCTGTCTTTAACTGTAGTGTGCTTTGGCTATCCCGATTGTGACCTGAATTCCTTTAAATAACAGTTTGGTACCTTGCACAGGTGTTTAAAGGTGCTGAGCTGGCCTCTTGCAGGACAATACCAACCTAATTTGTGTGTCTTTTTTCTTGTTCCCACAATAGAAAATGGGCATGACTGAAGATGATAAGAGGAACTGCTGCTTGGTGGAGATTCAGGAGACCGAGGCAAAATACTACAAGACACTGGAGGACATTGAGAAGGTGAGTGGGAAAGGGGATTGAGCTTTAGAGCTGGGGAGAGGGGAAATGAAGGTCTGGAAGTGGGTCAAGGTCTTACTAGGGTCCTCCGAGGACAGTGAGGTAACTCAAAAATAGATGGAGAGAGTATAGGGCAAAAGATGAGAACTGAGCCCTTAGGAGACAAGTGTCCTGCTGCTGTATTCCTTTTGAATTATTCAGATTCTTTAAAGTCAATCTGAATCCATTTTCTTTCAAAATGCTTATCTGGCTCAAATAATTCGTACAATTCTTTAAAAAAAAGAGTATTGATGGAAAACATATCTGTATCTAAGTTTTGCATGCTCGCTTACATAATATTATATTTAGATTAATTTATTATTATTTTATTAATGATTAAGTGTTACTAATTCTTAACATTAATGTCAGTTTGTAATCCTTTATAGTGTTGTAATGTCAAACATTATTGACATTGTAACTATTGTTTTAAGATTCTAGTGTTTTTTTGTTGTTGTATTTTTATAAAACAAAGTATTTTATAGAATGAATTTAAAGGGCACCTACTGCATGATGAAAATCATTTTTTGTAAGCTGTTTGGACAGAACTGTGTGTAAGTATAGTGTGTCCACAGTCATACTGGAGTGATATAAAGACAATAAGTCTCTTTTTTTTATTTCCTGACATTTAAATATGACCCTAATCTCTCCCATTTTGAGGCCCACCACAACTTGACGCAAGAGTGCGGTTTCCCCGCCCACCAAATAGATTGACAGCTGCGTATTAACATGTCTTCGTTGTAATATGTATAATCATATCAACAAGACACGATGTGCGCAAAGCAACTGGGATTAAAAGATCTGTTCAGCTCTCTGTGATCATTAGTCATCAAATATGATCAAGAATGAGTTTTACAAGTTTAGAACGTTTTTAAAACAGTACATGTCTGTAATAAAGACAGTAAAATTGCTACTTAATTCATCACCAGAGCCGCGTGTCAGCACAATTATAAAAGAAGATGCTTCAATCCTGGTTTGTGGACGTTAAATCAGGTTTATTTTGTACATTAACATAACGGATATCCATACAGCAGTGGATATTAATGTGTATCCTGTTACATTTGCCATGAAAAAACTGTGCAAAGTTAAACACGTGCGCGCTGTGTGTGTGTGTGTAACTGCGTGAACTTTTTAACTACATTGTCTGTGACTTATCGTCATAGAAAGGCTTGAATTAACTCCACAACAAATACATCAAATAATCATTGGGAAAGTTCGTACTGTAGTATTTCTCACAAACCTTACGTGAGATCTGCTTCTTTCATGTCTGTCACTGTGCTGTTTATCTGACGCAGCCGGACATTGAAGCACACTTTGACAGGCATGTGGGAATGGTGGGCGGGGAGAACTAGCATCAAAGGCACAGGCCACAAAAACAGCTACATTGTGTTCCAATCCAAATCCAATATTCTGAAAGCTATAATAAATAATCTGATGGGTGTTTTGAGCTGAAACTTTACAGACACATTCTGGAGACGCAAAAGATTTATCATACATCTTGAAAAAGTGGTAAAATAGGTGCCCTTTGAAAGGTCAGTCATAAAGATATAAATAACCTTCTGAAATTTAATTTGTTTTTATCAAATTATTATTGTTTCTATTTTAATTTCAATTAATGCACTGTATTAATATATTAATTAAAGTTTAATCATGAAAAAGCTGGTCTAATTAAATAAAATCATGAAATATATACTGAAATCATAGGGGTCTGCGTATAGTTAGTGATAAAGGCATATATAGCCTAAAACGTTTTTTTTCTTGATGTGTGCCCTCTCTTTGCCCTCCAGATTCAGAGGTCATTCAGAGGCCAGCAATGCCATGTGCTGACTACAAAGTGAGATAGCATGTCTGTTTAGTAAATCAATACTGTTGGCACAAGATCCCACCCTGGGGTTATTGCATGCATTCACGCTTGTATGTACAAATCGTACAAACGTGTATGTGTGATGTTTAAGGCTGACCTGTTTTTTGAATTGCGCTGTCAAACCCAGCACACAGAATTTGAAGTGTGGAACAAAATAATCCAGTGTACTGTTATTAGAGGTGATGAATCGCTGTCAAAACAGTAAGGGGGTCGTCCAGATTTCATATTCAAGATAGAGGCTTTGTTTACTGATTATCACTTGTTTCGTTTCTTCCTAATTAATCCAAATGTGTCAGGATTGCTCTGAAATCACTTTCTGCTTTGCAACTGAAACAAATAGATGCATTTGCCAGGGTTTCTCAGAGTTTATTATATTAGAACAGCCTGCCTGCAGCCACGCTAGACAAATAGTATTTGACTTTTGTTTGTCAAAACAATTACCAAACCACAGCAAGGTGTAAATCTAATTGGTTGTGTTTGATTGTGCCATGTGGATTTTTGCCTTTTTAGAATTACATGATCCCCTTGAAGCAAGTGTTAACACCACAGGAGATGGAGGCTATATTTGTAAATTTAGAGGTGAGTTGTCATCTGCTGTGCTCCACATTTGCATCCTTTATTCCCCAACATTTTAGCTTAACTTTTTCAGTTGTTTCAAACCAAATGAAGGGAAAACAGTGTGGTACAACAAACAGACGAATAACATCAATTGGCAAATCTTTTTTCCACAGGACATTATCAGAGTCCATTTTGCTCTGCTGAGGGCCATTGACCTGACCATGGTGAGTGGGGGCAATGGCCTGGGGAAGATCTTTCTGGATTTCAAGGAGAGGTCAGTGTCTTCTCGCAGTGTGCGGGTTTATTACTATCAGTTATGTTATAGCATCTCACCCTTTTGTCAACACCTTAAGCCTCAGTTGAGCTGAAATGACCTCAAGTGAAGGAGACAAAGTCTTGCTGCTGTCACCCTCCCCAAAAAAATCCATCACACCAGCATGGCCTGACCGCAGCAGCCCAGCTATTTTAAAATAAATCCTCGTCAGAGCCCACAACCCACAGGGCTTAAAAAGAAAATAGACCTGTCTGCACGAGTCTGCTACATTAGAAGCAAACGCTTCCTGTTTGAGTGGTCTTTTTGTCTCCTGTTGCTACTTTATCAAAAATCAATAACCAGATAATAGAGAATGTTTTAGCTACTTCATCCACAGTAGACGACAGATTCTCTAGGGGTTCAAGTAAAACCAAAACACCGTTCCATCTGTATTTGTAGCATCTGAAGTTTAAGGATTTAACCAGCTTTTATACAATCTTTATTCTATGTTGAACCCATAAAAACATAATTGAATCTGTTTTTAATCCATTTTAATAGAGAAGAATGTTAAAGAAATCTAAAAATACATCTTCATTTTCTTACTCCTATGTCATTCTAAACCTTCATTACTTCATTTTTTTCTGTGTACCACAGAAATATGTTTTGAAAGATGTTTCAGCTGATTTAGTCCATGCAATGAAAGTTAGACATTTCTGAGAACAGTACAAGTTACATAGTGTTGGTGAGTAGAAAATGGCCAAATGTTAAAGTTTAGATAAGCTACCGCTTTAATTCTGTAGTTCACATACACAGCGGGCAATATTAGGATGCAGATGAGCGACTCATATTCTCTCAAAAGTCTGAATGTGAGCGGCAGTACGTGGTGTACCACAGGTCACTGGGCTGGGACCACTGCTGATTCAGCTCAGTAATGTGCAATTTTCCTGCAGGTCTCTTAGGTTTGAGAAAAATTGAAGCTTGACTAAGTGACATGCCATGTAACAGTCAGCTTATTCTAGTAATGCTTCACTACATTAAACTCTGAGTTATCAGGCATTACCAAGATCCGTTGAATCTGTATTTCTATATAAGAGTTCTGCTCTTGCTGCACTCAGCACAAATGCTGTTTTTTTTTTTTTACCCCAAGAGGGATATACTTAATAAAACCAAGTAGGTGTAACACAAAATTATGACCTCACTGCAATTAGAGTGCATGTGTCCTCAGAGAGGAAAACTTTGGTCTAGTGTTCTGGTTTATTAAGCAGTCAGATGACCTTGCAGTAAGATCATAGGAATTAATGTTGCTGCAGTTCTCGGATTGCAAGCTCCATGGGCACAGACTTATCAGACACCAGCGTTATAAGAAATGCTGTTTTATACATGCATATCATAAGGAAGTGAATGGTGTAGATTAATTGCAGTAGCTTTAAAGAACATATGACCCTAGTCAATTCTACACTATCTGACAAACGTCTTGTCTCCTATCCAAGTTTTAGACCTCTATATTACGCTTATTTTACAAAAATTAAATATGATCATGTCTTGATTTTTTTTATTTATTATTATTTAATTAGGACAGTATAGTCTGACTTTGTTTAGGCAAAAGTCTTGTCACTTAACAGAAGTAATTTACAGCATAGAATATAAAGTCATGGTGCAGTGAAAAAAATAATTAATATTCTGTATGACTCATGAGCTTGGACGACTGCATCCATACATCTCTGCAATGACTCAAATAACTTATTAATAAAGTCTTCTGGAATGGCAGAGAAAGCATTCTTGCAGGACTCCTAGAGTTCATCATGATTATTTGGATTCATCTTCAATGCCTCTTCTTTCATCTTACCACAGACATGCTCAATAATGTTTAGGTCTGGTGACTGGGCTGGCCAATCCTGGAGCACCGTGACCTTCTTTGCTTTCAAGCGATATCCTGCTGAAGAATTTGCCCTCTTCTGTGGTTTGTAATGTAATGGGTAGCACAAATGTCTTTACCTCAGGCTGTTGATGTTGCCATCTACTCTGCAGACCTCTCGCACACCCTCATACTGAATGTAACCCCAAACCATGATTTTCCTTTACCAAACTTGACTGATTTCTGTGAGAATCTTGGTTCCAAAAGGTCTTCTGCAGTATTTGTGATGATTGGGATGCAGTTCAACAGATGATTCATCGAAAAAACTTCTGCCACTTTTGCCAATGATCAACTAAAAGTCAAGTTATTATTTGTTGCTCTTACAATTATGATCGATGACAAGACTTTTGTCAGGTAGTGTATGGGAATGTATAAGCCTTTTAGAATCATAAAGAAGACTTGATAGTGTCCTAGGATACCATTTTTAAACAACTTCATTCAAGTGAATGTAGTAGGCAATTAAACTGGTTTAGTTTAAAAAGAGAGAATACACTGAAATAATCATTACTGGCAGCTGCCTGATTAGTTTAGCATCATGTTGCAGACAAGCAAGCTTCCAAACTGTCCTTTTATTTAAGCGATAGTTTGTCTAAAAATGAAAAGTGCAATCTTATATTGCCTATGGTATCCTACACCTGCATGCCACAAAAGAAGCATTAAACTAAATGACCCCTTTTACTTTAATTGCATGAGATTTACAGTAATTCAAAACATTTTCATGGTTCACAGAAAAACAGTTCTAAAGGTTTTAAAGACATAAGGGTGAGTAAACGGTAGCTTGTATTGCAGTAATGTGTCTGTTTTGATTTCATGTTAGCTCTAAAGTCTTTAGTATGCTCTTTCAAGCAGCCACTTGTTCTAATGCACATTAAAGACTTTGTTCCTCTTTTATCTTCTTCCCTGCTGTAGACATCTAATTTAACCTCTGCTTGAGTGCATCCATAGATATCTTATCTCTCGGGTGGGTAAATGACTTCTCCCAATGAGAATTACCATATAGGCTCTTACGAACATAACTGAGACTTTATTCTGCACCAGATTTGTTAAATTCAGCAGCTGCACAGGGCATTTTCTTTCTCCCTGTGAGAGCTTGATCTGTACATTACTGTGGTGTGGGTAATGATAATTACAGGTTCGTTTTCAGTAGTGATAAAACACTCTGACTGAAACCTTTCTCGGTAAGATTCAAACCTTTTTCTTCTTCTTCTTTTAAACTCCCATTAGCTGAAGCAAACCCAATAATAATGTGCTTATTTGCTATTTACAGTTGTTTAAGTTTGTGACAGGGATCGATCACTTCCCCAAAAAAAGCATGGAGAAGAATAGGGGTGAGGAGACAACCCTATTGTTTTCATTTGTCAGTTTGTATAGGTAATTGGCCCATTACAAGGCTCTTCCCAGTACCCAGCGGGCAGCATCACACAGAGTCAGCGTGACAGCACCGCCTCTCTCGCCCGCACTCTTTTGTTTATGTAATTCTGAGCCTGTCATCTCATTGAGCCAGTCTTCCGTGGGTGCTCGCACTAACATGCACTTTTGCACAACATTAGCGGGAGTGCGACCTCGTTCTGACACGCAAGATTATTTCTCTATACCTTGCTGCAGCACTTTTCCTTTTTGCTTGATTTCCTTATCCACCTGTTTGCTTGTCTATATTGTCCATGACCATCATTCTACTTTGATATCTTTTAATTAGTTAATTCTCAAACATTTTTAAAATACACTTTGCTATTACAAAGATGATACTTTACAGGAAACGCCATGTGAACAGCTTAATTGTATTTTCCTTTATATATTTTTAAAAAATAAATACAGGGTGGCTTCTTATGAGTTTTTTTCCCTCATTCCCCATTTGACATTTACAGAGACCCAGAAAGGTGAAAAAAAATGGGTGGAAGAAAAAAAGTGTGATAGCAAAATAAATATTTTTTTAAGTTTTTGCATTTCCTCGCAAATATGTTTTGCTTTATCTCGCAAAGATGTTTTGCGTTCCCTCGCAACTCTTCCTGTTCACTTCATACACGTCAACTCTCCCATTTTTGCCAGGATCCTCTCGTATTTTACCATTCTGTCGTACTATCATCCTATCATTAAGTATTTTCCCATATTTCTCTCATATTTTTTATCTTGAAAGCACGTTGACATTAATATAAAAATGTCTACATTCACTTTTTTTTCATTAAAGATGTGCGTCGATCATCGCCCTTCATATGCAACCTCTGTGCTGACTGATGGATGCGCTTCGTATGATAAGCTGATCCCAGATCAGATTCTGTATGCGCCATTTAAAGATGAGCTAAAGTGCAGGACACTTTGGGATTTGTGTGTTTAAACAGACAAATACACTTAATAATATGTAAACATGTCTGTCCTGCATTTTTTATTTTAAATGCAACAAATTTTCTCTTAAATGAGCACAAACAGTTACTAAAGTAATCGAATGCTTTCATTATAGATCTGTGCATTCTTAAAGTGACTCCTCTGTTATCAAACAAAACAACATGAGAGCTTTATTTGCTGCTCTTCACTTGTTTGGTAATAGAGGTGTCACTTTAAATGGCGTGTACAGAAGCTGATCTGGGATCAGTTTATCATACGGAGTACATCCGTCAGTCAGTGCTACTACATGTATTCGCTGATTCAGAGGTTGCATATGAAGGACGATGATTGATGCACAGCTTTACCTCCTAAGCTTTGCGCACCCGGTACTGGAACCTTGACATCATTTACTTTAGAATTTTTAGATTTTAAAGTCCGTACTGGCCCAATACCCCCAGAAGTGGTTCTGTTCTCTCATCAGTTGGAATAGAATAACTTTTGCATAGATTATGATAAAGACATTTTGGTATTAGACATTATAATAACTACACACTGTGAATCATTTATTAAGCATTAGCATCTAGTAAATTCATTATTTGTTAAGCATTAACTTTACATTAATAAACGTTAGTAAGCAGTTTATAACTGAAGCTACAAATGCTCTATTCTTGACTTATAAGCACATTTAGTATGTGCTTAATAATTGCACTTTCATAATTTGTGACCAGTTGATTTTTCATTACTAAATTAAGTATTGCATTATTTACAAACCAGTTGTATTTAAGAATAGTTAAAGGTTTTTAAGACCATGCAGAATGAGTTGGTAAATGATAAATAAACTATTCACTTTAACATTTATATATATTATTATTCTGGCATATATTAATGGTTACTATGTATGTTAATAAATACTTTATTAACACATCTTCATGCAGTTTTGTGACCTAATCTAAAGCGAGGACTATTTCTGCTTTATAAATCCCTTATAAATGAAAATTTAAGGCACAGCATCAATTGAACAATAATCTTTGCAATCTTATCTAAAAAGTAAAATTACGGTAAAGTTTAAACATTGCTAAATAATAGGTGTCAAAATACAATATAAAATTGGATAAAACAACAACGATATAAGAATTTAACGATATAATAGGATGCAATGTTTAAACTGCACAGTAATTTTATTTTAGATAAGGTTGCAAAGATTTATTTTTATTTGATACAGTTTCATTTGTGTATCTTTAAATGAATGAAGTCATTTATTTTCTTTTTTCCTGTTGAAGTTGAGTTAATAAAGCATTTATTATATACAAATTAACTTATAGTATATGCCTGAAGAATAAGAATTATAAATGTTAATTTGAATAGTTTATTAATCATTTACTAAATTATTCTGAATTATCTTAAAAAAACACCAACTATGCTTAAACAACTGATTTGTAAGGAATGCAGTACTTAATTTAGTAATGAAAATAAATCATTAAAAAACATTTAAGAAACATTTGATGTCACAATATTAAGTGGATATTTGATCTGGATGTTATGTATGAATTTTGTAATTTAATGTTTTTTTTATTGGTCTTGTTGTTATATATTAATGTAATTTTGTTTTGTGTTCGATGGACCCCAGGAAGAATAGCCACTACCTTGGTAGTGGCTAATGGGGATCTTGATAAATAAATAAAAAAATAATAATAAATTAACAAAGTATAAAAGTACAATTATTAAGCACATTATAAATGTGCTTATAAGTCAAGAATACAGCATTTGTAGCTTCAGTTATAAACTGCTTACGTCTAATAATGTAGAGTTAATGCTTAACAGATTATGAATTCACTATTTGCTAATGCATAATAAATGGTTCATAGTGTGTAGTTATTATAAAGTGCTACCGACATTTTTCTTTTTTCCTATGATTACTGACATGTGCAGGAACCAGCAACATTTATTACAGCAACCTAGACCACACACAACCTAAAAGTTACACTTTCAAATTTGAGTTTACAAAAAAAAGCACCTCTTTTTTGGAGAGGTTGATTATAATACAGACAACATATAAAATTATTTTAATCACTTTCAACAGAGTTTTATGAAAATTCAAAGGGTTTTCTTTAAAATGATACCAAACATTTGCATTTACACCTCAGTATGTGTATTTGGGAAGCTTTTGAATTTAGGTAGGCAAAATCCAGGCAGAGCCCCAAAATAGCACTTGACTTAAAAAATAAAGTGAATGCAGACATTTTTATATTAATTTCAATGTGCTTTCAAGATTAAAAATATATGAGAAATATGGGAAATGATTGGATGATGAAAACATCTTTGTGAGGGAATGCAAAAACTTAAAATATATATTTTCCTATCACTCAGTTTTTTTTTTCTTCCACCCATTTTTTTCCCCATCATCACGTCCCTTCCGGGTCTCAGTAGACATTTGGTGACATTAAGCATTAAACAACGCTGAGTATTTTTGGCAAATTATTCATTTCATTAAAGCAGGGCTGCGTCATTTTTCATCTGATTAGCATGTTTCTCTTTTTCATTATGAAATGCACGGACCTTCTCCCTTTCCTTTCAACAAAGAGAGAAATGGCCAGGGGATTTGGCTGTTTTGTGGCTGCTATCTTCCACACCTCCGTCCATTGCTCCAAAAGCTCAGCTCCCTTTAATTAATTTTGTTATCTCTCTTGTAAGTCCCTGTGACCTTTTGCAGCACTGCGTACCACAGAATGAAATAATTGAGAAGCTTTTCAGAAGCTGTTGACACTATGAAGGGCATATTGAAGAGCAAAAACACCATCTTGTTTCAAACTGAATCATCAAGCTGCTTTCTGAAATCACAGCTTTTAGACAGTTGTTAAACTCTCAAATATTTTTTCTTTTTTTTTGGAGAGTGATTATTAAACTATTTTAAGCGATAGTGCTGAAATAAGCTAAGAGTTACTGAGAAACATTATTAGTTGGTTTGCGTTGAGATTGAGCTGCTATTCACTTTATATAGTGTTGTGCAGTATTGGAGTGAAGGTGAGGGGTCTTCAATGCCTCATGTCAGAGACTATTACTTCTCTCACTGGCCTGTCACTTCCACTTTGCCTTCCGTTATCCTCATCAGCCTCGGTTTTTTCCTTTGGACAGATGGAACTGGAAGGAGAGCGTCTTTCCCAAATTGTATTTCTGTGAAATAACATGCATGACAGCTTTGCCATAATGAGAAATTCAGGGGCAGCGGGCGATTGCAGCAGAAGAGAGATGAATTCAAAGAGCATGTGTTTACACAGCGATGGCAAAGGTTTTCACCCCAGGGAACATTCACACTTAAGCAACCAAGGGTGTTTTTCTCTCTCTCTTTTCCTCTCAATCACATCCCACCCTCACAATCTGAAGTGCCAAAGGAGGAGGAAACCAGGCTGAACTTCTGGAGAAGAGCCTGAATAGCCTTGACTGGTTTACCATTGCTGTTGTCAGAATGTTGCATGTTTACGCTTGGCTGGCATCACAACCAGTGAGACAAATTCCAACATTTATTTTTATTTCAACACCTTTGCCGTATAACTTTGATGCCTTCGGGTAGGCGGAAACTGAGTGTTTATCACTGCAAGCTGGATCAGTCAACAGAATTGGCTTTATAAAGAGTGCATTCCTTTAGGCTGCACTGCTGATGTGCAGTGCTTCTGGTTGTTAGCGTGTTCTACTGCGATCGCATTTAAACACATGTAATTAATGGGTCATTAAAGAGTGATCTCGACTGCACACTAATTTATGCCTGAGTACAAGCCTGAATGAAGGAGCATTTGCATCCTTCCTAATCAAATCTGCTCACTGAATCTGTACGCCACTCTTCACATTATTGCTATTGCTTATAAGAATTTGTCTTTGTAATTTAATGTTGACTAATTTAGTAACATTAGATGCTCCACAAAGATGGACAAAGCATGGTCTGAGTGCTTGGGTGAAAGAACATCCGTTAGAGCATCATGAATGGAGTTGCTAGTGAACAAAACACAGCTGTCCACTTTAACAGATAACCTAGCCGACATAGTTGAATGGATTTTACTCATGTGCAATTTATTATTAGGAGCAATATTTCCCTTAAGCAATGCTTAATTAAAGCCAGTGTTTCACATTAACATTGAAAGACACATTACATGGGTTTTATTTATTAAACAGATAAGGTTAAAATAGCAGACCTTTTATTTACATGTGTATATGCTGCCATTCAAATGTTTGTGGTCAGTAAAAATATTATTTTTAACGTTGATAGAATTTTATTATGCTTATATAACTATATTTTGCTACAAAAACATAATTGTTATTACAAGACACAACTGTTTCCTATTTTAATAATAAAATGTACATTTAACATTTAAGTAATTTCTGAGATGGTAAAGGTAATCTGTTTGTTAAGTACGACGTCACGCAAAGCAGCTTCTGGTTCAAGCGCCATACCAAACTTTATGGGGAGGCTCATCAAATGGTTATAATAAACATTTACAAAGCGATGTATTACTTTCGAAAATCATGATCACAATAAATGTATATATATATCCATGCCCAGGGCTTGACATTATATATATATATATATATATATATATATATATATATATATATATATATATCCTTTTGTAAGTAGCAGCGGCAGCCTAACGTTAACTGTGCGTGTGATCATCCTTTTTATTGTCGCACATGGTGTGTTTTTACCTACTTTCTTGTGCTTACAGTTATTTTTGGTAATGGTTTAATTATCTTTTTTTTAACAAAAACATTACTTTAATATGGGATTTACTCCCCATTTATGTGTAGTTAACTGGTGATCTGGGACCTTTAGCCAGGACAGATTATTTAGTATATTTTAGATACATGACAATAATTATTTTTTAAATGTAAATTTTTTTTTTTTAAGAAAAAGTTTTGTTGAATTAAAAAGTGCATGTATACAGCTATATTTTGCTTTTTTGACCCATTTAAAATTTGTGTCTAAGAAATAATTATTTATTTATTTTTTGTGTGGTCAGAGATAAATTTGGAAAGTCATGTGAAATAAAAAGTAATTGTAATGCGACACTATGAAATCACAACCCATTTGCTCATGCTCATTGTGCAAGCTCATACACAACACACACAAAATGTTAAACAAATGAAGCATGTGGACATAAAAATCACTTTAATGTGTGATATCACTAAAAAAGTGGCCATAAACGAATATTTTCTCAATTCAATTCAAGAGTAGCAGCTTGGACCGGGAAACAGTATTTCAAACGTCTCTGATACGTCACGACTTATCAAGCGGATAGATTTTCCTTCAGTCTTTAGCATCAGATGTTATCCTTTAGAAATGATTCTTATATGTTGATTTTTATAATCAAGACACGTTTCTGATTGATATGTTGAAAATGTTTTTGTAAGAACCACGATAATGCAAATTTTTAACATTTCTTGATGAGTAGTTCTTGGAAAATGTTGTTGTTGCAATACAATTTTGCATATTAACAAGATATAGCAAAGTTTACTTTGACTTGATAACTTTTAACTTTTGTATATGTCCATATATGCATTTTAAAGCTTTAACAGCTGTTGCATTTCTGTCTTATGTGAAGATTCTTGTTCCATTGTTCTTGCTTTTCCACGTCTTGCATAGAGTGCCGTCTCTCCCTCTCCGTCCATTTTACGAGGCACCTGAAACATTTAATCTGGAAATTGCCTTGTAAAGAAGACCTTCATGTTCAATTATGTCTGTGACATCTGTTATTACAGTTAATTCCCGACACCTGCTCCCGCATTTTCAATATGCTGTTGAATGTGCGTTTCGGCTCATAATTGAGCAAGGCCACCATTAATCTCCATCAGTCCATTTCCATAAGGAACCAAGCCCGTCTCTCTTGTTCCAGATTAGCCTTTAATCAGGCCTGCTTAGCCCAAGGGCACGGAGGCCCAGACATTGAGCAGAGCAGTAAGAGAGCCCCTTTTCAGCTTAAGACACTTTTACTTAGCTTTACACTCTTTACAGTAGCAAATCTTAGTGGGTGGCTCAAGTGTCATTGCATAGAGCCTGTCCTAGATTGCAGACCATGAAGAAGGTTGTAACACTTCAGAGACCACACCTAATGAGCTGGATTTGAGTTGATCATCATCCTTGAATTCATTTGACCCCATTCAGATTTTGCCCTCATTAGTGGATAATCTCAGATAAAAATGTATCTTGCTTTGATCAGACAACTTTTCAGATCTGCTCTTTTTTTGGGGGGATTCTGTGAGATAACTTGACACTTTCTTTCTTCTGATCAAGGATAACTAACCAATGAGTCTTTCTTATAAAGTTAAATTGGCTTAACTAAGACCACAATTAAGAGGCAGGCAAGCTGAAAGTATCCAAGGGTTTGAGCCTGCCAACTGTGCCAGTGTCCTACTTAAATCAGAGGGAGAAATCTGTGCTACACGTGGTGCCATCATCTAGGCGAGATAACTTTGAGCTGTTTCCAGCCTGTGCTGATCGCTATCAGGAGTCCATTGTGAAATTTAATAAATGTTTCTTGATGTGCTCAGTGGCTCAAATTAACTTGTACACAATCCAGAATCCATCAAAATGATTCACTCATATTCATTCGATAAAGAAAGCTCAACAGATGCAGATCTGCTATAAATTTATTAAACACTGTTATGTTTATCATTTGGTTTTAAAGATTCACATAAAAATGAAAAATTATCCCAAAGTTGGAAATTCTGTCATCATTTACCCACATTCATTTTGTGCCAAAACCATTTAAATGACTTTGTTTACACGAAACATCGGTTGTTTTCCATATAATGATTTTTTTTTATTTATCTTGTTTTTGGAATTGCTGCAAAATTTGTAGTAAATTTCATTGCAGGCTTATGTTATCAACCTTTTTGTTTTATTTGTAGACTGCTGATTTACGGCCAGTACTGCAGCCATATGGAGAACGCTCAGAAAACACTGGAAGAGCTGATTGCCACACGGGAAGATGTCAAATGTAAAGTAGAGGTAGGCTATTACTTTCAGACCTCTCAGCTAACGTTGACTGGGACACACACACTACTTTGTAGTATTCAGACATGTCTTAATTTTGCAAAAGCAATATATACAGTTGAAGTCAGAATTATTAGCCCCCCTGAATTATAAGCTCCCCTGTTTATTTTTCCCCCAACTTTTATTTAACAGAGAGAATATTTTTTTCAACACATTTCTAAACATAATAGTTTTAATAACTCATTTCTAATAACTTATTTATTTTGTCTTTGCCATGATGACAGTAAATAATATTTTACTAGATATTATTCAATACACTTCTTTACAGCTTAAAGTGACATTTAATGGCTTAAATAGGTAAATTAGGTTATCTAGGCAGGTTAGGGTTATAGGGCAAGTTATTGTATAACAATGGTTTGTTCTGTAGACAATCACAAAAAAACTAGCTTAAAGGAGCTAATAGTTTTGACCTTAAAATGGTCCTTTAAAATTTAAAACTGATTTTGTTCTAGCCAAAATAAAACAAATAAGACTTTGTCAGAAAGAAATAAATATTATCAGACATACTGTGAGAATGTCCTTGCTCTGTTAAACATCATTTGGTAAATATTTAAAAAAGA
>CAIGQZ010032312.1:10729045-10764684 GCA_903798205.1 Danio tinwini
ATATATATATATATATACACACACATCTAAATGTATTTTTTTATTTTCCCTTTCAACTATTCAATATATAATGATTATGTATACCTGATAGTATATTATATACGTATAAGTGTATTTTGTTGTATTGCTTTTTATATCTTTAATATTTTATTTATTTATTTTTCCCCACTTTAAAATGTCATTCCCTGAAGCATTGTCATTTTCCAGTGTAAAATGCCATTTTGATTCTGGTATTCAGTACTACTTTTGAGTTTCTGCTGATCTGTTGTTATAATCTTTTTCCACAGGAGTGTACTATGAAGGTCCAAGAGGGGAAGTTCAAGCTGCAGGATCTCCTGGTGGTCCCCATGCAGAGGGTCCTTAAATACCACCTACTGCTTAAGGTGAGAAGCGCTCATCATCATTAACACCACTATCAGCTCCTCTGTCACTGAGAGAGTTTAAGAAAAAAAGTACAAAACCTGTTCAACTCTCATTTATTTTGATTTAAACTTTGAAAGCAGAGCAGCAGCACCTCTTGTGAACCCCCAAATCCTATAAAACATTCAGATAATTTTTACTTCATCCAACAAGACCCATGTGGCTCTCCACTCTGCCTAGCCACTGCTAATAGAGATCATGTATAAAACAGGACGCCCTGCATGATACAAACCATCATTAATTCACAGCACACATTAATAATGGATACAGAGAGAAAGAGTGTGACGTGTGACAGACGGGCAGGATACAGCGGAGAGGGAAGAGAGCTTTGGGAGGTGGATACCGTGACACTGTTTAAATCAGCCATGCTTAAATCATATTATCCGCACCCCATTTTATACACTCTAACCTAAGGAGAGTTGCTGTGTTTGAGCTGTGCTTCAGATGGCAGGTGCTGTTTCCTAAAAGGTTTCTTTTTTTTGAGGATATCCTTTTTTGAGCTCAGATTTATTGGTTTCAGATTGCAATCAGCTGATAATCGCTGCTTAATTCTCCATCAGTGACCTCTCAATTTGATGCTGTGTTTCATATAGATGCTATAACATTTTTTATGCTTCGATGCTGTAAGAAAGTAAAACCAAGAAAATAATATACACTTACCGGCCACTTTATTAGGTACAACTCCAACTGCTCGTTAACGCAAATTTCTAATCAGCCAATTGCATGGCAGCAACTCAATGCATTTAGGCATGTAGACATGGTCAAGACGATTTGCTGCAGTTCAAACCAAGCATCAGAATGGGGAAGAAAGATGATGAGCCAGATGGGCTGGTCTGAGTATTTCAGAAACTGCTGATCTACTGGGATTTTCACGGACAACCATCTCTAGGGTTTACAGAGAATGGTCCGAAACATAGAAAATATCCAGTGAGTGGCAGTCAGAGGTCAGAGGAAAATGGTCAGAGGTCAGAGGAGAATGGCCAGACTGGTTCAAGTTGATAGAAATGCAACAGTAACTCAAATAACCACTCGTTACAGCCGAGGTATGCAGAAGAGCATCTCTGAACACACAACATGTCCAACCTTGAGGCAGATGGGCTACAGCAGCAGAAGACCACATCGGGTGCCACTCTTGTCGAGTATGAACAGGAAACAGAGGCTACAATTCACACAAGCTCACCAAAACTGGACAATCGAAGATTGAAAAAACGTTGCCTGGTCTGATGAGTCTCTATTTCTGCTGCGACATTCAGATGGTAGGGTCAATATCTGGCATCAACAAAATGAAAGCATGAATCCATCCTGTCTTGTATCAACGGTTCAGGCTGGTGGTGGTGTATGGTGTGGGGGGTATTTTCTTGTCACACTTTGGGCCCATTAGTACCAATTGAGCATTGTGTCAACGCCACAGCCTACCTGAGTATTGTTGCTGACCATGTCCATCCCTTTATTACCACAGTGTACCCATCTTCTGATGGCTACTTTCAGCAGAATAACGCACCATATCATAGAGTGCGAATCATCTCAGACTGGTTTCTTGAACATGACAATGAGTTCACTGGACTCAAATGGCCTCTACAGTCACCAGTTGTAAATCCCAAAGAGCGTCAAATCAAAGAGCGTCTTTGGGATTTGGTGGAACGAGAGATTCGCATCATGAATGTGCAGGCGACAAATCTTCAGCAACTGCGTGATGCTATCATGTCAATATGGATCAAAATCTCTGAGAAATATTTCCAGTACCTTGTTGAATCTATGCCATGAAGGATTAAGGCAGTTCTGATGGCAAAAGGGGGTCCAACTCGGTACTAGTAAGATGTACCTAATAAAGTGGTCGGTTAGTGTATATTACTATAGTAACAAATTATGTAAAACTACTTAAAAATATATATATATCTACATTATAGTTTAGAATTGTCTTACGCTCACCAAGGCTGCATGCATTTCATCAAAAATGCAATAAACTTATATTTATATTTATGAATATATTTAATTATAATTTAAAGTAATTTGTTCATGTAATGGCAAATAAGAATTTTCAACGTTGGGTTTCATATGGGGTGTTTCTTTTCAATTATAAAATGCAAAATTTTATTGCACATAATTAGTCATTACTAGTCATTAGACATTTCTATTCAAATTTAATGCATCCTTGCTGAATAAAAGCATTAATGTCAGAAAAACTACTGATTGCAGCATCCTATAAATAATTAAGACTTCAAAGTCACTTTATGGTTGGTAGTACGTTGCTTTGGATAAAAGCATCTGCTAAAATTATTACATGTAAATATAAATGTTTTTATAAGGTGGTTTGCCATATTTGTTCACTAGGTATATGTCTTTGTAGGTTAAGGTTTTGACTCTTTTTCTGTTATAGGTGGTAAGGAACTTAAATAACTGAAATAATTTAGAAATAAATTTTGTGATGTGGAGCTGTTCTCTTAAAATAACATTTTGTAGTGAGATATCACCTGAAAATGTCCTTCATTTTCTTACTTTAAACAGGCTATGTTAGTATATGTAACTTATTATTATGTTGTCTGTCTGCAGGAGTTAGTGAGTCACTCTATGGACCGACCGGAGAGGCAGCAGCTAAAAGAGGCACTAGAAGCCATGCAGGTGTGCAACTCTAATACAACTAACATATACAGTGTTTGCTGTTGGTTTGTAATTTAATTATGCTTAACATATTGTTTAACATGTAAAGATATCTTAGTATTTTGGGGATTAAGTGGTTTGATGTTTTAATGAGTGCTTTGTCTTTGTTTATGTATGTTTTTGAAGGACCTGGCCATGTATATCAATGAGGTGAAAAGAGACAATGAAACCCTGAAGAAAATAAGTGAATTTCAGAGCTCTATAGAAAATCTAGTAAGTGGTTGTGAAGTTAATAATCAATGCAGAAAATGCAGTATAATGGTGTACTTCATGACCTGTAGTATTAATGACTCGTTTTGCCTTATATGCCAATGCTTTATATATTGCATGTGTGTTTATTTCCACTTGTCATGCATATTCAATGGCTTGTTGATTTTTATTATCACTTCACATTACCTTAACAAATCTAGTCGGACTCCTCTGGTGTCACTTGAAAGATTTACAATGTCTGAGATCGTGCTTATATCAGGATGCTGGCCAATTCCTATTTATCCCCAAACATTTAGTTGTTTACAAGCCTCCACCTGCCCCCCGTCTGTCACTTCTGTTCAGTAAAATAAATCCCAAAAAGCCTCCAGGCCGCAAGCACAGGCGGGCACATTTAGGACTGTGTTTAAAAGGAATGAAATCAGTGTATCCTCTTCCAGTAGCTAATATAAGAGTCAGTGTATCAGCTCTGGTTTATTTATGTGAGGGCCTGTGGTGCAGATGACGCCTGCGGCTAAACATCAATGAGCCAATGAGGCATGCCACTTACGGACAAAGACCTGCACTGTGGGCTTTGCCATGCCTTTAATAGCTCTTAATAAAGCAGCAACTGTAGTATTTTGTAACAAAAACATAAAGCATAAATCTGTAATTGGTAAATAAATATTGCAGAAATGTCCTTAAGGTAACAAAATATGGCTATAGCAAGCAAGAAGGTCACCAATTGTGTATAAAAATTCCTGAGGACTTAATGCCAAAATAAATGTATAGATTATAATTTTTGTGTGATTGTGTCATTTACAGCAGGTTAAGCTAGAGGAGTACGGTAGGCCAAAGATAGACGGAGAGCTTAAAGTGTGCTCTATAGTTAACCGGACCAAACAAGACAGGTAAGACTACACCTGTTCATTTGATTTTGTATTCAACAAGATCAAATTGGTTGATTTATTACAAAATAATTTGTGTTTCCATCCATTTCTTCATTTTCTAGATATATCTTCCTGTTTGATAAAGTTGTAATTGTTTGCAAGAGGAAAGGTTATAACTATGAGTTAAAAGAGGTTATCGAACTTCACTTCTACAAGATGTCTGATGACCCTATGAATAACCGCGACATGAAAAAGGTGAGAGGCCTTCGATTGGCCAGCCATTGGATTTGTTTGAGATAAATATACCTAATTATATTGGTTCTATCAAATTGATTATGGCTCTGATCTTAATGTATTGTGTTAAACGTGCAAAGGCAATTGGGACAGTCTGATCGTTTGCTTGGTGAATAGCACAGATGGATTTTGTTCATTATACGCTTGTCCTTGAGTGTTATAGCATGATGCTTGTAATTGCAACCAATCAGAAATGATGTACTGCCCTCTTCAGTGCTCTGGCATGTGTATGTAAATGCAGAGAGGTTGATGCATTCTCCATGAATCTAACAATCAGGATTTTTGCATGTATATGAGAATGCATGTGTAACAGGGTGTCTCTCTCTCTCTCTCTCTTTTCTCTTTTCTTCTCTCTCCGCCTTCAATCTCTTTGCATGCCTGCCAGTCGAGTGGAAAAATGGTAAGCTGAATGCTCATGTTCTTTAAGCACTGACATGCTGTGATTGTGCATTTCACTTCTTTGATGTTGCGATCGGTTTCCTGTCATCTCAAGGGATCCATCAGCTTTATGCTGCCAGAATAGCATCAGCAGTTTTTACAAATCAACAATCTGATATTTGTTGTGCAGAATCCATTGAGATGCATTTTCAGCATTGATCATGATCTGCATTTTTCAGTGTCTTAAAGATCTCATGAATTAAAGAAGTTTTGTCTTTTACCTCTTTTCCACCAGAATGATTTGTGTTTTGGTTCTGGCAGCAGAATCTTTTGTCAGCCTGTTCTCTGCCAGGTGAACTAGACACTTCACAAACTGGCCACGTATTTCAATAGACTTGGAGAATAAAAAATTATGTACTGTAACACTGCTATGTGTTGTTTACCTGGCTATAACCAGACTAAAAGAAACATTGCAAGTCCTGGTGTTTCTACAGACATTTAAGCGCTTTTTTTCATTTGCTTAGTTGCATAAAATGCACATACGAAAGCCAGAAACCCGCATCTGAGGGTGCTTTCACACTAGCACTTTTGGTCTGCACCCAGGTTCGTTTGACATAAGAGTACGGTACGTTAAGCTAACGTCAACTCTTGTCTTCTGAACTCAGGTGTGCATCCATTAACCGTACCCGAGTCTGCCTGAAAAAGGTGGTCTGGGGTAAAGTTTGTGCGAATTCTGGTCCGATTCACTTCTGATATGAATGCAATCTTAACGAATAACAGAAGTGACCCGCCAAACTTTAGTTTTCATAACATTCATTCGTGTGTGTATGTCTGTGTATCACCTACCTTGGCGACAAGCGGGACTGACCCAGTGCAAACAGTAATAATGTCTGCTTGTCTCCACCAAAAACCACTTCTGCAGACACCACGTTATGTTCTGAACGTTTTATATATTTTTTGCGGCAAATAGATGCAAGTGACTCTCTGTATTTTGGTGTTGGTAACAAAGCAAAAGATTCAGTAAAAGCAGAATGACCGTGATATGTGGACATCTCCATTTTGCCACTTTTGTGGCCGTCACATAGCAACAGCTGTACACAAAACAGCAGCTTGATGACGCAAGCGTACTGGGGTTCAGAAAGAAAAAAGATGGTGTGAACACAAACCAGTCGAGAAGGTGTCAAGAGTAGACAATCAAACCTGGGTTCGGTCCAGGCAATTGAACCAAGTGTGAAAACACCCTGAATCATGTCAGTGGAAAAGGGGTAAATGAGATTTATGCCTAGTGTTGTGCTGACAAAACTAAATACACTTTTTAATATAAAGTTGTGTTTTTTTTAACACATTCATTTCATCACTGAGATTTTTAACAATTCTGGGTAGAAAAAAGTTTTCAACTAAAACAAGAAATATTTAAGCTGCATTTATGGATATTAGAAAAAGTATTTTTTAAGAATCATGTGACACTGAAGACTGGAGTAGCTGCAGTTGAAATTTAAGATTTGCCATCCTAGAACATGTCATAGACATTTTAATTTGTAATAAAATGTTACAATATCCTAAAATGCTGAAATATTTCATTTTCAGAACATATTTCAGAACAATATTTCAGAACATCCAGGTTCATCAGGAATCTTGTCAATACAGAAAGAAAGGATGAAGTGAATTCTTAGGAACAAAAGCTGTGTTTGTAGCATGAGATGCAATTCAGCAGGCAAAAACATGAACATTGGAAATTTAAAAAAAAAAAGCAATGCAGGCAAACATGTGAATGACCATTAGCACAATTTCAATCCATCAACCATCTTCTCTCAACCCATAGTGGTCGTACGGCTTCTACCTGATCCATCTGCAGGGGAAACAGGGCTTCCAGTTCTTCTGCAAGACAGAAGACACCAAACGCAAATGGATGGAGCAGTTTGAGATGGCCATGTATGTTAAATCCTCCCCATGTTTCAAAAACACACAGTATTTTGCTCTTTGATTACCATATCAAATGTGATTATTAATCCACACAGGTCAAACATTAAACCCGAACGAGCCACTGCCAACCAGCACAACTTCCAAATGCACACTTTTGAGAAGAACACCAACTGCAGGGCCTGTAAAATGCTGCTGAGGTGAGGATACACATACACAACCACCACTTCTGCCTAAATTACAGAGGCGGTGCAGTTGACTGAGACAAGCTTCGACTCATGTTACTAGTTCTGCTGGTCTACTGGTCTGACCTCTATTACATGAGCTGCTTCAATGATTGGCTATATCGACTTGTGTGAAATCATAGTGCGCTGACCTAAATTTGCCACTCTGCAGCACAGGTCAATGTGCACATTGGCTGCTAATTAAAACGGTTCCACATTTCAATCTGTGCGCAAACTGGCCTGGGATTAGTTTGGATGTTGAATGGTGCCGCTTAGTTGTGCAGACATATGGAGTCACACGGGGTGATTGTTGTTGTTGCTGTAATAATGCATGAAAAGTTTGCTTTCAAAGCCAAACATCAATTTTACAGTGACTCATGCCTAGAATTTGCACAAGCCTCTAAATATTATGTTTCAGTGTTCAATGGTGTTTTGTGCTGTTACGTCCAACACAGGTCTAGTGCAATACATGGAATGAAACAGCATAAATTAGTTTAATTTATATAAAGAGCACTAAACCAGGACCAGTCACATCACCACAAAAAGAGTTCAAAGTTCAAAGAATCATTTACAAGTTTTAAGTCACACAATATGGTGGTTTCAAAGAAGTGCTGAACATCTGAATTAAACCTCAATTAAACTACAAGAAAACAATGATGAAAATTAACAACAAAACTACACTGACTCCCTGACTGACCTTAAAACAGGAGGGAACCTGTTATATATATATATATATATGTATATCATAGAGAGAATATCATAGAGAGTGTTTAGGCCACGTCCACACTGGACAGAAACAATCCAACCTGCTCCATTTTGTTTTATGTGACACTGTTTGCTAGCATGGCTCAATGATACAGTATATTCTATGTATATTCAGTGTATTCATTCCGTGTGTAACAAAGGTGGGTTGTTTTCAGCCTTGTCAATGAATTGCTCCACAATGACTATTTAAAACGTGCCAGTTCTTTAAATGTGATTGAAAATTTAAATTACTCCTGCAGTAACCAATAGATAGTGAATGCCACGTAGTTCACTATATGAAGAAAGAGTGAGAATAAAATATTTATCTTTGAACAAAACTGTGCTGTGGACAAAAAGGAAGAACAGGGAGAAAGACATTCACACAATATAAAAATTACAATACCTAAAAAAAAAAAACGGCTCTAAACGTAAAGTGCAATGAGCATGAATTATATCTCAGATTGGTTTGGTAAATCCTAAAGGTGGAACCAGAATATCATAGAGAGTGTTTAGGCCACACTGGACAGAAACAATCCAACCTGCTTCATTGACTTTCTATTGCTGTAAGCTGCCTCCCTGTCATTTCTAACATTTATTGCAAAAAGCAGAACAATGCCCAAAAGCAAACAAACTAGGAAAAAAAAAACAGAGCCAAGTTTTGTAAGCTACCAAACTATCAAAGCCAGCCTTTTAAGTGTGATAAATGTAGATGTAGGTCATAGACATGAAGCATCACCTGGAAGAATGGGATCCTGATAGTCAGTATGCCTATATGAGAGAAACATTTTATCACTGGAAAGTCAAATATCCAAAGTTTTATATATGATATTTTTGTAAGAAGCTATATCAGTTTGACTTACAAATTGTGGATAAAGCAGAAAGCGGCAGTTACATTATTTGCAAGTGTCAAAAAAGTTGTAAGTATTCAAGTGTTTCACGTCGAGCTATTCAGTTGTATCATTTCTCCAACAAAAAGCCTGAGTTAGGAAATGTTTTTTTTTTTTAGTTTATTTACTGTTCGCCTTTTTGCAGAGCAGCATTTAGATGTTGTTTGATTTTTCCTGCAATACAAAGTCAATGGAGCATGTTGGATTGTTTTCCCCTGGTGGTGGTGGCTTTCAGATAATGACATGTTGTGCAGTCTCTATAGAACAGGGGTGCCCAAACTTTTTCGTATGAAGGGCCAAAAACAAATATCATTAAGAGCTGTGGGCCGAAGAAAAATACACCAAACTATTTCACAATAAATTTGCCATGAGTAATCTCCTAATTTATTTCATAAAATTAAGAAATAAATAGAAAGCATTACTTTATATCCTATTAACAAATGCAGTATAACTTTTTAAATGATAACTAGTTGCACTAACAACTTAAACAATCACATTTATAACACAGTGAAGTTCAAGGTCAATACACTAGTCAAGCAGAATCTGCCTTTGCCTTGATTTGCTCACCAAAGTCCTCTATCCGTCGAGTGACAGTATGTAAAGTACATTTTGAATTAAATCTGATTAAATGACAATATTTGAATTGAAAGATTTAATTTCAGTTAGTTTTTTTGTAGCTTAACAATACCACAAAGAAATAAAAGGTTCAATTAAATTTCTCTAAACCATCCCCATCATTCTCCCTCTCTTTTCAGATGGGATGGCGGGCCAAATCAAAGGTTACTATCGGCCAGCTTTGGCTCTCGGGCCCTAGTTTAGGCATCTCTGCTATAGAGCTTAAATGCTGCACACGCATCCCATTTGGTTTTCAAACCTCTAACTGTGTCCATACTATCTAGTCATAAAATCTGATATACATTGTTTACTCTAGCAATGATGTAAACTTTAGCAATATACCAGAAACTCTATTTGCATTCACCCCTGTCTGTTCAAGCTAAACTCACATGTTGCAAGTTCAAAGTAACAAAAATGAATGTAGATGATGTGCTGCTGCTGCTTTTACGTTTCTCAGACAACAAAGGAAATCCACACACACTTCTGAGTACATGGGATTGTTCAAAGACGAGAGGAGAATCCGTCACTATTTGTTGAGGGTTATCATCTTTTGAAGACTAATTTTATTCATGCTTCTGTATGAGTCTGTAGCATTTTTGATGTTCTTGTAGCATTTACATGGCTTTGATGTTCTCAGCATGCTTTGAGCGCATCTAAACAGTAAATCTTACTAATGTTATCTACAGTGTCTGAACTAACAATGTAAGTGTAGCTTATACAATGTATTGCAGTTGATTAACTGTACTATCAAAGAAAACAAGACAATGTTGGCAACTTTCAATGCTGATCATTTTGTTTTATGTGACACTGTTTGCTACTGTTGGCTTAGTGGTACAATATATTCTACGTCAGGGGTGCCCAAACTTTTTTTTATGAAGGGCCAAAATCTAAACTAGATTGAGAACTGTGTGCCAAAAGTAAATATAGCAAACTGTAGAAAGTTGCCATGAGTAGATTTGCATGCTGATGTTCTCTGCATTGTCCCCTATTCGTTAAGTGACATTATGTAAAATTTTTTAAAATCTCAACAAAAAAATCATTTAATTGCAACATTTAATTTCAGTTTGATTAGCTTTATTTATTTTGAACAGAAATATCATACACAAAAATTCTTAAAAAAAAATAAAAAAAAATAAAAAAAAAATATATATATATATATATATATATATATATATTTAGCAACATGGTGGAAATGGAGCGGGATGAAGCACAAGCTTATTATTTTCCCACCCCATTATAACACACATCATTTGTCTATTACTTATTTCTTCTCATTGCTTTGCATGAGACATATTTTATCCTTTTGGCATCTTTGACATATATGTTTGATTCCATTTGTAAATTTACATTTTATAACATAGACCCAAAAAAACACATAGTATTGCAAATAGCCATTAACTGAAATGTAATCATACCTTTCTCATTTTATTGTTTTTCAATCACCTCTATTCATCATTATATTCCTTTAATAATATATATTTATACAACTTTTTAAAATTGATTAATATCCTGACATTGTTTGAGAATCTGTTCCAGACTGTTCCATAATTTCACACCACATACAGACATGCACATTTTTTTTTAAGTTGTCCTTGTCTTCAACCTCCTAAAATTTAGTTCTTTATTATATCCCCTTTGTCTTCCTTCAGAAAACTTTTGTATGCATTTCAGAAGTAGTTTATTCCTAGCTTTAAACATAAATTGTGCCGTTTTAAATTTAACCAAATCATTAAACTTAAGTATCTTCAATAAAAAAAATAAATAAAGGATTTGTATGCTCCGAATACTATCAGGCTAATTACTTTTTTCTGAATTGTACATAAGGATCGTAAGTTAGATTTATATGCATTCCCCCAAATTTCAACACAATAACTCATATGTGGCAACATAAGTGTTATAAAATACATACATTGATTTATTGTCCGGGAGATATCTTGCTTTATACACTATTGCTACAGTGTTTACTCATTTTGAAATCACATTATTTATTTGCGGTTTCCAACTAATTTTATGATCCAATACAACACCAAGAAACTTAATTGCATATTCTCTTTCTGTAACTTTATTATTAATTAAAAAAAAGTTTGCTTTTCTTGTTGCTCAACAATAAATCAAACAAACTAAAGGTTTGTAGAAATAAGAATTTTCCTCAACCCTTCCCAATCATCTTCTCTCTGGTGGGCCAAATCAAAGGATACAAAGGGCCAACTTTGGCCCACAGGCCCTAGTTTGGGTATCTCTGTTCTACGATAACACTTCTCACTGTTCGGTTTCACAGGTAACAAGGGTGATTTTTTTTTTTTCTCAACCTTGTCAATGAATTGCTGCACAATGAAGCCTGCTATTTAAAATATGCCAGTTCTTTAAATGTGATTGAAAATTCCAATGACTCAAACAATGTCCAATAGATGGTAAATACCACATAGATCACTATACAGTATGAAGAAAGAGCGCAAATAAAATATATATCTTTGAACAAAACTGTACTGTGAACAGAGCATATCATGTGCTACAACAAAAAAATGCAGATATCTTGAACATGCAGACTTATTGGGGAACTGTTCTGACCTGGGTTTAAACACCTGCTTAGCAATGTTTTGGCAGCTTGTGCTAAGTTATGCATGGGTGAGCATCACTCAAACTCGAAACGAAATTTTGTTGTGTTTGAATGATTTTAAACTCAGGACATGAACATCAAGGCTCTATCTGCATTCACACAAAGACATGTCATCACGTACCTGTCTCTCATGCTTTTCTGTCCTTCAGGGGTATTTTCTACCAGGGATATTACTGTTCTCGCTGTGGGACAGGCGCACATAAGGAGTGTCTGGAGATCATTACCATCTGCAAAATAAGTGAGTGTCTCTCGCAGAAAGCTGCTTCTCGAAGAAATGCATGTACATTACATCTGCCCTAATTGAAGAGTCCACTGACCGTGCTTTCTCTCTCTCTCTCTCTCTCTCTCTCTCTCTCTCTCTCTCTCTTTCTCTCTTTCATTATTATTTCAGGTCCCCATGATTCGGTGAGTTTTTAGTGGCTTGTACTAATAAACTTTCATCTCTCAGATTTAATGTCTAATAAATTAATCATTCCCTTTTACTGACTTTTTAACCAAACTTCACTACATTATTTCATTTTAAACTAAACTTTGTCCTTATTTTTGAGAGCCACTGTAGGGATGTCTTAAAATATGCCTGATATGCTTATATAAAAACATTATTACACTTTGAAGTGCATTAAATCATAATTTCCCTTGTGCTTTTGACAGGAGCCGGGGCTTCCTCAATCAGGTAAAAATATAAGTAAAATGTGTTTTTGTCACTTTCTTCTGTGAAACTAATAAGGTTATGTCAATATGAAAAATTTGGACACTGTGCACAGCTTTAGGCTCTTAAAATGAGATGGACCACACTGAGTGCTCAAGATCTAATAAAAGGATACTTCAGCTCTCTGCTGCCATCTAGTGTATAGTGCATGCATGCAGTAAACTCAAAGAATGGTTTATGTTACAGGAATATAAATTATACAATTTCATGTGCATTATTTATCACACATTTGATTCAATGTGTTTTTAAGGTCCAAAAATGGTGGCCATCAGAAATTACCATGGCACCCCGGCCCCGCCTGGCAAGATACCACTCTGCTTCCAGACAGGAGAAGTCATTGAGCTGCTGAAGGGAGATCCAGACACATCATGGTGGGAGGTATGATATTATAAAATCAAATTACTTTACATTTTTACAGTGATTTTTTTTTTGTCTGACTTTGACACTTTCCATGTGCTGAATACTTGTAGTACGTACATGAAAATACAAGTATCATTTGACCCATTGATCATACCTGTTGCAATTTATGCATAAATTGTTTATAACTATACTTGTACACTACTATTTTTAGGAGCATGCTGTTCTTAATCAGTTTTTTTTTATGTAGATTAATTCATTTTTACACCGTGTTGTATTTTACTCTCAGGGTAAGCTCATTCAAACCCAAAAGACTGGCTACTTTCCCAGTTCCAGTGTGAAACCATGTCTAGACCCTAAGGTACAGGTTTATCATTTTTCTAATTTTTTTTAAATAAAATGTTTTTCTCTCTCTTAAATATATGTACACTAAAATATTATACAGTGCACTTCACTAAAATTGCCATTATGGTCTCTTATAAGTTTTTTTATTGTTTTCTTTTATAGCCTTTCCAGGCATTTTCCAGCCGTCAGTCTTCCAGGGAGATGGATTACTACGTTTATCCCTGGTATATTATCCTGATTGAGAACACATGGATTTTTCTATTCACAATTCCAAGCTACTGCATAATTAATTTTATTTAAACATTACATAGCCTTGTGCATTATATTAATAATATAACTGCATTATAAGCTATGCTGATGTGTTTGTCTTAGTAATATTTGCACAGAATTTTGTGTGTCATAACTCAAATCAATGATAGTGATTGATTAGCTTTAAACTAATTACAAGGCATGTTGAGTCTTTGTCTTTTAATGAGGTAATGACCTCTGTGAGAGTTGCTGTAATGATGTACAGTCTATTGAACAGACTCGTGAATGAGGTGTGTTTTCCCTGTGGACTTCAGGTTTGCAGGAAACATGGAGCGGCAGCAGGCCGACAACCTGCTTAAGTCTCACAGCAGCGGCACCTATCTGATACGAGAGAGAACAGCAGAGGCGGAGAGATTTGCAATCAGCATTAAGTGAGTGTTAACAATAGAACATTAAGTCTGTTTTTGTATTTTGCCTCTCTTTTATTCAAAGGATGCATTGCAGTATTCCTAGGAAAAGTTCCATGAGTGGCAGAAACATGTCTCTCCTTTTAACAGGTTTAATGATGAAGTGAAGCACATTAAAGTTATTGAGAAAGACAACTGGATTCACATCACAGAGGCCAAGAAGTTCGAAAGCCTCTTGGTAAGAGAAGCCTCTCACAGTTAATAGAATTATGGAGTTTTATTAAGCTTGCACAGTGAAGACTGCACTCAAAAAAAAACTTATAATAAATTTACTTGGATCAATTGCTTAACATACTAATTTATTGCCAAAAAATCACACAATTCCTCATGATAATAACAGCAATATATTCCTTTACATGATCTTCTATTTACACAAAAACTATTTACAGAAGAAAGGGTGAGTGGGCATATGATTTATAAATAAGCATGAAACATATATATATTTTTTAACAGAAACAGATTAGGTTGAATAAGAGAACCCTCTTGCACACATTCACATACACTACGGCCAAAAAAGAAACATATTTTTTAAAAGTGTAAACAGCTATACTAACTAGACACATTAAGATATGTGGTTAAGAAATAACTACATTTGTTTTTTTGTTTTTTTATTCTTTTGGCCCAGCCAGGCTATTACAAAAAAATCCTTAGTGTTTAGCCCTGTATAAGTCTAAAATTTCATTCAAAATGGTTTTAAAAGGGTCTTAAAAAGTCTTAAATTTGACTTGATGAAACCTGCAGAAACCCTGTTTAAAAACTGACAGTAATAAAAAAATGTTACTGAATAATAATGTTCTGAATTGAAAATTAAGTTTTAAAATCACAGAAATAACTACAAAGAATTATTTTTAAAACATGAAAACATACAGATCCCTTAACTTTCAATGATAATTCAGTAGTCTATAAGTCAAATTATTTTCCATATTATTGGAAAATTTGCATACTGAATTATGACAGCTTTTTTTATCCAATTGTTCGTCTTTAAAGCCATATGCTGCACATCTGCCAGAAAACAAGATGAGTGATGCTAATGCGGCTCTTAATTTGCATTTCACTTGCACAGAACTAAAGCCTAATCCAAGCCTACCTAAAACTGTAACTATTTTCTTAGCTAGGACCGATATTTCTTCTGGAAATGGAGTTTTAGTTTCTACAGTACATTGATAGAGATAAGAACAGGTGGAACATGAAACTGCTGTAAGTAACTTGTGATATGTTTCTGTGTTACAGGAGCTTGTGGAGTATTATCAGAGTCATTCACTGAAAGAGAGTTTTAAGCTGTTGGACACAACATTACGGTACCCTTACAAATCCCGGGAACGCTCAAGCTCTCGCACCAATACCCGCTCACCAGGTAAACACTCGCTGCCATAATCCTCCTCGTCTTTTTATCTGTCACGTTTTTCTAGCTCCCTATTTCTCTCTCTCTCTATCTTGTCTATTTTCGCCCTTTTGCTTTCTTGATTTCTCTGGCACACATGTATTATTGAGCCTCCACCAGTCTGGCCAGCAGCTCTTTTGGACACGCTCTCGAGGTCTGAACAAACAAACCCTACCAGCTGGTCCCGCCCTCACATTCACAATGCTCCGCCCACTTGTATTTCAGCTGTCAGTCATCTTAGGTTTGGTAGTCAAGGGTCCGCCCACTCTGGCTGAGGCTGTGGCCTGACTGAGGCTTCTGGCTTCTGGGGCCAAGTTTTGCTTGGCCAGCTGAATAGGTTCCAATAAACAGATGCTTCATTAGATGTATTATAAATGATGGGCCTTTGTTCCCCTTCCAGTCAAGCTTAACTGGTGCTCACTGGTATTTTTAAGCAAGTGCATAAAGACAGTAGCTGTGGATCTAACCCAAGAGCCACTTAAAGTAGTAATTCAGTCAGACATAAAAATCTTGTCATTCACTCTCAGTATAACTTATCTTCTTCCATGAAACGTAATGTGAATATAGGTTGATGCACAAACATTAAAAGCTTAGGTCATTAAAATGTTTACTCTCTCAGGATATTTATATCAATTTTGCTAATTTATTTTGTAACATATTGAGTAATATATATTTTTTTATTTCAAATGTTATTACAATGTTAAATGTATGTTTTAGTTTTTCTTTTTTAATGTCACACAGTCCTTCATAAATCATTCCAAGATGATTTGGTGTTCAAAACATTTATACCGTTTAGGTTTTTTAAAAGTTTTTTTTTTTTTTTGATGAACAAAAACTTCAAAAGAACAGCACTTATTTGAAATCTAAATGTTTTGTAACATTATTTATCTGTTAGTCTTTAAAAAATATTAAATTATTAAATATAAGTGAGTTACTTAAAAATAAGTGTTATTTTGTTAGCCATAGCACCCTGCAGCCTAAGACTGGTTACTCACTGACGCTAAGCAGGGCTGAAACTGGTCAGTACCTGGATGGGAGACCACATGGGAAAACTAGGTTGCTATTAAAAATGGTGTTAGTGAGGTCAGCAGGGGGCCCTCAACCTGTGGTCTGTGTGAGTCCTAATGACCCCGTAAAGTAAAGGGCACATTATACTGTCAGTGAGTGCTGTATTTTGGATGAGAGGTTAAACTGAGGTTCTGACTTTCTGGTCATAAAAATTCTCATGGCACTTCTCATGAAGAATAGGGGTGTAATGCCGGTGTCCTGGCCAAATTCCCTCCATTGGCCCCTACCCATCATGGCCTCCCAATTATCCTCATCCACTGAATTGGCTCTATTACTGCCCCCAATCGATATCGGTATGTATTGTCCAAACACCATTGTCAATATCGAGGAAAAAAAAAAAGATTTGGTATGTAGTTTCGGTATGAAGGCTATAGTTTCATGAAAATGTAACAAATTTGTAACATATTATTTATCAAGTTTAAAAGTCTCTTTAACACTTATGTTTATTTTATTTTGAAGAGATCAGATATTTTGTTTAAATATTTTGTTTAATAATGTTGGTAAATTAAAATAAAAAAAATCATAATATTCCTAAATGTATTGTTAAAAAATATTCAATAATTATTTATATTGAATGATATGAAACATGATATTGTGATCACTTTTTTGCAATATCGCCCAGCCCTAGTCCATACACGATAAAAGCACTATATAAATACACATTACATTACATTTTCAATTTTGAAAACTTTTGTGCTGCTTAGTATATTCATGGAAACCATTATAAATATATTTAAATGCATTTGACAGAATTATGTGACCTTTTTGCTTGTGTTTTCCATCTATTGCAGGTAATTTTAGCTTTCACGAGTCGCTAAATTTCAAAGCAAAGATTGTGACGTATAACCTATGATCTATAATAACCTTGCATGAAAATATCACGGTTTCACAGTATTGTGATTACTAATAAATATCTGGTAAAAAAAAATACATTTTCCAACATTGAACACAATATATTTATTTTAAGAAACATTTAAAATATTTTGGAACAGTAGCTTTTGATGTGGAGGGTCCTTTTCTGCTGGAGATAATGTTGCTCTAAAAACGAAATAAATAGTCACACACAAAAAAACTGTACATATACATACATAAGAACGGTATAACAGGAAATTCTGGTGGTTTGAAAACCTTGACTTTTCCAAACCTTGAAATCGGTTATCGTCCTATGCCTAACAGTGGCCTTATCAGAAGAACTCTGAGGAGGGGCGCACAATGCAAGCATCTGTATAGTAGCATTATAGTAGTTTTATTTGACGGGAAAATATTGGAGAAGACAATTTGTAAAAGCATTCCTGGGCGCTGCATCTCATGTTTTAAAAAAAGGTGTTCTGTGTGAATGGCCCCTTATACACACATTTGCCTTGTCTTAGGTTTGATAAAGAAAACATGCCCTTGAACTTTCACCCTCTAACACTGCTGTGCATTCCTCTTTTATTTATTTTTTTGTGCTCTCTCTCTCTATCCCGTCTCAGCAGCCACCTGTGCTTCCTACAACTTCTCCTTCCTTAGTCCTCAGGGCCTCAATTTCTCTTCTCAAAGCTCTGCTCCCTTCTGGTCAGGTACTGCGCTTCTTGCATCATCCATGTTTCATCCCCGACTTCCCAATCATATCCTCCCATTTTCATCCATCAAGCTTGTGTTTCCAGCATCCTCCCATTAGAGCTCCAGATAGTCATACAACTCCAGTGAAAATGGCCTATCAGTAGAGCAGTTTTCACAAGCTTTCACTCATTACAGTTCATCTCACTCACAGTGTCATAATGTGTCCACTCATCTGCTAATGATGCTCCTCCGTGTTTAATGCACTAATCTGGGGCTTTTGGTCGGCTTTTACAGTATTCACACCCAGGGTAGTCAGCACAGCTGTGGCGCGATACAACTTTGCTGCCCGAGACATGAGAGAGCTGTCTCTGCGAGAAGGAGACATCGTCAAGATCTACAGCAAGATTGGTGGAGACCAAGGCTGGTGGAAAGGAGAAGCTAATGGCAGGGTAAATGAAGCAAGCAAATGATTTACATTTAAATGTCATTATTTGGCACTGCAGTGCAGACGCTTTTATACAAAGTGATTTACAAATAGACAATGGATAAAAGCAATCAAAGCAACATGAGAACAAAAATATCACAATTCCTGGTTAGTCTAATCTAAAGTGCAAATAAAAGGTTTGAAAGGTGTAAAAGGTTTTTAAAGGATAAAAAATAGAAAAGGGATTGTTCGTGTAAGAAGATGATAGAGTAATAAAGTAATGAAGAATACATAGTGGTGGTATTAGTGGTGTAACGGATAACAAATCTCACGGTTCGGATCACATTATAGTTTTTTTAGTCATGGATCAGACCATTTTTCGGATCAGCCAAAAAGGGGAGGGGACAAATGTAATTTGCTTTCCATTTATTACCAAAACAGCACTGCAAAACACCTTTGGTTTTAACAAACAGAACATAGAACCTGTAATGTTATTAAAAATTAAAAGAAGAAATAATCAGCTGAATAAAAATGGTCAATTATTCAGTACTATGAAAAATTCACTGTTACTACTGTTGCTGATGACGCTAAATATTAAAACAGTACATTTAATATAAAATGTATATTTAGTCTCGTTTTCAATAAATGATTCAGTTATTCACTCATAAAAATGTTTCATTGCTAGATGTGTCATTTTCGAATAATTATTCAGTGGCATATTTTTGATGGCTGGTTGTCGCTATCTATTAGTTAAATAATGTAATTGCTGCCTACAACATTCATTTTTGAGCGTCAAGTTTAATGCATTTGAGAGTTAAAAATAATGAAGGGTGAGAAGGTTAAACAATTGTATGATTTGTTTCAAGAATATGGTTTTATTTACAGAGTTTCTGTTTGATGTCTACAGGGTATGTTTTTTTGTATTTTGTTCTTTTATAATTTTTTTTGTTTGATTTGTGTAATTTTATGGCTTTATATTTGATTCATTGTATATCTGACATGTCTCAGTCAGTTTGGGAAAGTTGTTGGAATTGAGTTTGGCCTAAAGTGTTATGTTTTTGAAAGGCAAATAAAAAAAATGCATATAATAGTGATTTTAATCTTTATTATAAACATCAGAGGCTACATCTAAACTATAAACCGTTCTCCAAGTACTTCTGTGTTATTTGATTGTTTCATAACTAACTCAAAAGACTAAAGACTCATGACTAAAGACTAAAGAATCTCTTAGGAATAATAAACATATGCAAATCACCATCATTTATAATTCTTTGCGTGGGTGTTGCGCAATCTTTTAATGATTAATCGTGCAGCGTACACTGAATATATTGATGCAGGCTAAAAAAGTAGTGACAGAAAACACCTAAGAAACCCGCCACACCCTGAACAACCTACCACAACTTGTTCCGTCATCATTATATTTTACAGGAAAGCCTAAATGCTTTCATATATGGGATTTGAATGATGTGAGAGGCGATCTTGCTGCGATCATTACAAATTTAGGATTAATCTACCAGTAAAAAAAAGTACTTATCTGCGGGTCACCGTGTTACAAACCGTGTGTTGCGATCCGTACGAACCATGGATCAACTGTGATAAAATTAAAGTTGATCAAACTAATGCACATAAATGTATTCATTTATTCAGAAGGTAACAATTACTGAGTGTGCCAGTCTCAAGTTGTGTATTCTCAAATTATGTCCATGTTTCCATTCAGATTGGATGGTTTCCCTCCACGTATGTTGACGAGGAGGGTGTGCAGTGAAACTCTGGTCTCACAGATCATCCAATCAGATCACCTTCTGATCTGCAGCCCTCAAAGAGGACTCTTTGCTTCCTATGGCAACACCTCATGGAAGACTTTTCGCTGGAATCATATTTTACAATGATTTTTTGTACCTCTTGTCTCATTTCGTCATGTACGAATATGCTTTTTTTCTCCCTTCTCGGAATGTCTGTGTGATCTCTGTGAAGAAACCTGCTCAGAGTCTGTTCATTTTTAGCATCGTCCGAGGAATCTGTGAACCAAGCAGAACTTTGCCTTGAAGTAGCCAAAGGACAAGCATGGCTTTAAGTTTGTACAGTAATACCTGTGATGTACGCTGCTGGCCACAGTGGTATAATCGGGGGGTGGGATGGATAAATATATATATAAAAATATAAATATAATTTATTAAAGAGATATATCTATGATTATAATGCAGCGTTGGACATTGGTCCAATGGCAGCTGTGCAAAGAATATATGAGAGCAGAAAAGATGCACTTTGCATTTCTTTACAGAGAGATTTTGCCTTAGTAAATGGTAATGCCTTTAGAGATGGAGGTAAAGAGATGGATTCAGACTCATCTTGCACATATACACACACATACATCTGCCCTGTCCAGATACACGGTGCCTTTTTTTACATGTTCCTCACTCCCAACAGAGTCTGGTTTATGAGGCTGCAGCATTAGCATCTCTGTTCTGTGGCTGTACACTCTCAATCCACTCATTCAAGCAGAAGACCACACAACATCAGATTGAACATTTCTTTGACTGAAATGAGCAGATGACCAGATCTGCTCATAACCTCACTGGAACAAAAGGAGCAGCTGACTGAAAGTGTTGGTCTTGGACAATAAAGGATACATCCACCATCATGTCTTCCTCTATATCTGAGAGGATGCAAACGTGCAATGGAGTATCAGGAAGAGGCTCCTTGAATGCTGTGATTAGCTTTTATATCCACGTCCTCAGCGGTCTGAATTTGGACTGAAAAGGGAAAGTTAAATGCTGTTCTGTGCACTGATCTTCATGAATACCCAGAGGTTTTTGTGATTTTTTTTTTTCTCGTCTTTTACAAGCACATACATATTGCCATAGCGTGTTTCTCATCTGCAGCCTGCCACATTACAGTATCTTGCCTTACTGGTGGACACTTGGTGCTACAGTTCTACATATTGAAATCCCTTGAGATGAGTTAGGGCAGACATTGAGTTGTTTTGCTGTCGTTGTGGATGAGGAGACCCACTGCTGAAGAACCTCAGCCATCAAGTGCACTTTATCTGTCCAGAGACCTTTTAACATGGGACACCACACTGCAGACCTGGACATTAAATTTTCATATTATTTAATAATAATAAAAAAGGACTGTCCTTATTTTTACCTCTGGAAGAAGTATAAAATCCTTTACACTATGAGCAGCGGTCCTTCAAAGTCTCATATTGAACATTACCTGTAAACTCCATAAGTGCATGGATGTGTGTCCCTTATACAGTCCTCTGAGAAAAAACCTTTTGCTGTTGAAATCAGAAACTGAACCCATAAATTGAAAGTGGGAGAGTGCTGGACTCTAATAAAGCATGGGATGTGGTTTTAGCCACGCTCCTGGCTTGAGTACAGCTGTCTGCTGTGATGGAGGAGTGCGGCTCAGGTCAAGGTGCCGCTGGTTTAGAGGCTTAAGTACCTGTTTGTGTAGTGGACAAAAACCCATTGCATGTGGTCATAGATATTACAACTGCTGTCTGTGGATCCTAAAAAAAACGAAAAAAAAAAAAAAAAACAGGAAACTGTACATTTTTTTGAATGGTCAGTTATTTGGAAACTGAGGTCTATCATAAAATAAATATTTCTTTTTTGCCTATTTCCTGTGTCCTGTGCAGTGTTAGCAGGATGGATGCATGTGTGTGTTTGTGTTTGTGTGTGTGTGCGTGTTAGTGTGTATGTGTGTTTGTGTCAATGTATCAAGCGGCAACCTCCCGCTCTCCCTCTGGAAGCCCATACGGAAGTAACTGAAACTGCAGTTCATCTAAATTCCGCTAGTCCTGGCTAGTATGGAGCAAATTTCGATTGAGCCCACTGTTAAAATGGCCAACTTTACAGCAGAAAAAAAGGTGTTTACAGCCTGGTACAAAGAACGATTTTGGTTCATATAGCTAATATTACCCTTCATGACAACTGAGAGGGGGGTGAATTTTTTTATAACTCATCCATTTCCTTTATATTAGGTTATATTAATTTTACATAATTAAGGGCGTGGCCACTTGAGTGAAAGCTAGCTCTCAACGTCATGTCAGCTGATTAGCCGCTAATCTCTGCATATTCATCGTATTTTTGTTTTGTTTTATGTGGCTTTACACAGTCAGTTGCCTTTTGGAATTATTTCTTACAATTATCAGATGATATGGCATGCTGTGTGCACTTAATTGTGCTCACAAACCATTCACATGGCCTCCGTTTCCAGGTGAGTGAAATTATATGCTTATATACCATCTTTATAAATGAATTTGTTTTATTTAAGATTATTTATCATTTATAATGTTCTTTAGACCTGTAATGCACTCCAGAATCTGACAGATTTATTAGCTGTAGGCTCTAGAACAGTCGTCTGAAGCGTTGCCATACAATTCTGCCTGGATTTCATCAATAGCCCTGCATTTACTAACACAGAATATACCCGAGGTGTTTGGAAGTAATTTGCACTTTCCTCCTGTTTAAAAACATCTTAAGAACGATGCTTATAGTGGCTCAATGTGTAATACATTGAGCCACTAAGCATTGTGCTTATGACATTGCTCATGAAACAGTGTTTTTAAAAGTCTAAACACTTAATTGATATAGTATACAATCAAGCACATGTGGTCAGAACACGAAAGAGTTGCAGTTAATGAAGTATTAAGTGTTTCTCATGCGTCTAGCTCCGCTCACGCTCCGCCTCTTTGATCTTGTATGGTATGCCCCGGTTGGTGCAATGACACGGTAACAAAATGGCGACGGTGGGCCACGCCTACTGGTAGCTTCTTTTTTTCTTTGCCTACTTAAACCTATGGGTGAAGTCACGAATACTACGTCCATATCTTTTACAGTCTGATATATATATATATATATATATATATATATATATATATATATATATTCTGTCTGGTTCTTGAAACTGATTAGCTGAAAGCTGTGCAATATTCTGCAAATAACAGCTCTAGTACAGCCTCTTCACCCTTGTGTATTACTCCACCCACATACAGCAACAAACAGCTGCTGGACAACATAATGTAATTTTGAGGCTTTTTAGGCAAGAATGTAGTTGTTTAGATTGTAACTATGCAGTTTATTTGTAAGTATAGTGGCTATTATTAAATATTTATAAATTTGGAGCATTGCATTCAGTGCATCAGCTGCCATCAGCCTGTCTGAGCAGACCAAAAAAAGTGACTTGAAGTTCCGCCACAAGATGGCGACAGAGACCACATAATAAGTGCTTAGGGAAGAAAAACTGCATTTTCTCAGTGTAAATTTCAAACTACAGCTGGAAAAATAAAGATAAATCAGGTAAGTGACATTCTAAGTCGATCTCTCTCTTTTGTATTTTGTAGTGCTGTATTTATACCACAGAAACTAGTAGTGTTTGCTTTGCTCTGGCTTTTTTGAGGTTAATTATTGTGAAATCCTGATTGCAAAACAGAAATACTGGGAAATGTCTGTAGACTGATGGCATGTCGTTCAGCCTAATTATCTTAAAATGTGAGCAAAAATCACCTGTTTTGTCATCACTTTAGACATTAGGCTAGAGAATCATTCAAATACTAACTCTAAAATTACATTTGTGAAGTAGCAACTTTTTTTATACACACGATTATGCCGTCAAACTGTTGTTTAAATGCAATATTACACTCGTAGCAGTGTAATAAGGCTGTATATCAGCACTGGTGGGGGCCAACGCACATCTCCCGCCAGTGCCAATATTCAGCCATATCGCACTGCTGCTCCTGTGGTATTGAGCAGCTCAAATACGGTTGACGTTGTCCATCCACAAGATGGCGACAGAGACCTCATAATAAGCCCTTAGAGGAGAAAAACTCAGCGTAATTTTAAACTACAGCTGATCAAAGCATTATAAAACAGGTAAGTGACATTAAAAGTCAATGTCTCTCTTTTGTATGCTGTAGTGCTGTATTTATACCACATACCTGTAGTGTATTGAGTGTGAGATGGGACTCCCATATCAAAAATGCACTGTATGTACTTTGTGTTGGCCATTCTTTGTATAACGTTGAGTTACTTTTTGGTTGGACATTTGTTTGTTTCTAATGTACATGTGTGTATATGTGTATACACGTGACTACATTTATCTTTTTTTTTATCTGAACACTTTAATAGCCATCTCTCTCTCCACATATTAATATTAGTGGTATGTAGATATTGATTGACAGATATATGGAGATAGTGGCATTTATACATATTCATCTATGTGGATGGTTAAAGAGATAATAATGTGTTTTGTTTTGTAGATAGTAGTGTTTATGAAATCTGATGGTTGGAAGCCCCTCTAACTTTACCTCCAGTTACTTTTATGAATTCAGGATGATGAGCCGGACTGCGCTTGGGTCTCATATGCCTCTGGTCTTCATGATGTGAAAAGACAGGCCTGCTGGTAATTGTTAACAGAAACAGGACTCACTCGAGCAGTGCATTCTTTAATGCATGAGTTTAGGAGCGCCACTAGAGGGAGCCAAGTTACTTGCTTTCTCTTCACGAATTCCACTTGGCATCATTTTGAGGTAAATATTTTTCATTTAGCTCACAAAACATTCTGACAGATTATACACAGACCTACAGCTGTTTATAGCATTTTCTCTAATATTTTGGCTCTGATTAAAGAATGTGACCATCTGTGCTTGATCTCGCATCTGTTCTGCCCATCATGATCAATTCCACCATAATAAATCTATTTACCAACCAACACAGCCCCTGCTGACAGAGGAAAGGAGATACATTGGCATTTCTCAGTGCCAGTTTCTAAAGAATAGAAAGATTTACCTCTACTGCAAGTGCGGCTGGAACAAAGAGCCAGCGTTGATGTGATTAGGATGATCATTAGCAGTGGCACATCCAATTAAAAGAGATATCTTTGAGAACAGCTCGTGTCACGCCCAACTAGCTCTCTTTTTCTTAATTACCTAAGTGAATGCAGCTAGGTTGAGATTTATGGGAGGAAAACGAGCTATTTTCTTCCCCTAAATATGAGATTTCTTGATGTTGTATTTATTCAAATGTACTTTGGAAAATGTTTGATTTTGCAAATGTTTAGATGTGAACAGTATTCATATAAGGTGAGGTTTCAAATTCATGGAAAAAAAGACAAGATTAATTTTACATTAACTTTAACATGCACTTTACACTTTACTACACTCCCCAGACACTTTCATTAGGTACAATTTGGCATAAGTAATGTGGTGTAATGGCTTTTTTGGCTCACTTTGGCTCCTTGGTAACAATTGAGGTCTTTAAATGCCAGTCTAGTAGTATATTGTTGCTGACCATGTCCATCTCTTATTGATCATAGTGTCCATATTATAATGGCTATTTCCAGCAGGATAATAACACACCGTGCCACAAAGCTTAAGTCATCTCAAACTGGTTTCTTGAATATGCCAATAAGGGATTTGTATTCAAATGGCCTCCGCAGCAGAATCTCGGACCACTAGACTAGAGCACCTTTGGAATGTGCTGAAACAGATGTGACAAATCTGTTGAGTATTGTTTTGAAGGCCTTTTTTGAATCTATGCCAGTAAGATTTAATATTTTATCACCAAACATATTAATATTTATGGGAAAAATACATTTATTGCCAATAGACTTTTAGATTATATACAATCACATCCAAAAGTTACATCTGTTCAGGGGAAATTTGTACTTGACCCTTTAATGATATAGAATTTATTTTTTATTTTGTGTTTGTGGTTAAATGTTGATTTTCAAATGGTATAATACAGAATCTGAGCGAAGTTGTGCTTGGAAAGTGTGTGCTCTGTTTCAATTTGCATGAAAATAACTTGCAAATCAAATACGAGAGAGAAGCAATGAAATATTAATAACATTATACTGTGTAGTCATGTTAACCTATATACTTTATTTGTTGTTTTTTCCCCATGAAATTGTCTTTGGATAGAACGCTATATTACAATGTGCGTCACTTGAATATCTTAGCCCTTGTGCACTGAGCAAATTTACTACCCTTTCGTTATGTTTGGGATGAAAACATCCACTAAATTAAACTGCTGTAAAATGCATCAGATTATACTTTTTTTGCATAAATCTGTTAATCAACCTCAGTCCTGATCAAAACTGCTAAATGTTTTTTAATATTACAGGATTTTAACTCTTTAATTGCCAAATTTACAAATGATGTCACTGATTTGGTGATAAAAACATAAAATGACGTACTTTAAATATAACCCCCCTCCCCCCAATTAGCACTTGACACTAAATAAGATTTGTCAAAAATCATTCTGCTAGCTGAAACAGACTAAAATATGTCCAAATTAAGACTCAAAACCAACTCAGGGTGAATGAAAACATCCCCTAACAGTACTGAAGGGTTAAATTAATATAAAAGTGTTTGCTTCTCCAGTGTTTCTCATATTTTGATGGGCTAACTCAGCTTAGCTAAAGGATCATTTAAAGAAAGATTGTACAAAGTGCCAACTGGACGCTGTGTGCTATGATAAACTTCACCGTCTCTATTTTGCGCGCTAATCGTAGAAAGTGCCTTGCGTACTGTTGACATCATTAAAGAGCGTACGGCTACATTTAGGAGAGGGCGATGCTCTATCGCACACTATTCGACAACAATTACTCTCTTCACACAGTGATGTAGAGTTTAGTGATTGCAGTCATTTGTATCACTAATAGCAATCTATTTTTATCGTATAGTGTTGAGTCTTCCAATCGCTTTCTCCGTATCGCCTCCCATGCGTCCTGTGTTTGGAGATCCGCGCGCGTCACTGGAGCAGGAGCTCATGTCATCTTCTCAGCTTCTGCTGCTGGTGTCTCACTCTCATGGACCATCACATCCAGACAGCTGCTGGACCCTCTGTAGCCCTGTCAACGTCGCGTCTGTGTGTCGGTGAGTGTTTCAAGTCCTTATTTCCACCATAATGAACGGAGTTTTAATGTGAACTGAGGAGAGTCTCGAATGCTTTGACCAGCTTTTGCGCATTATTTGTCTTGCATTATAATACCGTTTTAAAAGGTCATTTTTTATTCCCAACACAAATAAAAAGTGTAAACCGACATGCGCTTTGGATATGCATATTCGTATTTGCATTGGAGGAAATCAATCAATCAATCAGTGGCGGTATTAGTTAGCTGTCTACTTCGGGTATACATTCAGAGGGCTCGTTCTGTCTGCGTTTTTTTCTGTAATTTATTCTTGTATAGCTACCCGCGTCTCATCTTTGCGTCGTCTCTCGCGCGCCATAAGCATGGCATTTTAAAGTACTTAAACTTGGGTCTTGAGACTCATGTGTTCAGTTCCGACACTGTATGCGGGTCTAGCTTATTTTAAACGCAAGAACTCATCCACTATAAACATTTGCCGGATGGCATATTTGGGGTCCTCGGGCACGCCTCAAAATATTTTTTACTTGCCTTCGTCCAGACTTTTGTATGTATTTGATCTAACTTTTTGAGCAACACACAATGATAGTTTAATATTATTATATTGTTTATACAATGAAAGTCAATTTGGTTCATTTTTTTTACTTACAGTGTTATCAGGGTTGGGCAAAAATACATTAAAATCTATTGTCAAATAAAATACCTTAGGTTTAAGTGTATCAAAATGAACTACAAAATAAAGCAGTCGCAAAATGTGTCAAAATAAAATACAGTATTTTTGTATTTTAAATATATTACAAAATACTTTTTCAAAGGAGCACGACATCAGCTTCTTTACCATTAAACGGACTCTTCAATACTGATGATTTCGGAAAACTTTGCAAATAAACTTTTGGCATACTATATCCTGCTCAACCTGTCAGTTTTAGGAGATTATGAAATATGTGTTTTCATATGTTGTGCCACTTTGACATCTTTAGGCATACATCTTTATTTATATCAATTACTGGCCTTTAAAACAGTTAAAAAAGTATTGGAATTGCCACTGTTGGACTTATTTTTATGTAGTTTGATTTAAAGACAAACATTTGGCATCAGCAATTCATCCAAAACTACTACTATTTGTACAGTATACTTTGTCCAAATATTTTATATATTTTTCAGTTATTCTTTAAATGGACGGGTTAATAATGTCCAAAACACCTATCAGAGGGTGCATTTATATGATGTCGTCATGTAGACGTCTTACAAAATATAAAAAAAATACAAGACACTAAAGTATTTTGATACAAAGTTTTAAGCCATTTCCATCAACCATTAAGCCATATTAGAAATACATGTAAGATAAATATTGGCCATCCCTGCTTATTACTATAAATCCGACAGTTTGCCAAAAATGAAAATTTGCTGTTAAAGTGATAGTTTCACCAAAAAAATCGAAATATTCTCACTATTTACTCACATTCAAGTGGCTCCAAAAATTGAATGGTTTCTTTCTTCTGGCGAACACAATATTTTGAACAAAGCTGAAAACTGGTAACCGTTGACATAAATAGTGAGGAAAACAAATACCATAAAAGTCAATGATTTCAGGTTTCCAGCTTTCTTCAGAATATCTTCCTTTGTGTTTAACAGAAGAAATTTAAACGGGTTTGTGAGGAGTGAAGGGTGAGTAAATAATGACAGGATTTTTAGTTGTTGATGAACTATCCCTTTAAATGTACTTGCTACATGGTGCCTCAGGCCATCAAACATGTAGATCAGGAGTGCTCAACCCTGTTCCTGGAGCTCTTCCTTCCTACAGAGTTCAGGTCCAACCCTGATCAAACACACCGGAACCAATGAATTATGACCTGAACAGCACTTGATAATTATAGGCAGGTGTGTTTGATGAAGGTTGGAATCTGCAGGAAGGAAGATCTCCAGGAAGGTTTGAGCACCCCTGATGTAGATGATGGCTGTTTCTCAATTTCATGAACGCAGAGAACTGACTAGCGTTGTTGTGAAGACTGGTCTTGCCAGGTTACCTCGGAAGAACAAACTCAGGGGACCGCGAGAACACAGAATGCTTCCTGTGACAAATGAGAGGCTGTGGTCTTCCTGATGGTCACATGACCTTCATGCACTTTTAATGGAAAATAATTTAAACATTACAGCATTTAATCAACAATTTATTGTTTTCCCCCTTTTTAATATATACAACATGACAAAAACCTTACAATTTTACTTTGTACAATACAAATAAAACAGATTTGTAATACGAACTTCAGCAAATAAACACCCTTAATGTGTTTATGCCTTTATTAAGGTTGTCATGATAATGTTTACTTTCACAGTCTCATTTAGGGAAACTCCTGAGATAAATAAGTAATATCTCTACACTTTAATAGCAAATCTATATCAAATGCTGCACTTCCCACCTCCTTTATTCAGTCACAATGACTTCTGGGACTTCTAGAGTGGGTCTGGGTCCTCTATACCAAAAACACATCCGGAAACTTTTATGCGTCCTCCATTCTTGAGTTTTGGAACTTAACTTTGCCGGTTACACGTGAACACAAGATCGCTGAAGAACGCATATTGAGAAACAGCCCATGACTTTCAGATTTACTTCAGTAGAACATATGCACACATGCGCACACACACGCACACACACGCACACACATGCACACACACACACACACACACACACACACACACGCAGGCTTCTGGTATTTTTTAAAGTGAAACAATCTGTCTAGATGCCACAATCTACAGTATTTAAGAAGTGTGATTATTTCCATATAGCATATCAGAATATCTGGAAATGCTTGGCATCAAGCTGTTTGAAAAGCCCTGCTCTGATTCACAATCCCTCGATTGAGCCTCTGAGACTGCTGTCTGTATTCAGAGCACAGTTAATAAACCCAGCTCCTCTAAAGCGGCTCTCAGAAAGCTGCTAGGGGACCTGACTTTTACCGCCGCCACCCATGAGGCTCTGCCACCAAAACAGAACGTGTTTCGGAGGATGTCGGTTACCAGGGAACAATAGTGATATGATGTGGCATTTTGATGCAGTTCATAACTCTACGTTTAATGCCACGCTTTGGCCTTTCCTCACTTTGGTTCCCATTTGCTTGATCTTCATGTCAGTTCCTCTTTCTAAATGTCAGGACTCGATTACTAATTGCAATAGTCTCATTGATGACTGTGACAGCAGGGATGTATGGTTTTTTGCATGTACAGAAATTGGAATACTGGAATAAATCATCTGTTAGCATTTGTTAAGAAAACATCCATTAGTGATACAATAAATCACTTCAGCGGGGAAATGTGATGTGTGTGAGGAAAACAAAAGAAAATTTCACACTTATTTCAGGGCAGGAGAATAATAACATATGCCGGTTATGTTATTAATCACATTATGTAATCAATCTGGATAATGTAATCTGGACAGAACTAATCAGTGACCTCGACATTTAGGAAACTGTAATTCTTTAATTATGATCTACACTATATATGAAGTAAAGCATCAGCTACAACTAGGCCATTGCTCTTGCAGAATAAAGCCCTACATGCTGATCAGACTGAAGGGATTCATTCTGCTAAAACAACCACCTAGATGTACATTACTGCAGTTATGACATGGCTGCTTGCCACAAAGCTAAACACTTATGGACTAACACTAAAGATGAAAAATCTGAGTTGTAGTAATTTATAAACCCTTTAATTAAACATAAAGCTGACAGAAGCAAAAACGTCCAAATGCAGCATGCACTGATCTAAAGTACTTAATATTCAGTTGCAAGATGATGCCAAACAGTCAAGAACAGCGGCGTGAAAGATACAGTAAGCTGAATATATAAAAGATGATTTCAAGTACTCCGAGGAGCATGTGTTATTAGTTTCAGCAGTTGTTATCTGGGATTAACATCCCTTGGAATGTCTTGATTGACCAATCAGCATCAAGTATTCCAGAGAGCCATGTAATAATAACACTTAATGACTATACCTGTTAATATCGTCCAGCTTTAAACTGTCATCCTCCTGGTTTATCACTTATAAAGCTGTGTTTACACTAGAGTTTGAGCATGCAAAATTCTGTTATACGGTGCTGCGAAAGGGGGCAGGATAAAACAAGATGATTTGACATTGATAAAGAAAGTGATTGCTCCATATTTGAAATTTCTAAGAGGTCATGTTATGATCATTTTATCGGTCTCATGCAATCACGTGATTGCAGGTCAGAGTTTTCCAAGCTTAAACTTTGGAAAACATTCAAAACTTGTTGTATTAGCTGGCGTTTCCAGTCTGCCTCATTTGCATGCACATGAATGGAAGTCTGTGGTGCAAAAAGTGCAGTGTGACCGCGGCTTTATACATGCCAATTACTTAAATCAGCAGCTACTGCAGCGCACATACACTCACAGGCCACTTTATTAGGTGCACCTTACTAGAACCGGCTTGGGCCACCTTCTGCCTTCAGAACTATCTTAATCCTTTGTGGCATAGATTTAACAAGGTACTGGAATATTCCTCAGAGGTTTTGATCCATGTTGACATGATAGCATCATGCAGTTTCTGTAGATTTGTTCGCTGCACATTCCTGATGTGAATCTCCCATTCTACCACATCCCAAAGGTGCTCTATTGGATTGAGATCTGGTGACTGTGGAGGCCTCGGTTGTAATGAGTGGTTATTTGAGTTACTGTTGCCCTTCTGTCAGCTTGAACCAGTCTGGCCATTCTCCTCTGACCTCTGGCATCAACAAGGCATTTGTGTCATTTGGACCATTTTCTGTAAACCCTAGAGATGGTTGTGCATAAACATCCCAATAGATCAGCAGTTTCTGAAATACTCAGACCAGCACGTCTGGCACCAACAAACATGACATGTTCAAAGTCACCTGAATCACCTTTCTTCCCCATTCTGATGATTGGTTTGAACTGCAGCAGATCGTCTTGAACTTGTCTACATGCCTAAATGCATTGAGTTACTGCCATGTAATTAGCTGATTATTAGATATTTGCTGTAACAAGCAGTTGGACAGGTGTACCTAATTAAATGGTGAGTGTATATATTTAAATCCCCCTATATGATTCATTGCAAATACAGGGGACCATTTTTGTTTACATGCATGTATTTTGTACTGCATGTATACATAGTCAAGCCCGATATTACTAATAGTCCAAGCAAATTCTGACCTAATGTTACTTTATTCATCAAGTTTTTTTTTTACCGGAAATGACACAGGCTTCTCCAAGAATAGAGTAAGACAATGTACAAGAGGCATTATTTAGGGGGGGAAATCTGAGCTTTAAGTGAGTCTAAACTTTTAGTCAGAATTTTCCAGAGCTTGACGGTATATATTACGGACGTCGATTGATTAAAAAAATGTTTACACATTAATTTCCAATGAACTTCAAAACTGCCAAAACATCTAAACTGAACTCCAACTCTGAAATTTGGACTTTACTAGAACTATGTTAAGCTGCTTTGACACAATCTATATTGTGAAAAGTGCTATATAAATAAATAAACATGAATTAATGGTAGATTAATAGCAAATTTGAAATATATGATTTACCTGTAAATATCTAGTGTTGAAATAAAGAAATGCATGACAGTATAGTTTAGAGACACCTTTCCACTGGTTTTATTATCTTGCTATTCTTATGGTACATTAGTGTTTAACAGGCCCAAGGTGAATAATGCAGATGTCAGTTGTCATCGGCTGCTACACTAAGATGGTTACTTACTGATGTCCAGAGGTTTCCAGTAAGTGCAATGGGAGTGACGTTTGCAAACTGACTCCCCATTTTAGCTGTTCCAGTATCGTTCAGTTCATTTATTATTGAATAAAAGTTCATGTTGACGTAACTAGTAAGGTCCTGAAAAATGTTGATAAGTCTGCAGTTTGTGGTGATCTTTATAGTGATGGAATGAGTTTGTTTTAGCTGTTGAGGTTGCACTCATCCGTGCTATGATGCGCACGACTGGTTCATTCTGCCTTGGCAATGGCATTTTGCTAACATCTGCAAAAATTTGTTGGGCCCAAAGAGGGTACTTTAAACTTGTTGTGCTTTGGTGGAAAGACACTTCATCACTACAATAAGTTTACACAACCTTCATCTGAAAGCTTTTTATAATGATTCTTGCCATTCAGCATTGTGTCTTGAACCATCTTTGTCATATTATCCTTCACACAATGATATGACTGCGATGATGGCAAGAACCTGGAGTCAATATTTATCAAATGTGTCATTTGCGTTAAAGAAATAATAGCATTTGTTAAAGTGTTAACACTGACAGCTCTAATACAGATGCATGTATGTTGCACTGTACAGAGGTTTATTGCTCAGATGGTCAATGGTGGCCGGAGAGTGGATGATAGTCCCTGAATATGGGTGCCAATTCCTGGTCTGTTCGGATTTGTGTCCTACGAGAGGAGAAATCAGGGATCAGGCCCAGCAGCACAGGGTGACTGACTCATCTGAAAATCATCTCAGTTGGATGACCACCCAGTCATGCATTGAGATCTGAATGAGCCACTCGGCTTCTCCCACACGGCTGAATGTAATGACAGAGCTACAGTAAATCCCAGTGGTCAGAGGAATGGTGTTGGTGAGGTGGTTTGTTTGTTTATTCAATGACTCGGGTTCACAAGTTGATGTTTTTCTTCAATTCGTCATGTTTTGATTCTCTGTCTTGCACCAGCAGCACGGGGTGTTCTGCATCTTCTTGAATTATTACTGAATCAACACATGAGTGGTCTCTTGATAACTGCATTAAGCAGCTAGTATTGCATTCATTTGCATTGACACTGTGAGTTCAGTAAGTCATGTTGCCTTATGATGAATTCATAATTCAGCTAAATTTCTAATATCTGGAGCTCTTGTAGCCCTGAGCAGTTTATTCTAGGATTTCTGTTAATGACATGCCACACACAAACACACACACACAAGCTCATTTAACAGATCGCTTATGAGACACGTGTGGTGGTAAAATGTCAGGACGACTGAAGCAAGTTCTCTTCATTGTGACCTCTACTTCAAGCAGCGCAGGTGAAATGATTAGAAGTGCTCTAGATTTCCAGTAGACAGTTCCCACCCGTCTCTTATGGCTTTACTATGAGCTATAATAACAATCAAGGGGAAGCACGCCTCATGAGGTGCACAAATACTGACAGTTATATTATACACCATGGCTATGCTGTACGTCATGATAACAATAGGGTCCAGATGAATGGCTGCATACTGTAGGAAGCCTTTACATGCTTCATGTGTGAGTTCATTGTAATGCAAGGCATTATTTTTAAAGCCTTGTTTGCTTTCTCACACACACACACCACTATGCCCATGGCAATTTCCATCTGGCTTTGGAGAGACGGCATTCTGGGTAGCAATCTGTGTGCATTTGTGTTCCTCTACTAAAGGACACCTAATTCCTGTTCTGCAGTCATTCAGACTCTGAGTTTGTTTTTACATTTGGATTATAACAGTGATGAAGCATATCCTTACTAGAGGTTATCCACACAAATGCCATTGACACTTGGGTTATTTCTGTATTTAGTATTGAAATCAAATGTATCCCCAAAATCTTGCTAATCATTCAACAGTTTAATCCCTTAAAATATAATCAAATGAAAATCAGCAGATATTTAGACCTACTGTTAAAACTAAAACAATCAAACACAACGGTTCGTCTTTTTTATTATTGTTTTTAGCTGCGTCCCAAATTGCACACTATGTACTTATGCTCTTACACACTCAACAGCATAGTATATGTATGTAGTATCGTCTCAAATGGAACACTAACATTTTTTTTTTTTACTAAGCGGAAATTCAAACTGTTTCCCTGATGATGTTTGACGTTTGCCAAAGTAGTAAAATAAATAAACAAAGTACCAAATAGTTCCTGTCATGAGTATAACCACATTCACCATCGGGAGGCGCTATAATCACTCCAGGACAATTTTGCTTTCACAATTCAAAATAAATAAAGTAATCCAACGTCAGTGCCGATAGCTCCACCCCTTCCGCTACATGAGCAAAGCAGCGGCTGTTTAGTGCGTGAAGTGTCCAACATTACACACTTCATTTTACTGGTTGAATAAGTGCATCATCGGGGTAATTAAAGTGCACTGCTTTTTAAAAATTCAGTGTGAGTGCACTACTTACACTATTTATACTAGAAAATTGCGTAGAATAGTGCATAAGTCAGACCACCCCAGGTTTTAACGATTTTTTTTATTGTTTTGTGATAAAAAAAAGACAAATTTTCTGGTGGTAGTTCACAGAAATTTGCGGACTATTTCATGATAAAAAAAAATTATAAAAATAATAATAAAAAAAAAATATATATATATATATATATATATATATATGTGTGTGTGTGTGTGTGTGTGT
>CAIGQZ010032312.1:10775679-10792275 GCA_903798205.1 Danio tinwini
GTGTGTGTGTGTGTGTGTGTGTGTGTGTGTGTGTGTGTGTGTGTCTGCATGCAATGCTAAATCTATTGTGCATTCAGACGGGATTTTCGGAGACAGACAGTAACCAGGCAGAGGCTTGTGAAGGCTTCATTGAGCACACCAGGATAGGAATGAGATTTTTAGGCCGTTTCTTTCTTGCGCCACTGACTCCTTTGTGAATAATACCACCTCTAATAGAAACCTGGACCAAAATCAGAAAGCTGAGGACTTCAGTGTGTGTGTGTGTGTGTTTGGCACATGAAGCACTCTCATCCTGCAAGTTTTATGAAACGCAGTATTGCAATACCTGTTTAAATGTGCTTGTTTTCTCTTTCAGATAAGAAAGACAGCCTAAGATGAATGCCAGTGACAAAATTCAAGCCCTCATCCACAAGAAAAACACCCTGCTGTCCATTGTCACCAACTTCTCAGAACAAAAACCAGGGAAATAGCAAAAAAAAAAAAAAAAGTCCACAAGGGAACGACAGCTATGTTGAGCAGTTGTTACAAGTAAGAGCTGTTCAAACTGTTCAGGCTTCACTCTTAATCCATCTTCAGAACAGTTTCAAAGTCTTCAGAAGCACAGCGCGTCCTTGATGTGTGAACATAAGAGATGTGAAAAGTAGGACACACTTGTTCACACAGGATCAGCCGATCAGCAGGACCCCTGGGAGATTAATAATGACAGCAGACTGATGGTGACAACAACAAGCTGAGCCTCACAGGTCACAGATCAGAACGGTGTGTGACAGCTGATCTGAGGGTGGCTGTCTCTGTGTCAGCGATGCAGCTATGTGACCATGAAGACTCTGTCTCTGCCACCGGACTGTCCACCGCCGCAGTGGTGGCAATAGTGTGCAACATTCTGGTAGCTCTGCTCATACTAGTTCTCATATTGATCCTCTGCAAAGCATGCAAGGTTCCCTCCAGCCAGGAGAGCGTCCCGGTGTTGACTTTGGAGAATGCACGGCAGAGCAATGAGCAGAGATACTTGCTGACGGCATGAAGGAAAAAAACTGGAAACAGAATGTGTTTACATTGTGTATAATCACCCACTGTGGATTAGACGGGCTGGTTCGTCATGAATTAGTATTGTTTTGAAAACATGATTTGATAGATGTGTCTTTGCTATTCATAGAGGCCCGTGTAATTGGGGCGGCATGTAATAAATAACCAGAGGATGAGGAGAGAGTTGGCTGAGCGTGGGCTGCTGGGACTCTACCTAAGCTCTCTTGTACTGTACCACTCTGCCTGAGTGTTCTATGTAAAGGTAAAGAGACTCTCCATGCCCTCTTCAGTCATTGAGTAGTGCCATGACAGCATTGGTGAAACCCCACACCTGCAGCTAACCAACTAGTAATCAGCGCTATGCTACTTAGCATGCACAAACAAATAAAAGCTCAAGTGCAAGAATGAAATTTTATTAAGAGCACAAGCGTGCTGCTTTGTGTCTGAAGGAGGAATTTAAATATGAAATGCATGTTTTATTGTGGTGGTTTGCATATGCAACAGGCCAGAGGGATCAGTCAACTAAAAACATGCTAGCATCTTTTCCTGAAAACATCAGAAGACATTAAATAGTAGATGATTAATAAATATATTAAAATATCCATACCAAAGTCTTGGTCTTTTTTATTAGGTTTATTTTTTGCAATTTTCCTTTATTGTGATAGGACAAGACGTAGACAGAAAGTGAAGCTGGAGAGACAGAGAGGAGTGATTAAGAAAGATCTGTGAGCCAGGACTCACTTGTAATGCCCCAAGCACGTAGACGCACTGGCCACAAAGCTATCAGCACCAACATCTTGGTCTTTTTTTAACGTATCATAGAATTATGATTAACTTGATAGGTATTTTGGCTACTCTCACATTTTAGACAATGTTAAAGGGATAGCTCGCTCAAAATTGATAATTTTATCATTATTGACTCACTCTTGACTTGTTCCAAACTAGTTGGTGATTTTTTTTTTTGTTCTGTTTAGCACAAAAGGAGATACTATATCTGGAAGAATGTTGGAAACCTGTAAACATTTACAGCCATAGTAGGAACAAATTATATGTCAACGGTTACAGATTTACAGCATTCTTCAGTATATCTACTTTTGTGTTTGACAGAATAAGAAAAAGAAAACTCAAAATAGTTCGGAACAAGTCAAGGATGAGTAAGTAGCTATGTTTCCAGCTACATATCTTTTACACGCATTTTGGATATGCTCAAAAATAAATTGGTAGATGGAAACGCCAAGATACACATAGATTTAAAAAAAATTGCATAAAAAATGGATGCGCATAACTGAGTAGGATAAACTTTGTTATTCGATTAGAAAAGATGCGAATAATCTACGATGGAAACACTTTTACCGAACGAATTCCAGTATGTGCATTAAAAAAGTCATGTGATTTTGTTATAAGAGATCATGAGGTGATAAAAATTTAAAATGTGTGTGAATGGACAAACCAGCAGGCTGAGCACATCGTAAAACATCTGAAATGTTGTTTTGGTCATTCTAAAACGGCTTAACCATTTCAGTATTAGTGTTACCATATTATTAACGACCTCCAGAACTGTCAAGAGTTCCTCATACCTTCATACACCACCATGCGTTCATTGCTTGTCTGCATCGTCTTCAGAGATGCAAGTCATTTATTAAATAAAAAAAAGATTGACGCAGCTTCTCCTACCGCAGCACATTTCATTTTTACTGTTGATATTTAGTGCCAGTTAATCAGGAAGTGATGATTTTTTTTCTGCTTTATTTGCACGTTTTTTTATGCGATATTCCAGTTTTGGGCATAAATTGAATTGGCATTTTTTAGATGGAAACATAGCTAATGGCAGGATTTTCATTTTTGGGTGAACTATCCATTTATAATACAGGCCACAATGAATACTGTTTATCGACTGACAGTTTTAAGTGAATTTGTGCAGTGGTCCTGGTCTTACTGTGCCTATCTCAGCGAGCTCAAGAGTTGCTCCATCTTCGCTATTTCCATCTCCGGCCCCTTCGGAAGCTCTTGACCCTTCTTCTCCTGCAGAGCCAAAGAGAGAAATGGAGAGAAGGAGATGAGTCACCACTGCTAGAGAGAGGACTGACCCAGGGGTGCCACTAACAATCACAAACACTTCTCAGTGTGAAGCTCCCATTTTAACGGCTCCATCTCCACTGACGGAGGTAATGAGAAAGGTGTTAGCAAGCCGTTATTTCCTCTCTGTGCAGCAGTGGAACAAAACCACCAATGTCAGAGACTCTAATCTCACATGACATTTGTCTGAGATGATTACAGTGACACATTGTTTCCTCCAGGGAGAATAGCCAAAGATCACTATGGTTACTGACCGTACTGATGCTGTAATCAACTAAACCAGACCAGACAAACTTCTCAGCAGAAAAACTCACTTGCACCAATTAAACACTCTAATGTTCCTGTCAATCATTAGGCAGATTCATGAGTCTGGTAATCGCTCAGAGAACATCTGCTAAATGTGCTCAGCAGAATGCTAATGTTCAGATATCCACAAAGCTGCGGCGAAGGATTCTTCAATCAGCTTTAAAAAGTAGCTCAAGGTTACAGCTATTCATAGAATCCCAACCAGAGAGAGCCGCTAGGGAAATAAATTTGAAAGAGTGAGAAATGTCAATCAAAGGGATTTATAAACAATTCAATTTCACCTCTTTAAAATCAAATGCTGGTCTTTACCTTTCAGTTAAACTTCAAAAAACCTTCAGAAAATCTCTATTAGCTTCATTACGTAGCTTAAACAATTCGAACCTCTTAAGGGAACGTAATTTGCTAAATTCACTTATATAAGGAAAGTATTTTTTACATGTAAACGATTAGTGTATGATACTAAAAAATCACCTACTTCATTTTTATAATCCCCAAAAATCATAAATAGTATTTTCGAATGCCCTGGTGATAAGCATTTAAGTTAACAGAAAGAGCTGCAGCAACTAACGATTTACAGTGACTACCTTTACATGACCATCAGTAATCAAATTATTTGCCTTAATCTGAATAAGATAATAATATGATTCAGCTTGAATGTTCCAGACATGTTCCCTTTTAACATGTTAAAGCACATAGATCGCATAACGTCATCACGCTATCCAGCATTTCCTCCAGAGTTTTGTGTAATTTCAGGTATTTCATTATTAATTTTTTGACTTTAACTGTATGAAGTAAGGACTGGTGGAAGTGTGTTGTTTCAATGAAATTTGATTCCCGCACACCAAATGGAAAGAAAAAAACCTCTGCAATTTGTGATGTGTGGTCTGTGGTCCTTTACTGAATTGATAGGTGCAGAGAATAGTGTCAATAGTGTCAACAAACAGCTGTCTGTGTATGAAATATCCTGTCGCCAAATATGGCGAAAAGTCCTATATGATGGTAATAATTTGATTAAGGTGTTTACATGTCTGTACTAGACATGGAACGATAACTGTTTAACATTTTGTTTTAAGTTTTTAGGACAACTGTATCTCTAGCAGAAAATATGCTGTTTTAAATTGCAAAGAAATCTGTGTTTTTGAAACTAATGAAGACAGCAGAAGTCAATGATTCAGCTGAATGATTTAAACTGACATGTTTACTGTTCCAAAATGTTTTTAATGTTTCTTAAAATAACATATATTGTGTTCAAAGAAGAAAAAAGTTTTAGTGTTTTACCCAGACATTTAAAAAGAATATATTTTAGAGCAGTAATCACAATACCATAAAACCGTGATATTTTTATCCAAGGTATAAAATATTTTATCATACCGTCAGAATCTTATACCGGCCCATGCCTACTAGTCTGTACTGCACTTTAGTAATGTGAAGAACTCCACATGTCTTAATTGAATTTCTGTTTAGTTTGATTATGACTTTAGTCAGATTAAGGCAATCAAATTTTTTTGTTTAAATGATAGACTTAATCAGAGTATTGTCTTAATATTATTAAAATCAAAGAATTGGTGTCTTTGTAAACATGCTCAATGCCACCCCCCCCCCCCCCCAAAAAAAACAAAACAAAACAAAACAACAACTAAAAAACATTACAAATATTGTTTTGTTGTACAGTGCTCAGCATATAAGCATTTAAGTACACCCCTCACAAATCTGTCTTTTAAATTCATATTTTTAAAAGAAAGCTATACAATATTATATTTGTGCATATACATGAGATTAGTCAGTACTGAAGCCAAATTTGGAGCGTATCTAACAAAATAACTTACGATAACAGTCCAAAAACTAGTGCACCCAAATTTATATGTTATAGAAAAATATTAAATACAAATTTAAAAAAGAGGAAAAATCAAGAGAAGCAAAAAATTGATTTTGTAGATTGTAATTAATTTAGCAATATTTTGCTTGAATTTAATTGTTTTATATTTCAATTTCTAAATATGTTTGGTGACAAAAATGTTATTTTAATAAATATATCTGTTTAATAAATCTGTTTTGTTTAAATGCACAAAAATACTTTGCCTTTATTCACTGAGAAATATAAAAATATTCATTTTCAAAGAGGGGTGTACTCAATTATGCTAAGCACTGTATGTACTTTTGTAGACTTTGATGTGCGAGCTACAGAGTACACCATCTTTAAATGTTTTTTCAGAAGAAAATGTGCTAAAGTGCTATATATTTGTGCAAAATATATTTCACAAAAATTTGCATGTGCCGTTGTCTGCAGCTGATCAAAATAATGTCATGCGGAGAATGTACAGATCGTCATGGAACGAGAGAGGCTGAAGTATTCTTTTTAGAAACAATAAGCATTTTATCATGCATTTTGGGACTTTGTGTAGGCATACAGCTCTATGATATTTTAAATACAGCACAAAATGAGTTATGAAGTTATGCAGTCTCATTTTCTAATGTGTGCAGCAGATGACTGTGAATCAGCAGAGAGTTCTTATGTAAGTGAAGAGGAAGATTTTAATGCGTTTTAAGTGGCTCCCTTGCCAAGAGGACTTTTAATGGTTCTTGTAATTGCGATCGGTGTTGTGTAGTTTATTTGAGAAGTTGCTGACTGTTGAGAATGATATCATTTATAATAAAATAGATTACAAAATAAATCAGCTGCTGAGGTGGCAAACCGAGGGCTCGGGAAAGAAAGTGGACCCGACTGTTCATGCAGTGAATCTAAAAGAGTCAGTAAAAAGAGGACCGGCTACGGGATTAATATGGAAGGCGTGATTGATGAGTCACAGGCGCAGAGAGATGGGCTGGAAGGTAAAAAGCATTTTAAAGGCTCACGGGAGGTTAGATATGTGTGTCTGTGTCATGTCCTACGCTTGAAAACTGCTGACTGTTTCTATTGAATTTGGAACATGCTGTTTTCAGACACCATCTCAGACGCCACCCCATGGGTCCCACAGCTTTAATATATAACTCTAGACAGGTACATGTCTGCTTTCAGCCTGCATTGACCTAAACTCACTTTAGCACAACTGGAAACCTGCAAAGGTCAAGCACTTTATTCAAAATCAATGTAATCCTAGTTCTTCATAAAGGTCTGTATTACAGAAGCTGTTGTTGTTTCCATTGCTTTGTTAATTAATTTAAAATATCTGAAGTAATGCTGTTAATAATGAGCTTGCCGTCTAAGGACTGCTTCACTATTTTCTTGTAAAGTGGGTTTACTTCCATCACTAGAGCACCATGCTTTGATTCTCTTAACAAACGACATAATTAGAATATTTTTTTATATGTAAAGAATAAAAGTAGCCAACTATACTATTGACTACAAGTTAATAAATATGAAAACAAATATTCAGGAAACAGAACTTAATGGCTACCAATGCTTTAGGGAGAATGAGTAAATATTGTGTATAGTGAAGGTACAGTTTTATACAAAAATTTGGGCACCTCTTGATAATTTTCAGAATTGCAAGCCATAATCTGCTGGCCTTTCAGATCAGCAATTTCATTTAGATATATTTTATACTCTAGGGAAAAAGCAACATTTCAGTTCTGAAATAACATTAATTTAATCAACAGATGTAATGCAATTTATATCATAACCAAAACAGACAGGTGCAAAAATGTGGACACCCCAACAGAATAATGACATCAATATATTGTAGAGTCACCTTTTGCTGAAATAACAGCATATAGACGCTTCTTATAGCCAAGGATAAGTCTCAGATTTTTTGCTGAAGACATTTTGTGCCATTCTTTTTTGCAAAATTTCTCCAGTTTAGTTACATTTGATGGGTGCCGAGTGTAAACGGCCTTTTTCCAAATCAATCCATAGATTTTTTATGATGATCAAATCTGGGGACTGGGATGGCCATTTTAGAACATTGTATCATGTCTGAACATAAATTTATTGGTAGAGCTAAAAGCTTTGGGTCATTGTCCTGCCAAAACATCCAACCCTGCTGTAACTTCAGCCTCTTGATTGATTCCTGAATATTGCTCATAAGAATCTGCTGATAATGGATGGAATCCATGCAACCTTTATGTTGGTGAATTATCTTAGTTTTTAGGTAATTAGGAAGTTCTTTTGAGGTTCCCATGTTGCTACTTTCTGGTTTACAATAAGGAAAAGCACAACTAGCAATCACCTATTTTAAATATGCTTTTTCAGAATTGGTTGCACCTCTGTTGTACCTTTGATTGTTAAGGTACACTGAGTCACTCAAATCAGCATTAAGTGACTACAGGTTTTAAAAACCTTGCATAGCCTATTTTTCTGTTTCAATTTAACTTCACACATCTCAGTACTGCTACACTACGGATTTCTGTCTGAAAAACCTGCCATTATCTAGCTTTCACCAGAAACCGAATGGCATTTTACTGTGATCTCTTATGATAAAAAAGCATATTACTATGCAGCCACAGAGGGGTGCCCAAAGTTTTGCATAAAACTGTTATTACCATTTGTAAATTTGTGGCGAACTGAGTAGTTTGTCTGAACAATGGAAAAAAAGAAGAAAATTCTTTGGAAAGAAATCATTATTTTTGCAGTTAAAAGAGCATGAAATTTTTTAAATTTTACTCATAAAATAACTCATTTCACAAGTTACTTGTCAAACCATTGAGTTTTACTGTCTTTGAGTCCATTCAGCTGATCTGGAGCACTTTAGCTTAGCTTAGCATAGATCACTAAATCAGATTTAACCATTAGCATCTCACAAAAAATGATCAAAGAGCCATGGTAAAGCAGCAAATTCCTTAATTATAACGTCGGAATAAGCGCATAGTTCCTAGCCAAATTAGCCCGGGAAATACTAACTTTAAATTTTCCATCTGTCTTAGTATTCGATGATGTACCTACAGAAGAGCAAGCTTTAAAAATAGAAAAATTATCAAAACTCTTCTGTCAGAAGCTATCAAAACTACCTGTTGAGGAGCCTTTTTTTTATGGACTGTTCCTTCAAATTAAGTGCAAAATTTCACACCTTTTTGACAAATATGAGATGCAAATACACTACTCAATGAGGCAAACCAGGAAGCTATGTTAGTTTTAAATTGATCAGGCACTGCATCAGGAGAGTAAGTGTGCTCTTTCAGAGATAATAATGACATTAGATTGTGGAACGCTTGTGATTAATGACTTGAGGAGACAGTGAATGTGTTGCATTGCTGACTCTCATCAGTCATATTAAAACCCATTACACTACAGCAGTTTTCTTCTCTTTCTCTTTCTAAGGTAAACAGCCACAGCTGCAATAATACAGCTTCATGCTAATCAAAATCATTAGTGGACACAGCGGCTCAACCTGTGACACTATGCGTCATAAGATTCAGTCAATCAGATATAATGACTATCACCAACATAATGTGTCCACACTGAGCAATGGCATTCGCTGAGATCTCCAAACAACAAATTCACCATTTCACAAGTCCAGCTGTAAAAGACAGCAGCTTGTCTGGGGCCAAGAGATTTTAATTATGTGCTGTCATTGTTATTTACTAGCTGACCGTAATACATAATCAATCAGTGGGCTGGTTTCTTAAGATGCAGAAAGAAAAGTTTAATACTGATTTCCATTAACAAGATTAACAAAAAAAAAAAAACGTATAAAGCACTAACTAATTCAAATCATGTGAATAGATATTGAGAAAAATAAAGCATACAGTACATAAGGATTCTACAATGTTGTAATAGTGGCCATTCATTTTTTTCACAAAGGAATTTTAAAAAGTCTTCTTACAAAACATTATAAGCATTTATTCAGTCACAGCATGCAACTATTGAATCCCAAAACTTTACAAAAATGATTAACTGATTTAATGTATATATAAAACTGGACAAAATAAATGGGTACAAAATTGTAAAATAATCACTGTGAATGAAAAAATCTACATTCACTAAAGCTAAAGCTACCTTTTGATGGTTAGTGAAATTATTTAGCTGGGATTTATGTTAACAAATGGGTTCAGCAAATGCATATACAATCAATTAACAATCTCATAACCCATAATTGTCTTTAAAGGTTTAGAAGTTGTTAAAAATAATAATGTATTTAAATGTTCCTTTCAGAATCAGACTGTTACACTGAGAGTGTACATTTAAAACTTCTAATTCAGCCAGTGCTGCTAGAGCTATTGGTTTGAGGACATCGTATTAATAACTGTAAATGGACAAAAGTTACCATTACCATGATTAAAAAAAAGATCAAGATCTCATTTACAAGGGTGACCTGGCAAAGAGGTCCGCAGCACACGACTTATGTAAAAATAAAATAAATAATAATAATAATAAATAAAAAGTAAAGATATTATAAAAATACAGTTTAGTTATTCAGCTATACAACATTACAATATGTTAAAACACATACATTGAGCAATGGACTGTTGTTGTTTGTTATAAAGGATAGAGCAAAATAATTTAATTGGGATGAGCTCAGACATTTTTAGTTCAGACTGAAGAGTATTCCAGGATAAGGAGGCGGCATGACTAAAGGCTTGCTACCCCTATTTTAGTTTAACCTCAGACAAATGATACGTTTTACTTAAAGGTAGGGCATACTGGCTTTTTGATCTATGAAGAAGAGAACATAGGTATAAAGGCGCCAGACCCAGAAGAGTCTTGTTGACTAGAGTCATCCAGTGGGTGTACCTTCTTACATTCTGAGGCCACTCAGCTGTGGCATACAGTTCACAGTCTACGACAGCCTGTAACAAACCTCAGAACACTATGATAATCAGAGTTTAAAGGCTGAAAACATTTGGTTGAGGCATTCATATATAAAATATCTAGTCAAATAGTCAAGCAATGGTAAAAATGTTGCAAACACCCAATGTTTTTGAGCTTTAAGAGAAAAGCAGGATCCATTTCGTAAAACCCAAGCTTAACTCTTAATTTGCTAACCAAATTTGCTACGTGTGCTTTGAAGGACATTTTTTCAATTTATTTGACACTAAATTTATTTGTTCACCCTGGGCAGTGGTAATTAATTATTGTTTCTGCAAAGGGGTGAAAAGATTTGTAAAAATCATTAATTTAGATTACCACACTTAACCCAGTTATTTACAACTACAATATTTTAAAATAAGAATGCAACCTAAAATGTATACAAAATTTGACACTCTGGAAAAACTTCTAGTTTCTTCAGTCGTCATTTCTTACTCTGCATCAGGTTCTTCTGAAAGCACATTTCCAGTTTGATGTCTTGAAATGACTGTTTTAATATGCAGCAAACAAAAAAAAAATATTCCCATTTACATTCAATATTTTACGTTAATGTGTTAGCAAGACATTCTCATCCAGTGTCACTTAGCCAAATTGAGGCGTTCGATAACTGACAACAAATGCAGTGGGATCTGTGTGCTGTAAATTCGCAAAGATGCCGATACAGCAGTGCAGCACATGAAGTATGGAGCAGCTCAGTGACTGAAACAGTGCTGATCAATGAAGCATGTGATTTCACTAGAGGCCTGTACAGAGCAGAAGTACATCTCTCACCTTAGGCTTCTTGCGGAGGTTGGGTGAGAGCTTGAGGCTGATGACACGGCCGCGGTCGTCGCCCACGATGATGATGGGATGGACAGGGTTGAATTCAATATGCAAGAGCCTGGTCTTCTTGGACACCACTTTTTGCTGGCAAAGAGCCTCATATTTGTTGATGCTGAGGTCAAACACGTGAACCTGAGAGAGAAATGAAGTTTTAGTCTTTGTCATTATTCTCTTTCGCAGAAGTTTTGATGTTTTCAGTGTAAAGGAGACTTTAGCCCTTCTTCTGCTTTGTCTCTGAGTGTTAGTAAGCCTAAGATTCATTTGTGTTTGTTTCTTTGTGCACTTGCATTTCAGCACAAGAATGCATGTGACTGTGGAGGTGTAAGAATTCAGACCATCTGCTGGAGAAGATTGTATTATTTTAGAAATCTACAGCAGTTTGTATGCAGTATGTATATATATATATATATATATATATATATATATATATATATATGGTGTTAAGTATTTATATAGTCTTATGCAAAAGTTTGGCAACCCCTGATAATTTTTATAATTGCAAGCCATAGCCTGCTGGCCTTTCAAATCAGCAATTTCATTTAGATATATTTTACTCTAGGGAAATAGCAACATTTCAGTTCTGACATAACATTTATTTAATCAACAGATGCAATGCAATTTAAGTCTTAACAAAAACAGACAGGTGCAATAATTTGGGCACCCCTATAAAATGATGACATCAGAATTTGTACAGTCACCTTTTGCTGAAATAGCAGCCTGTAGATCAGGGGTGTCAAACTCAGTTCCTGGAGGGCCGCAGCCCTGCAGAGTTTAGTTCCAGCCCTGCTTCAACACACCTATTTGTAGGTATCAAACAAGACTAAAGCACTCAATTAGTATGATCAGGTGTGTTTAATTAGGGTTGAAACTAAACTGTGCAGGGCTGCGACCCTCTAGGAATTGGGTTTGACACCCCTGCTGTAGATGCTTTATAGTCAAGGATAAGTTGCTGAATTCTTGCTGAAGGCATTTTGGGCCATTCTTCTTTGCACAATTTCTCCAGTTCAGTCAAGTTTGATGGGTGCCAAGTGTGAACAGCCCTTTTCAAATCAATCCATAGATTTTCAATGATGTTCAAGTCTGGGGGCTGGGATGGCCATTCTACATCATTGTATCATTTCTGATCATGAATTCCTTGGTAAATCTGAAACTGTGCTTTGGGTCATTGCCCTGCCAAAACATCCAACCTTGTCATAACTTCAGCTTCTTGGCTGATTCATGAATATTGTTCTTCAGAATCTGCTGATACTGCATGGAATCTAGCACCTGTGCTTGCCACACATCCCCACAGAATGATCGAGCCCCCACCAAATTTTACATTAGGGAGCAGGTTCTTCTCCTAAAATGCTGTCTTCTTTTTCCACCATGCGCCTATGGTTGTGGCATCTGTCCACCGTATATTTTTCCAAAATTATTCAGGCTTGTCCAGATGAGCCTTTGCATACCTCAAACGACTCTTCTTGTTGGCAAAATGCAGAAAAGGCTTCTTCTGCATCATCTCCATTCAGCTGATCTTTGTGAAGAGTGTGCTAGACAGTGAAATAATATACAATGGCATTATTAGCAGCAATATGTTTGTGGATCTCTTTGGAGGTGGTCTGTGGTTTGTCTGTTACCATTTTAAACATTGTACACCTTTGCCTTTTCAGATATTTTTCTTGGTCTAGCACATCTTTCCTTGACCAGAACTGTTCCTGTGGCCTTCCATTTTCTTGCTATATTTCTGACTGTGGCGATGGAGACTTTAAACCTTTGTGATAGCTTTTTGCATCCTTCTAATTCATGTTGGTAAATTATCTTAGTTTTAAGGTCATTAGGAAGTTTTTTTTGAGGTTCCCACGTTGCTACTTTCAAGTTCACAGTAAGGAAAAGCACAACTAGCAATCAGCTATCTTAAATATCCTTTTTCGTGATTGGTTGCACCTGTGTTAGGATTGTTAAGGTTCACTGAGTCACTCAAATCAATTTTGTGTTGTAATCAATCAGCAATAAGTGACTACAGGTTTTGAAATCCACACAGAAGAGAAGGTGCCCAAACTTTTGCATTGCCTATTTTTCAGTTTCACTTTAATTTCACACATCTCATAACTGCTACACTGCAGATTTCTGTCTGAAAAACCTGACATTATCTAGCTTTTTCTAGAAACCAAATGACATTTCACTGTGATCTTCTCTTATAAAGAAAAAGCATATTATGCAACCACAGAGAGGTGCCCACATTTTTGAATAAGACTGTATTCCCATTTGTAAATTGATGGGGAACTGAGTAGTAGTGTAAATTTGAAATTTTTGCAGCATATTTGCTGTTTGCGGATAATTTGAAATGTGTTTAAGTGCCTGTCAGAAACACAGACTAAGAATGAGTCTCTCTTAGAATGACAGAGCCCAGGGCGACAGAAAGTTTGTGGATGACAGTGTTTCATCTGCTGCATTCAGTCGGAAAAATCCAAATGATACAGCGAGAGAGAGGAGTAAGTGAGTGAGTGAGAGATGGGTGATTATAATTCCCATCATCCTCATTGTCATTCATGCTGCCCACCTAAGCATGGTCTCTGCTTTGACAGATGAAAGACAGAGATGGAAGATAGGAGACACAGGATACAGGCTTGGATACTCATTAGTAAATATTTGTCAAGCAGCATGGCTCATAATTAGTCAGCAAGTGTGAATCTATCTTAACAGACCGATGATATTCTGGGCAGCTGACGCAGCGATGCACCACGTCAGAACTAATGATGCCATCTGTAACTGCAGGAGTAACACCACATGTAACACAACATTTTTAGAGCTCAAAAGCTTGATGGAAGGAAGTCCCTTTAATTAGGATTAGCAATTGAGCAGTTTTGTCTATCTGCTTTTATTTTTGTAGGTTTGCCTGCAATGAATTTCTTCGTGGCATTTAGAAATAGCTGAGGCAGCCAAGCTGGCAGCAGAGAGAGACCTGGACACATTCCAACCAATTGGAGTGCAATACTGGTACACATCAAATCACGTTGTGTCTCCCGTTTACTGAGATACTAAAGCAAGCCACATCGAGTATGGTGATCTTTATGGTTGATGTCAGACAATTTCTCAATATATTTATAACAAGCTTTGTGCAATCAGGAAATCACGTCATGTCATTCATGATATACAGTACTAATATTTTTCACATAACCATATATAGGACTTTCAGAGAATGATATTGCCAGTGATCCCTGCTCTGTTCTGATCCACAGGGTTCCCATTCAAAGCAAAACATAAAATTACCAGATTTTTCATAAATGTTGCTGTCTAAAAAGACTTTGACCTATAATTAATGGAAAAACAAGCCATTGTTGTGCTTTGCATATTGAAACGTTTTTAGTTTGAATATAGTTTTGCAGCACTTTAATAGCCACTATAATGACATAGATAATTTATCTCAAATCTGAGGTGCTTACAGTTTTTGTGGCTGCGACGTGCTCTCTCTCTCTCTCTCTCTCTCTCTTCTGTATTTAAGAGCTTGATAGTAGTTTTACAATTTTTTACATTAAATTTTTTTTGTCATCTCTCTACTTTTTAACACTCTATTTTTGTAGTGGTAATTTTGCAGCCAAAGTTCCTAAAATGTATATTATCCTGAGACGTCAGCCTTAGTTAAGAGATGAAGTCTGGAGACTGCATTTGACTTAAAGGGCACCTATGATGAAAATCATCTTTTGTAAGCTGTTTGGAAAGAACTGTGTGTAGGTATAGTGTATCCACTGTCAAATTGGGGTAATATAAAGACAATAAGTCTCCTTTTTTTCCCCCCTGATGTTAAAAATAGGTTCCAAATCCCTCCCATCTTGAGGCCCACCCCAACATGACATAGGAGGGCTGTTTCTCCACCCACCGAATTGATTGACCATTGCGTATTAACATGTCTCCGTAGTAACGTGTATAATCATATCCACAAGACATGATGTGTGCAAAGCAGCTGGGATTAAAAGATCTGTTCAGCTCTCTGTGATCATCAATCATCATCAATAGTGATCAAGAATGAGTTTAACAAGTTTAAAACGTTTTAAAAAAAATGCATGTTTGTAATAAAGACAGTAAAATTGCAACCTCATTCATCACCACAGCCGCATAGTGTTAGTACACTTATAAAAGAAGACGCTTTATTCCTAGTTTGTGGACTTAAATCAGATTTGTTTTGTACATTAGCATAAGGGATATCCATAGAGCAGTGGATAATAATGTGTATCCTGTCACATTTGCCGTGCAAAAACAGTGCAAAGCTAAACATGTGTGTTTGTGTGTGTGACGACATTATGTGTGACTCCTCATTGCAGAAAGGTTTAATTAACGTCACACCAAATATAACAAATAACTGTTGGGAAAATTCTTACTGTAGTATGGGAGATCTGCTTCATTGTTGTCTGTCACTGTGCTGTTTGTCTACGTGAAGGCTACGGCTCTGACAGGCACGTGGGAACAGTGGGCGAGGAGAACCAGCTCATTCGCATTAAAGGCACAGGCAAAAAAAACCCAGCTACAACGTTATAACAGCTCAAATTTTCCAGATTTAATATGATATAATAAATAATCTGATGGGTGTTTTGAGCTGAAACTTAACAGACACACTCTGGAGACACAAAAGACTCATCTTAAATCTTGAAAAAGGGGTAAAATATGTGCCCTTTAGGTGATCACCGGCTGATGAGCATGAAAGGAATAAAATGGAGCTGAAAAACAATGCATGAAACAATGCAATAAAAAATGGAACAGAAAGCCTTACATTTTGTGAAAAGGAATACTTAAATTGAAAGCGGCAAAAAATCCCTGATATTCCATCACTTAGACAAAAATAAATAAATACAAAAATCCCTGACTCTCAATTTCTAGAACTTCTTTAAAATTCCATATTTCAAAAATTCACTGACCCTGTGGGAACCCAAGTTTCAGTGAAAAAATACCTTGTTGATGCTACAAGTGAAAGGTTTGAGCTGATAGAAAGAAAACTAAAAAAACAGTGCTTACAGAACATCTCTGAAAATGCAACAGGCCAAACCTTAAAGCAGATGAACTAGAGCAACAGAAGAACACTCCTGTCAGCTGAGAACAGCAAACTGAGTCTACAATTCACACATGCTCAAACATTTGACAGCAGAAAATTGGAAGTAAGTTGTCTTTTTTGTAGTGACATTTGTAAAAAGAATCTAAAGAGTTGTTTGGTTTTGTTGGAGAATAGAGTGTGGTCTTTATTGGATCACACTGTAATGGGTTTCCTGTAAAGGGCAGGTGTAATTTAGCTTGTCAGAGTTACAGTGTTAGCAAATAACAGCAATAGCCACCACTGCACGGCAGTTCAAACCGACTGAGACTGCAAGACTGACAGGTGATGCCTAAAGCAGCCTTAGACAAGTGCTTGAGACCAGCTGTGTGATTTGAAACTAATCTCTAACGACGGGCCACAGGATGGGTGTCATAGCTCTTGACTTATGGAGAAAGTGAGTTTGCATTTGTGTGTGTGTGTGTGTTTCTCTAGTTTACAGGTGCAATCAAACACTGCTGGAAAGACATCCTGCTGTCTGGCAGCTACTGTGTTTCATTAGCAATCATTACACTGCTCAAAAGGTGTGTGTGTGTGTGTGTGTGTGTGTGTGTGTGTGTGTGTG
>CAIGQZ010032312.1:10810595-10830788 GCA_903798205.1 Danio tinwini
TATACAAATTCAGCAGTACTTTGAACACAAAATCCCAGAGAGCAATGCACGTCGGACAGTTTATCAAGGATGTCTCACTATAGTTGTAAAATGTGATATTTAATAAATCTTGTCTCTAGCTAACGACTCTTCGGTCTTTTGAATCTATCAAGTAACGTGTTACAGCATCAGTATACTGCTTCAATATTTCGCTTTCACGCTTATACTTAGTAATTTCCTAAGTTTTTGAAAACCTCAGATACTGTTGGTTGTGCACCTTTTTTACCAACCAAGTTTGTCGATACTATTATAACGACAGAGATCACTCTGCCTAGTCATGCCAGAGTCATGCGGAAAAAGTGAATGACAGGTGGTAATTTTTGTGTAACTTTATTTATTTATGATTTGGTTATGGGTAAAACACAGACCATGCGGGTCAGGTAATTGAAACGATAGGCTATGAATAATTAATTTGTTATCAATTAATTATTCATAAGCCACATACGATGACGATGTCATCGTCCATCGCGATGTTTCACATTAGACATCGTATGATGCCAAATTGGTTGACATCACCCAAGCCTAGCACAACGTGTTAAAGGCACTTGCCAATAACCTTTTAGTTAGTCCAATTTTGTTACAAAACCTGCAGATCCCAGATTATCAATGCAATCTTCTATGCATGGCAAAGGATAGCTGTCGGGCACTGTCACAGCGTTGACTTTATTGTAGTCACTGCAAAAGCGATGCAATCCCTCAGTATTAGGAACGATAATGCAAGGTGCGCTCCATGGATTACAACTTGGCACTGCTAGTCCATTTTTACAAAGATACTCTCGTTTCATAATTTCCCTCATAATGTGCATTCACATGGTGTTGCTTTATAGGAGCAGAATTATAGGATCCTACAATATTGTGTAGGACTACAGAAGTTTGTGTTGAAGTGTTGAAATCTGGGTATTTTCTAGTCAAATTTTCAACATCTTTTGATATTTCGTCAAATAATTCTACAGAAATGGCAGAATTCACATTCATGCTCATTTTCACGAATAAGATATGCTTTATACATATTTATGTAACAAACACGGTAGTGATGCGCGGATTGCGGTTATATCCGTGGGCGCTTCAGAAAATCTGTGGGTCGGGTAATAAAAAAAAGAGTGGACTTGTGCAGGATTGTGCAGGAAGTGCTAGAGTACTGTGCAAACTTTCAGTTAGAGTCATCAGAGGAAAATCTGCTATCATTCTGGGAGAAACAAGATCACTTATTTACATGACTGCAGCGCCTTGCAAGGAGAAGCTTGTGCATTCCTGCAACAAGCAGTGCGCGCAAACTCTCATTTAGTGCAGCCCCAATCCAGGCACAGTAGGCTAGATGCTATTCTGTTTTTGCACAGTGCAAAGAAAAAGTCCAAGTAAACATAGCATAGCTGCTGTTTAAGCTGAAGTGGCACTGTTTTTGTTATCTTTTTCCTGTATATGTAAAGGCTAAATCTGCTGTTAATAACGAACGATCCACAGTGACCTATCATCTCGCTTAAAACAAAGAATTAGAATTATTAAAGTGTCGATCAGGTGCGGGTCGGGTGCGGATATAGCCATCAGATAAAATAATATGTGTGGGCGGATGGATGATTAAAATGAAGCAGCGGATTCGGGTGACATTTCAGCTGATCTGCGCATCTCTAAAATACGGGTCTTTCTTTGATGATCAGGTCTGCATAAAACAGTCAGTATTACTTATTTTTATAGTCCATAACATAAGGTCCAGGGAATTGTGCAGACAGTGCAGAACCAGTTACGAGAAGGAGTGCCAGTACCTGGTCTCCTGGTTTGAATTCACGTGCAGTGGCTTTTACATCAAATCGTTTTTTTAATTTTGCCTTGTGCAGATTTAAGTGCTTGTTGTGCAAAGGAGCAAGTATTGTCTAATTGTTTCCTAAATCGACTCACATATTGTAAACATTTGTTTTGCTACCTAATTCCGAGTCTAAAATGTGTTCCTTCAACACCTTAAGTGGACAGTATGCCCCAACACAAGTTTGGCTGGGCTGAAGCCGAGGGACTCTTCTATGGTTTCAAGTACAGCAAATAACATCAGAGCCACTGCTTCTTCCCAGTACTTACCAGTATCTAGCCAGTATTTCCGGAACATGGATTTAAGCATCTGGTGGAACCGCTCTAGTGCTCCCTGGCTTTCTGAATGATAAGTGCTAAAAAAAGTGTTGAATGGCAAATGACTTTAACACCTGGTTAAACACAATTGACATAAAAATTGTCCCTTGATCTTGTGAAGACTGAATGTAGCAAAGAATTTGATTAGGGCTTTGATTATTACAGGTGCAGTTATTTTGCGTAATGGTATGGCTCCTGGGAAACGTGTGGCAACAAACATAACTGTCAAAAGAAACTGGTTACCAGTTTTGTGAGTAAAAACTAGACATTATCTGACAGCTGTACTAATTAATTACAATCATGATTACATGATTACAATGTGATTTCTAGCATAGGTGTAGTTTCTTCCTTCTAAATATGCTCACATGCGTGAAGAAATCTGGTCTTGATATGTAATTTCACATTTTCTAATCATAGCTATGCAGCATTTCACAACAGATTAAATTAGCTTTTGCTGTTTCTTTCATATTGTAATTTCTGTAATTTAGCTTTGCATATTTTATAATGTGTTTGTCAATTTGGTCAGTTTGTAATGTATAAAGCTCACCTGTGGTCTAACTATTGAGCATCTAGCTTAATGAAGCTCCAAGTTGCTTATAATGATGCTTTGAGAATTTTATTATGGAGATCTGGAATTTTATGTATGAATTGATCTCCTGAATTATTGCTTCCAACAACAAGATTATTGTGGGTTTATCAAACATAGAGGTCAGTAGTACATGGTATTAATCAGAGCTGTGGCAATGTTGTTGCTGTATTTTGTAAGTTTTTTTTATTAGACTTTGAGTATGTAATAAAGTTTGAATTAAATGAATAAATTAATATAATGTATTTGTATGTACATGTATGAGTGTACATGTACGAGTGTAAACATATGATTGTGTGTGTAACTGTGACATGAGTATGTGCAAAGTTAGTTTAAATTTCATTTTGAAAAACCTATTAGCATTCATTTAAACCAGTGGCGGTTCTAAGATTTCATTCTTTGAGGGGCTTAGTCATTAAATGTTTTGAAAAAATATTTGCTGCAATATGTAGTACATTGTCAATATAAAACATAACATATATTTAACACTATATTGTTTAAATTCAAATGTTTAAATCTCATTTTCTGTTAATGATTCAATAAACATTTATGAAGACTTTGTTTCATTACTAGATGATTTTTATGAATTAGATTTAATTATCAGTGACACACATTTAGATAGTTGTTTGTCACCACTTTTTGGCGTAATTTCTACAAGCATCATTTGAAGCATCAAGTGTCTTTACCATAAACTGTTATCCCTTTACTTGTATTTGATTGTTTGTGACTCAAATAGTAACACTGGTTAAAAACAGTAAAATTATTACGTTTAGAATAAATGTTGATAGTTTTTAAGTTCATTCTTTTACGACAGGTGTAAAAGGTAAGGAGATTCTTAAACCACTTCTGATTTAGGCTTTTAACTTTTTTATGTTATGTGTTTTAGGTTGTGCTGTTACTTGTTGCTGACTCTGGTGTCTGTTATGCTTCTTTTTCCCGAAATTCATAATATGCTGCAGAAATCTACCCCTGGTGCTGTAAAGCATAAACTGTAAAAGTTTAACTTTTTACTCTTTTTGTCCTTCAGCTCTGCTTCTTCCAGCCCAGGTCTAAATGGAACTAAATCTAAATGGAAGGATACAGTTCCATGATGTCATCAAGGGTGGATTCATCTGATTGGCTGTGAGTGTCAAACGGCTAAATTTAAACATTGTGTACAAAGTATGTTAGTTTTTGACTGATGTTTTTTCATGTATACAAATGTATTTCCTAAACATTTTAATTATGGCCTGTTAAAACCAATGCAATCTCATGGCAATTCGTAACTTTTTGATTTAGTGGCTAATTCGTATGAATTTGTACGATCTAATTTGTACAAATTAGTACGATTTGCTCATCACCCAATGACGGTTGGGTTTAGGGGCGGGGTTAGGTGCCACGCCTCCTTTTTAAAATCGTACATTTTCGAACGACTGAACTTGTACAAATTCGTGCGAATTAGCCACTAAACTGACAAAACGTAAATACTTACGTTTCCTCGTGAGATCAGGCTAAATTCACGTGGTTAAAATGTACTGCGCTTTTCCACCATTGCAGTGGCTTTTTTTCCATTGACTGTTGTTGCTCACAGATTTTCAGTTTGTAAATATATATGAACTTTCAGTTTAAATCATCCCCAACTCTACACTAACCCAACTCAGCAGATTCTCTTAGCTCTGTTTTATTGTGGTTTTGTCTGTTTTCTACCAAAGGGCGCAATAAATCATTCTGTACAAGACAGAAGTCCGCTCTAATAAATAGTTGACTATGTTAACTTGTATTATTGTCAGCTAAGTGAACAACTCATTCATAACGGAGATTCATTCCCAAACGAATCACTCCATCCGTTAGAATGAGAAGTGAAAGCGAGAGAGGGGGTGTGTTTCAGGAAACGGATTAGATCAAATTTATAAGAGAGGGAGGATAATACATTTTCATGCACACAAACACATGCTCTTTGTTGGCAATGCAGTCACTTATTCATCGAGGTAGAAAAGTGATGTAAAATGATCATTTTCATAATTTTAAATAATATTTGCATACTGACCAGCGGGAAAACTCCAGATCATAGATATATGTGTATATATCTCTGACTCTGGATGGCCAGTCTTCCACTGCTCCCACATTCATTTCAAAGGAGCGCTACCCTGTACTAAAATGGCGGCTCTATTGACGCATTCCTTCTAATAGTCAACGACAGGGTAGGTGACATCTAATGTAAATATCTGTATTATGCTGTGTTGCCCAAGTAGTACAACAACTATAGTTTTATAAACAAATTATCTCTCTGTACTGTTTTCTGCAGCTGTAGTGAATACTAAAATACACTACAGTTAATGTAGACAAAACTAAAGTATACTACAACATTATAGTTTGCCAGTTTACAACAGCTAATATTAAAGTATGCTGTAGCATTCATAACTGTTGTAAATGCTATAAATTTATTTTATTTACTAATACTTTTTAAAGTAATTACTATCAATTTTATAGTATTAGAATAGGAGGCTGTTTAAATTAGCATGCTGATGATGAAATGAAAAATGTTTACATTTCAACGAGTTTAAATTAGTTCACCGTTAGAAATATTCTTTTTATGCTGTAGTTACTTTTTGACATCATTTGCAAAAAAGACTAATATTTAAGAATAACAATAAGGACTGTTTAAATTAATAACTATTTGTCTAAAAGTAGTCTAGTCAGGATATGCATTTTGTATTTTGCAATCGTTGTCAATGAATGATACACACACATTAAAAGTAGACAATATAAATCTGATTTGGCCTATTTAATGTAATTTAAATATTAATATTGTGTCGTTGAAATAATTTCTTAAAATCCTTTCACGAGCCATCAGAAATGACATTTCACGGCGCCAAACGCAGTGAGTATGCGCACATCATCACAAGCGCGGGCTGTAAAGTAAACTGGAATTTTCTGGAAGCTCACGAACATCCAGAAACCACGGCGCAACTCTGAGGCACTATTCCCAAGGTAACGGTAAACTTTGACCTCCACATTGCGAAATAAGGTTAATATTTGATTATTTTTTATTTGTTTCGCACGTATCACTCTACATTGGCCTACTCTCCACCATTTTGTTTTGTAAATGGCGCAGATGTACTTTCTTCATTCGCTAATGTATGTATATTACCGGCTGTCACTGCAAAATCTAACACGACATATCTTGTCTTAATTTCTTTTCAACAATGTGTTCTATTTAGCTCAGGACCAGCACTTTAATATCACATTATATCACAAGATGGCGACATTTTCAAATAAACACTGACAGAGCTTGAAGGAATCGACGACTAGTGCACGTTTAGGGGGGTTTATGGTCATGTTAAAAGTTCAGTGATACTATAGCTAAGAAAACAACACATTTATTATATTAACATGGTTTCCTATTGAATAAAATTAAGGCCAAAGTTTGGCTGTCAGAATGATGTAGCATCTCAATGTTTGTGCTGTTGATCCATGATAATCATATTAAGATGATAAATGACAAAACCTATGTCAGTGTTAGTTAGGGATATACAGTAAGTACATTTATATTTAAGTGAATTTAAACAGTGAAAGTGGTCAAAAAACTTTACAAATGAATCATAATTGGCTATCAGACAAATGCTAATTATAAAAAAATTAATATGTATTTATGTCATAGTCCTTTCATATTGTGCCAAACAACAAATTAACAATCATTTTGGAATATTTTAATTAGATACATCTGTGTAAATGTTTATTCAGCAAAAATATTAGATATTCTGATGATTAATCCATTAAATTATTTATTTGAGATTTAAATGTTTAATAATACTTATGTTAATGTTTATGCATTATTAAACAAATTCAAGTGTTAGTAATTACACATATTTATATATAATATAATTAATCATATCAAGATGATAAGTGACAATGAATCAAAATTAATGTTAGTTAACAGGAATAGGATATAAAAATATTTGCTATATTTATATTTTAAATGAATAAAAAGACTGAAAATAGTCTGAAAACATTACAAATGAATCATCATCTATTACAAATCTAATTGTCATCACCAGACAAATAGATGTATTTAAGTCCGTTCTTATTGTTCCAAACAACCAACTAACAATAATTTTGGATTATTTTTATTAGATACATATGTGTTAATGTTTATTCAGCAAATACAATATTCTACGGATTAATCACTGTCATTGGTCTCCCTTAAATTATGGTTTGAGATTTAAATGTTTATTATTATTTATGCATTATTATACCAATTCAAGTGTTAGTAATTACATATATTTCTCAAATAAAATTCCCATTGTCAGCTGATTGTGTTAACATGACCATTAAGTGCATTGATTGTACAGTTTCATCTAATGTTCGTCATGTTTTTGTGTTCTCAATGCACTGTATAAAATGTCTAGAGTATGTATTTATGTGTAAATATGAAAGAGACATAAGTATAAGGAGGTTTATTCAAATAGTAACCTGTCATTTAAATCTCAAGCACAGATTCTGAGTAATATTGAGCAAGCTGAGCAAACTAAGACTGACACATTGTTATGGTGGGTGGTAAACCCAACACAACACGCACATGCACACACGGGCAGGCACCATTCGGACATCAAATCTTTGGCACTGTGTAATGTGTGTGTGTGCTGTAGAAAGCAAGCATAAATCAAAACAAGTGGACAAATCTAAGCTTGTTTTTAATAAAAAAATATATAAATGTGCATATAATAAATAATAATAATAAAAATTATATAAATGCAAGATGTCGTGAATAACCTGAAAAAAGCCCCTCGAGATGAAAAGGGCATGGAGACAGTGGTTTTTATACTTATGAAGAAAATAATATTTTTTTGTAATATTTTAATACTTGAATTATTTTTCATTTGTAAAGATATTTGCATATTGTGTTACGTCCTGCGTGTTTTAAGCTTGTGTAAGCGAGGCACACAACTAACGCGCTCTGCGCTGGACTTTAGACCTGCTTTCAACTGGTCTATTGCATAGTCTATTTTAGTTCCTCAAAAATAGCAACGCACCAACAATGCGCCTTAACACACCTCTTTTCTAGACCGAAACACCTATCCCAAAGTGGCACAAATGGATTTGCTATTTAAACAACGTGGCGGAAAATTAATTTTGGGATGGGCTGAAAATAGCAACACATAAGTGAAACACGTCTTGTGCCAGGTGTATGATAGGGCCCGAGATTGGGTTCACGAGAACGAGAAGAAATGAGATTTTTACACTATTTTAAAGAAATCCTTAATGATAAAACATGTGAATGGAATAGTCTTAGAATTCCAATGTTTTGCTAATATATAAAACGAAAATAGATTTTTATTCCAAAAAAATAAAAATCACAAAACGCAAAACAATTTAGGTGTTTTTTTTATCAACTTGTAATGAATTTACTTCCATTTTAATGAACATGCATATAATTTTATGTATGCAATAGTTTTATATTAGTTTATATTGAATTTTATGCAATAAACATCAGTCAGAATTATAAGCCCCCTTTAATTTTTTTCTTCTTTTTTAAATATTTCCCAAATATTTAACAGAGCATGGAAATGTTCATAGTATGTCTGATAATATTTTTTCTTTTGGAAAAAGTATTTTATAACATAACAGATTAAATCTAATTCATAACAGATTTACACTGTTTTTGCCTTGATTTGCTTCTGCATAGTCCTCTATCCGTTGAGTTGCAGTATTTACAGTTTAAAAAATCTGATTCATTCCCAACATTTAATTGAAACATTTAATTTCAGTTTGCTTTTTTGTAGCTTCACAATAAAACGAAATAAGAAATGACGATCTCTTTGTTAAAGTCATTCACCCCAACCCTCCATCATTCTCTCCTCTCAGATGGGACGGTGGGCCAAATCAAATTGGTCAACTTTGGCCCATGGGTCCTACTTTGGTAGTACTAAAATAACAAACCTGACTGTACTTATATTGACCGCTAAGCACAATAAATGTATAACCAGTATAAGTTAAGCATATACAAATATGTATGTATAAAATGGACAAAATTAGAAGAAATAGACTAATAAATGTATAAAATCCCATTGCTAAAATAGGATGTCTATGATAAATGAAAAGAACTGGCATTTACATTTGAAAAGCATTAAAGCTCAACTTTGACATTTCTTTATTAACATTGCAAAACATATACAAAGGTGTGCAGGAATTATTAAAATAATTGAATATTTACAGCTGCAGGTGCCCCATGAAGTAATATGCAATAATAATAATGCTTTTATCACCTTTCCAAACCCAAGGTCTTGTAGGAAAGGAAACAATGAGAATAAAAACACATGCAACTCAAAGAATAAACAAGGTTTGGAAACCAACAGCTGTTCAGTTTTTACATGGACAAATTATTATAGGATCAAGATTTATTATGACAATTATCAATATGTGGATTAGATTTGAATTTGACAGAAGTTTAATATATTGACATGGCCCATTAGTTATTTGTAAGTAGTTAAATTTATATATTATTACATTTCTATAGTGCAGGCTATCTGCCTTCTTTTGACCCATTTCATTTACAGTTACTACAATAATAATAGAACATTCTGGAGATATTTGCCTAAATAAACACAATACTTTATTGATAAAATTGAATCTACTGCTTATTGCAAATGATTTGAATACCATTTTAAAAATTACATAATTTTCTGTCAAAAACTAGCAATATCACCAATCTTTAAGGTATTACATTTCAGGTGCTCAGGCGTAACACTGATTTGATATGAGCAGATGACTCGCAGAGACGAAAAAAAAAGAAAAAGAAAAAAGTATTTATTATAATACCTGTTGATAATATGCACGGAGCTCCTGTTGTCTGACATTTGAAAAAGTAAATGTGCGTACACATTGTAAGTGATTTCATAATCTTTCATATTGCCAGCAGCTTCCTCATACACGCACATTACAGGACTACACAATATCATTATATTATACAGTACACAGTACCTGCATTCTCAGACAAATGGGAAAATCTGTAATTATGCCAATGATGTTCGCACAATACATTATCTTATAAATGATGCTAAAAGCACAAAATTTCAATTCTAATATTGTAACAAATAAACCAAATCACTCAAATAATATTTATTGATAAAACATATAACATGACTTCTAATTGATCATTTGAAAAAGTGGCAGAAGGTAGACTTTTCCAATGAATCACTGCATCCCAATCATCAAAAAATACTGCAGAAGACATATTGGAACCCACATGGACTCAAGATTCTCATAGAAATCAGTCAAGTTTGGTAAAGAAAAAAAAAAACATTGTTTGGGGTTACATTTAGTAAGGGGTGTGCGAGAGATCTGCAAAGTGGATGGCAACCCCTGGCACAACAAACCATAGGAGAGGGCAAATTCTTCAGCAGGATAGCGCTCCTCATACTTCAGCCTCCACATCAAAGTTCCTGAAAGCAAAGAAGGTCAAGGTGCTCCAGGATTGGCCAGCCCAGTCACCAGAAATGAAAATTACTGAGCATGTCTGGGATAAGATGGAGGAGGCATTGAAGGTGAATACAAAGAATCTTAATGAACTCTGGTAGTCCTACACGAACACTTTCTTTGCCATTCCAGATGACTTTATTAATAAGTTTTTTGAGTCAATGCAGTGATGTATGGATGCAGTCGTCCAAGCTCATGAGTCATACACAATATTTATTCTTTTTCTACTGTACCAAGACTTTTTTTCTAAGCAAAGTCAGACCTCCTGTCCTAATTAAATAATTAATAATCAAGGCATGATCATATTTTATTTTGGTAAATTAAGCAACATCTAGTAATGCCAAATGATCAACTAAGTTATTATTTGTTATTTCTAAAACTTGGATGGGCGACAGGACTTTTGTCAGGTAGTGTACACACTTATTGACAAATAAATGACAAACTTCCAAAACACATACAGCTTTAACATTAAATAACAGCTTTAAAATTAAATTGGGCTAAAGTGTTATATCTTAGCACTGCAATATATTAACTTTTAATTCATTTGTGCACATCAATTACATTTGCTGTTTATTTTTTGCAAGCTTGTAAATGTTGTTCCAAGTAGTTTAATGAAGACACAACACATATCATATTTTGAATTAGACATTTAATTTGATTGAAAGACAAAACATCAAAGAACAACCCACAAAGTAGAACAGATGACTTTTTTTCCATTTCCTTAAAAATAAAACAAAATATGATTAAAGGACGATCCTTCTCTTTGAGACGGCAAAAGAAGGAAACCAAAAGGCAAAGTGGAGTTTGATAGGGTTCATGTGTGGATGCTGACATCCCCCCTTCAGACGCTCCACTTCCAATGCTCTGATTTGAACCTTTCCCACTTCAAACCAACATTTACACAATGTATACAACAGCCCACAGAAATATGAAAGAAGGGAGGATATATAAGCAAGGGATAAAATTACATTTGTACAAAAATAGATTTCTCCTATTATTTTCTAAACTTTTAAAGGTCCTGTGTCTGTGATGACCCTGTGCCAGAGTCAAAGTTGATCTTCACTAATTTAAAGGGGAGAAAAAGGTGGTTACGTTTCTTTAGGTCTTTTCACTAAGCAGACATGTGAGGTTTTGTAAATGAAAAAAAAAAAAGATTGATCGGTGGAGGAGCTGGTGTACTTACTGTCTTGTGTTAGGGCTCTGAACTGCTGGTATCGATCTAAAAATTTTGCTTTTTCAATCTTTTTTCAAGGCTGAACACAAAAGCTTCAGCAATTAAAACATTTCTAGTATCTGAGAATGTAACAGTGCAATTAGGCCTGGTTTTAGTCAATTAAAAAAAAACTCCTTTACTAACATTGTGTGGAAACATTTAAAGAATGGATTTATATACTTTCATATTTAGAAATATACAGACATTTACATATAGACAAAATAGAGCTTTATGTTATAAAGCATTTGTTTATGTATTAATTCTACCTAGTTTTTCATTTCTGCTCCATTTGCTACAGGAGAAAGTTTTTTTTTATTTTTATTTTGATCTCATGAACCTGCACGTGGCTTCAAAACACCAGTGATTCATCTGGTGAAGCCAATAAAATTCATTTGCCATGCAAAGAACATGAGGGTAAGAGGATGAAAAGCTGATTTTCAGAAACACAGTCATAGAGAGGCGTCATCATTAACAGCATTGACTGAAGCTGTTGCAGCTATAAACCATCTCCAATGATCTTAATCAATACTACTGCCGAAGAGCCTTGTGAGACTGCACTCAAACAAAAACAAACATCCATAATATTTCACGTAAAAGTGCCATTTTTTCATCCCATTAAATACTTGTACAAAATTCAAGTAATGTTGCAGTGCTGCATCTCCACCACTAGGTGGAAGTCTCAGCTCTCCCACTGCCTCAGTACTGCTCCACTCTCCCAATATCTCTCAAACGGCTGCTGGATCTTGGTCCTGGTGGTCTAAACTTGATCAAATGTGGTCTTTATATTTTACTGCCAGCGTTAAAAAAGCAAAACAAAAAAAAAACCAACCTCACTATGGACAGTCTTTGGGAAAAAAATGCTAAATGCATAGTTCAGCAGCAGCAGCAGCAAACAGAGAAAAAAATGCTGAAGATGGCAAATTACACACTCAAAAACAGATAACAGCTTTTAAACAAAAAAAGGCCCCAAAATCTCTCAATATAACACAACAGTGGGTCTTGAAACATGAGGATAAGTGCTTAAAAACATTCTAATGATAATGCACACTTGCGAGACTTGACTGCATGACACGGCTTGTGCGAACAGGAGTGAACGGGGACACATTTAATAGCAAAAGTGACTGAAAGGTAACGGCACACGTTTGGAAAAAAAATCATTCAAAAAAATAAAGGATACCAATACTGAATTGGTTGTAATAAACTGTACAAGTGTTGCGCTCGCTTGGAAAACCACTTGAGGTGAATTGGTATACAGACGAGTCGCACAGTGGAACAATTGCGGGTGGCTTACAGGTGGCTGGATGTCCACTAGAAGACTCCTTAGTTCACGTTTCAGCATCATGGGCTCTTTAAGAACAGGCAGATTGGATTTGTAAAAGCTGATGAAAAAGAGTAAATGATCATAATCCAAACCTCCGACAGCAACCTCAGACGTCCTGTGTCTTGATCCTGAAGTTGCGTCCATATTGCGTCTCCAAGCCACCGCTGATGATGATGATGAGTTGGGAGAATCAGCATGGTTCTTCATAATTACAGGAACATTCTATCAGGAACAGCTCACATGAGGTGGAGGGGGAGAAATGATAATTGCAGCAGGATTGTAATCGCAAAAAGTCCCATTAAGGGCTGAAAACACAATGTTTGTGTTAGAAACCCGAATCATTACCCGCATTATCATCTCCCAATAAGTCTTTATGCGCTCAGACATGCCAGCCCAGCCTTAATCCTAAATGCAAGACTAGTAAAGTCAGCCTATCCGTCAGCCACATGAGGCCGATTACAGCTCTGGATCCCTCCCACAAGACCCATTATATCCCAACGTACAACACATTCCTGCAATTACTGGATCCAACAAATCTATTCTTTTTTTTCAAAATTTATACCCACTGAAGAATAGTTTGATACACCCGTGTTGTTCACTGTTGTCTGAGCGCCTGAAGTCTGTTGTCATCTCTTTTTTTTAATGTGTTTTATATATATATTTATATATATATTTATATCTTTATACAAAGTATAAACAGACCCATGGACGCCATGACTGTATTGGAAATGCTGAGTTGAGTGGCAGTTCTGAACATCTCTCTGCTCTGGCAAATGGTGTCAGAAAGGATCTTTGTGGTGGCAGACCCTTGTTTCCCCGTCCCCAAGACAGGAGGTCGTTGTGTCATTATGTCATTTGGTGTGGAGCTTCTAGCATCTCCATAAGGAAGGTGTCGATGGGTGTGTCGCCTATGAGCTTGAAGAAGAACAGATGCTCCAAACACTTCAGTCCAATAGAGCGCAGTGCAGGGAGCCGCAGCAACAGCTTAGCAAACCTGCACACAACATCACAAAATCAAGTCACATCTACAGCTAAACCCATCGCTCTTGATATGGCTCTCTGACAACCTTTAAAATCAGGCATGACTGGAGATGTGTGAAGCTATGAATTTTCTTTTTCCTTCTTTAAAAAAAAAAAAAATTAAACATCTTTTTGATCTCATCTTAAATATAATCACTGGCCACTTTATTAGGTACATGTTTAACTCCATGTTAATGCAAATATATAAAGTATTTCAATCAAGCAGCGGCTCAGTACAGTTAGCCAGACACAATACGGTAAAGATGATCTGCTGAAGTTCAAACCAGAATAGGGAAGAAATTGGTTTTAAGAGACTTTAGCTTTAGCTGTATCCAGTGTTGACAGATAGAGCAGACTTTTTCCAGCCCAAAAGGGGTACAAAACCTGCCCAAACGCACAAAAAATGCCCAAAATATTCGATTAATATTTATTTAATTTTAATTGATTTAAGTCGAAATTAAGCTAGTTACTTTAACTGACATGCTTTTTAACCATACAGCAACCAACACCAGCAGTCACAGAAGCACAACATAACTGGATCACATCGAAACCCCCCTCTCACCCACACACTGACCTTATTGTGTAATTACATTATCTATTAAATATGTTTTACTTTCAAAATGGGATATAAAATTTGCCATTTTAAATCCTTTTGAAAGTAATTAGGTGTTGCTTGTCAATCAGACTTCAGAATGCTTCTATGTTTATCTTGCTGTCAATTGTGGGAAAAAATTATCGATAAAAGTCATTATAAACCTTAGCTGTATGATGCAAGTGCACGTGTAGGGGGGTCAGATTTGTCCGGGGAGTTCGATTTTGATACAACTTTCCTTCACTTTCTCTTGCGGGTGGGCCCACATGGTTTGTGCTATGCGCTGGTCACTACTAACTGAATGGAGTAGGAGCACACAGTTATGTTTTATTAGATAAGCTGCATATAAAATTAACGTTTCAAAACCGCCCAATTTTTGTCAACTCGCCAATACCATTTTTTACCTGCAAAATCTAATTCAAAACCACCCAATTGTGCAGAAAACCGCCAATCTGGCAACACTGGTGGTATCCCGAATAGCCCCTAGACCCTCATTCATTCATTTATTTTCATCTTAGTCCCTTTATTAATCTGTGGTCGCCACAGCAGAATAAACCGCCAACTTATCCAGCATATGTTTTGCGCAATGGATGCCCTTCCAGCTGCAACCCATCACTGGGAAACATTCACACGCTCATACACTACAGACAATTTAGCCTACCCAATTCACCTATACCGCATGTCTGGACTTGTGGGAAAAACCAGAGCACCCGGAGGAAACCCACGCAAACACAGGGAGAACATTCTCCACACAGAAACGCCAACTGACCCAGCCAGGGCTCGAACCAGCGACCTTTTTGCTGTGAGGCGATTGTGCTACCCACTGCGCCACCGCTCTGCCCACACCCTCATTCACTATTCCTTATTCTACTAATACAGTCCACTTGAAAAATTGAATGAAACTGAGTGAGTGAATTAGAGCTCTGAGTTTTGTTTGTGCTTTGCTTGGTGATGAATCCCTCAGATGGATTAGATTATTGCGTCTTTACCCTGTGGTAATTGCAGTATGTAACGCAAGCTGTATATTAGTAATCAAACTATTTTAATTTCTGTCATGTATACAAATGTTATTATAACAATTAAATAATCATTTAATTAGAAAACCATATAGGACTCTGCTGCAGATGCCATCTTTTGGTCAGAAACAGAAAATCATTCATTGTGTGAACTCACGGTGCACTTTGGGTATGTTTAGTTTATACTCCTTATTGGGTTGAATTGTGGGATTGATTGAGCGCACTTCAGAACTTCCACTACGGTTTCATATATTATATTACTATAAAGGGCTGCTCCCACAATTAGTGGTTAACTAATATTTAAGGGTATATGGGATCATTTCAGATACAGCCTTTGGATTTGGCATGAGTGAGTATTTTAGAAGCTGATGATCTACTAAGATTGGTGTTAAAAAAATAAAACAATATCTGGAAAATACCTAGTGAGCACTGAGTGGCAGGCAAAATAAACTCATTCATTTTCCTTCGGTTTAGTCTTTCATTTATCAAGGGTTGCCACAGCGGAATGAACCGCCATATATTCCGGCATATGTTTTACGCAGTGGATGCCCTTTCAGCTGCAACCGATTACTAGGAAACACTCACACAATCTCACATCCACACACACTTATACACTTCTGCCAATTTAGCTCATCCAGTTCCCGTTTCTTTGGACTGTAGGGGAAACCATGGATCCGACTGCTGGTTGATTAAATGTGTGGAGAATATTTTTGGCACACTTTGGCCTCCTTAATACTAATTGACAAATTGAATTGTTAAGTATTGTTGCTTACCACATCAATCCCTTTATGACCACAGTGTGTCTCTCATACAGTATGATGGCTACTCCCAGCAGAATAACACATCATGTCACAAAGCTTAAACCTTCTCAAACTGATTTCCTTAACATGACAGATCACTGACTTAAATAGCCTCAGGAGTCACTAGATGTCAATCCAATAGGAGATCTTTGGGATGTGGTGAAACTGGAGATTTGCATCATGTATGTGCATCTGACAAATCTGCAGCAATTACATTTTTAACATGTCAAGGAACCAAATCTGTATGTAATCTTACCAGCAGCTTGCAGAGTATATGCTAAAAAGTCCTAAGGCAGTTTGTTCAAAACTTTAAAGTATTGTCAAGGTGTATCTAATTAAGTGGACAGTGAATGAACTCACATATACTGACAGTCGCTGACAAAAAAAAAACAACTAAAAAATAACTAAAACAGTGTAAGAAAATTGGCATCAGGAGCCTGTGAAAGTACAAACGACTAGTACTGAAATGTGCTGTCATTTTGCAATCATTACTGCAGTGGTGTAAAAACACTGGGAGTGGTTCCTGTACCTTCCAGGTTGTTCAGGGTACTTATGTTTGCAGTAAGCTTCCAGAGAGGCATAGACCTTCTCTCTCAGTGCTTCCACTTCACCAGGGTTTGACAGGCCTTTGGAGTCTGAAACGGTAGAAAATGCAAAACAGAATTAAGTTTTAGAGTAGGAACTGTACCATCCTGCTCCAGCACATCCTCAGGGCATACAAAGTCCCAACAGAACAAGATCTGTTAATAAAACCCTACCAATATTCAAAAAAAAAAAGCACTGAACTGTTCTAAATAAGCAACCGTTCTTGATTCTCAACACTAATCCTCTCTCATCTCAATCTGCTAACTTTGGAAGAGGCTTCTGAGAGCCTCTAATTGGGGAAAATGAGAGTAGTCTGTTTTCCCCCTCTGTCTGTAATGTGAAGGGAACAGAAGAGAGGTCTGTCCTCTGAGAAAGAGCTGGACTCTTCCTCATTAATGAATGGGACACGCTTTGTGCCAGTGATTGGGGTTACATTTACTCTGGGGTACAAAGGCCAGTGTTCAGAAAAACCTAAAACATTGGAAAGAGATTGTGAGGGGGAATTGTTAGGTGGAGAGAGAGGAAATGGGATCAAAAATCATCGCAGACTTGGACACTATTTGGACGCTGTTTATACTTGCTTACAAAACTAATTTCAACAACATTTATGTTATTATGTTATGTTTATGAGTTATGTTATGTTCACTTAAAGGCGTGGAAGTTGTGATAATGTCTTTTGCCTATTGTCATGTAAAGCATCAAAATATATTTTTATAATCATTGAATGAGATTAATAATTTTTTTAATCTGTGTACATTTTTACATACAGAAAAAAACAGAAAAGGAAAAGATAATAAAAGCAAAAATAAAGTTAGTAGTTATCACAAGGACTGATGATAATAACAAAATCTATACAAGTAAAAGTGTAAAAAAAACATATATACACTCACTGGCCACTTTATTAAGTACACCTTTCTAACTGCTTGTTAATACAAACTTCTAATCAGCCAATCACATGGCAGCAACTCAATGCTTTTAGGCATGTAGACATGGTCAAGACGATCTGGTGCAGTTCAAACCGAGCATCAGAATGAGGAAGAAAGGTGATTTAAGTGACTTTGAATGGGACATAGTTGTTTGTGACAGACGAGCTGGTCTCTGCTGGAATTTTCATGCATAACCATCTCTAGGGATTACAGAGAATGGTCAGAAAAAGAGAAAATATCCAGTGAGCGGCAGTTCTGTGGGCGCAAATGCCTTGTTGATGCCAGAGGTCAGAGCAGATTGGCCAGACTGGCTTGAGCTGATAAAAGGCAACAGTAATTCAAAAAACCACTCATTACAACCGTGGTATGGAGAAGAGCATCTCTGAATGCACAACACGTCGAACCTTGAGGCGGATAGTCTACAGCAGCAGAAGACCACACCGGGTGCCACTTCTGTCAGCTAATAACAGGAAACTGACGCTACAATTCACACAGGCTCACCAGGACTGGACAATAGAACATTGAAAAAATGTTGCCTGGTCTGATGATTCTTGATCTCTGCTGTAACATTTGGATGGTAGGGTCAGAATTTGGCATCAACAACATAAAAGCATGGACTTTGGGCCCATTAGTACTAATTGAGCATTGTGTCGAGGCCACAGCCTACCTGCGTTTTGTTGCTGACCATGTCCATCCCTTTATGACCACAGTGAACCCATCTTCTGATGGCTACTTTCAGCAGGATAACGCACCATGTCATAAAGTGTAAATCATCTCAGACCGGTTTCTTGAACATCACAATGAGTTCACTGTACTCAAATGACCTCCACAGTCACCAAATCTCAATCCAATAGAGCACCTTTGGGTTGTGGTGGAACGGGAGATTTGCGTCATGGATGTGCAGCTGACAAATCTGCAGCAACTGCGTGATGCTATCATGTCAATATGGACCAAATTTTTGAGGAATATTTCCAGTAACTTGTTGAATCTATGCCATGAAGCATTTGGGCAGTTCTGAAGGCAAAAGGGGGTGCAACCCGGTACTAATAAGATGTGCCTAATAAAGTGTGTATATATACACAATACTTTTATGTTTTTAGACACATTTTTACTCTCTATAGGCTTCAGAGGTTACAAGAAAAGTCAGAATTACAGTACAAGACATGAAGCCACAATTACTTTTTGATTTTTGCATGAAAAAGCTTCTATAAAAAAGAAAACACACAAGTGTTACCTGGGTTGAATAGTACAATTGCTCGAAGACACCCAAGCTCTGTTTTATCCATCTGCATGTCTCTCATCTTTGATACCAACTCCGTCAGCACTCTGAATATAAGAGAAAACACAGAGGTAAAGACAAAAAAGCCACAATAGATCTTTATAAATGAAACACACTCCTAACACAATCAGCTGTCGGGAAAATGACAAGATATTACTCCATTCAGGCTTTGATGTACATCAACTGTCAAATATCAATAAAACATCTCCACTGGCATCACTTCCTCTGATCTAGAGGGTAACATCGCCTCTGACTGTGTTGGCCTTTGTGTGACCGGGTGACGACATACACACACGCAACATGGTTCCCACTCTTAACGCACTGTAATTGAATTGGCCTGCTGGAACAATAATAGGAGGGGTGTGGAACTTCAGCTCAGTGTTTAAGTCCACCATCCACTTCATTTGTAGCGCGGCTGTCACTTAGAAGACTTGATAAAGAAACATTATCAGTGCAGTGCATCTTAATGCGAGCAGTATTAACACTGAGGCTCATTCTTCTATTCTGCGTATTCTAATCGCTAAAGCCTTCGGGCAGTGAGAGTCGAGTGGAGACTTGATCTTGAACCATGAAGCTGTAGATTTAAGTGAATCAGGTGACACTGCTGCCGGGGAGGGTAATGCCCCAATTGAACTCAATACAGTTTTTACAATCAGTTGTGACTTTCTTCATCAGGATTTCTGTCTTGTTTTTTGTGCAAATATTTCTGGAGAGTTCAACTGAATATTGAATTGAATATTTACATTTTTATTTATTTATCCTCCACTTGTTCAATTTCTTTTATTTTGTTGAAAGTAATGGAAGAAATTAGTTTTTTTTTTTTAAATCCCAGCATTTTCAAAATTATTTCTTTTGTGTTGAACGAACCGAAATATATACTGTAGGATAATGTGAGTATTTTTGAACACATCATTTTGTGCATAAATATTATGTAATGTAATGTGAATTTATATAGCGTATTTATCAAGTACTTCACAATCAAAAGGGGGATCTCTCCACACCACCACCAGTGTGCAGTATCCACTTGAATGATGCGACTGCAGCCAAAGGACAACGACGCCAGTGCGCTCACCACACACCAGCTATAGGGGAGCGGAGAAACAGTGATAGAGCCAATTCAGTGGATGGGGATGATTGGGAGGCCATGATCGGTAAGGGCTGACAAGAGGGAATTTGGCCAGGACACAGGGGTTACATATTAGATTATATCATTTTTAGATTGTTTAGACATATAAGATTTTTTTTT
>CAIGQZ010032312.1:10831188-10845700 GCA_903798205.1 Danio tinwini
AAAAAAAGTTGTTAATTAGCGAGAGAAGAGAACATTCTCACTTCATTGCTGCATACCTCAGTGCACTTTTGCTTTCATTCTTTCGCTGTTGGTGCTAAAGTTTGTGCTCAGTGGTTACTCAAATACCATTGGGTCTTTTTTGTAGCGGTCGTTTCTCTGCATTGTGTTGTTTTTTTTTATTAAAAAGAAGTTCCACACAAATATGATCATGCTGAGGTGATTTTATTTCACTCCTGCATAACACACACAATTAGGCAATTTCTCTCAATATCAGTTGAGTCTTTGTTTTACTTTACTTTAAAAGACATAGCAGTCAAGAGCACAAGCTCTCAATATACACTCACGCTTTACAACATACATACATATGACATGTATAATAAATTACAGATTGCAAATGGAAATAATAGCAATATACAGTAGTAATAACACAATAAATAATAGTAATAATAAAAATAAAGATGTCTCTGGGACGAAGCATCTTGGTTGATGATCCCAAACTCTCGGTGTGGGGAAAATACAATTGTTCCATGCAAAAAGGCAGGTTTTCTCAGTCCACCAGGTGTCAAAACAAAATTATCTTTAGGATGTACACTACACACTAGTAGTTTTTGTAGGACTGAAGTAATCCCAACAGAATTACCATCAACAGGGAAAGAATGAATGCAAAGTTGCAGTGAGGTATGGAGCAATGTAGTAAGGATGTTCTCTCCTGTCACTGATAAACTACTTTTTTTTATTTAAAACATGCAAATTTTTGATAATGATAATGGGAAATCTTCTTTGTAAGTGTGTAAACACGCACACACTTGCGTCTCAAAAGCTCACATGTGCCATTTTGTGCAACTAGCCCATGCTATTCTTAAATGATTAACATCTGTTAAAGTCTTCAAAACACTTGACAACCACCATGGCTTTCTTCAATGCTTATTCTGATTAAGATCTGGACAAAGAAAACATAAATGTTGGCAGCTTTATTGCACATTGTTCTAGCTTGTGTGAGCACAGATGCAGTGTGAAGCCTTTGGTGACATTAGCTGTATCAGCCATATTTTTTGATTCCATCATAAATGACACACAAATGGATTTCCTTTAACATTTTCTGTCTGAACACCCGACCACTTCTGCATGACCTCTGTTTCCAGCACGGCTGCATATTTAATGAATATTGATGTAAATCGATAGAACGCTCGCTCCTCCCTGTCTTTCTGTCTCAGATTTGGGCTGGCAGAAATGTCAAGGTTCCTCTTCTGCCCTTGAAATGCCCATGAAAATCTTCACTGTGATCATTACTTGGTTTTGTCATGTTTGAATACCTTTTAATGTTGTATAAGCCTCAAAATTATATTGTACATTTTACAAAGAAAGAAAGTGCATCAAAACACATTTTATACATTTATGATTTTTTAAAAACATATTTCATAACTTTTGATCAAATCAAAGACAAGCCATCCCAATTTGGTGTCTGCATCAAATTCCATTTGATTTATATACATGATTGTATATACATAGAAAGAATATTTAATGCAAGTATCTACATTAGTATTTCAAATGACTTGTAAAAATACAGTGCCAAGTTATGGGTTAAACAAGGTTTAATCAACATTCGGTATTAGACATGTAGAAATGAAACAATTTTTTTTTACTTGTAGTAAATAAAACATATCAAAGGAAAAAGCAATCACAAAACACTTTATTGCACTTTAATTTATTCAAATATACTTAATGACAAATAGATACACTCACTGGCCACTTTATTAGGTACACCTTACTAGTACGGAGTTGGATGCCTTTTACCTTCAGAACTGCCTTAATCTTTAATGCCATAAATTCAGCAAGGTACTGGAAATATTGCTAGAATATTTTGGTACATATTGACATGATAGCATCACGCAGTTGCTGCAGATTTGTCGGCTGCACATTCATGATGCGAATCTCCCATTCTACCACATCCCAAAGGTGCTCTATTGGATTGAGATTTGGTGACTGTGGAGGACATTTGCACCTTATGACATGGTACGTTATCCTGCTGGAAGTAGTCATCAGAACATGGGTACACTGTGGTCATAAAGGGATGGACATGGTCAGCAACAATTCTCAGGTAGGCTGTGGCATTGACACTGCTCAATTGGTACTATTGGGCCCAAAGTGTGCTAAGAAAATATCCCCCACACCATTACACCACAACCACCAGCCTGAATTGTTGATACAAGTCAGGATGGATCCATGCTTTCAAGTTGTTGACGCCAAATTCTGACCCTACCATCCCAATGTTGTAGCAGAAATTGAGACTCATCAAACAAGGCAACATTTTTCCAACCTTCTATTGTCCAATTTTGGTGAGCCTGTGCGAATTGTAGCCTCCGTTTCCTGTTCTTAGCTGACAGAAGTGGCACCCCGTGTGGTCTTCTGCTGCTGTAGCCCATCCGCCTCAAGGTTTGACTTGTTGTGCATTCAGAAATGCTCTTCTGCATACCTCAGTTATACCAGTCTGGCCATTCTCCTTTGACCTCTGGCATCAAAAAGGCATTTGCGCCCACAGAACTGCTGCTCACTGGATATTTTATCTTTTTCTAACCATTCTTTATAAACTCTAGAGATGGTTGTGCATTAAAACTCCAGTAGATCAGCAGTTTCTGAAATACTCAGACCAGCCCGTCTAGCACCAACAAACTTTCAAAGACACTTAAATCACCTTTCTTTCCCATTCTGATGCTCAATTTGAACTGCAGCAGATCGTCTTGACCATGTCTACATGCCTAAATGCATTGAGTTGCTGCCATGTGACTATTTAGAAATTCGGGTCAACAAGCAGTTGGACAGATGTACCTAATAAAGTGGCCAGTGAGTGTATAAACTATTGATATATTGGCAAAATAAAAATATCACACCATACGCAATGCTATTAGTGTTTTTTTTTTGCATTATAGTACTTTTTATTCAAATAAAGGACTAACTTTAGTAGTTTTTTTTTTTTCAGTAAACCATGGTAAAAATGTGTGACAGCAAAAAGTGATGCATAAAACCCCTTCTTGTCTCTGACTCATCATTAAATAAAACACAATTTGCATATTATATATTTTTAAAGTAAACACATACACATAAGTATTTTATAATTATTATTATTTAAAAAATAATATATATACATTATATATTTGTATCTCTTAAAAGTTTCTGTCAAATTGAAAGAGTTTGGTGCAATTTTCATTGTACCAACATAAAATTTTCATTGTACCAAAATAAAAAAAATAAAGAAAAATTTCACACCTGTCAAATATGGCTCCTACTCCGGCACTGTGGGCGCTGTTTCGGTGCACATGTAATCCTGTGGCCAACAGTATTCCATCTTTCACTGCTATGGATCGGTGCGAAAATGATGCAATGAGGAGCTCATTCCATCCTGAAAGAGACGGACAAAATCACCATACCTCATTGCACACAGTGAGGGGGAATTAAGCAAGTGTGAGAGTGACAGGGCTCCTTTAACTAGTCTGCCTAGCAACTTCCCCTCATTTCCCCAGAGTTGAGTTGGAAAAACTGAGATGCTTTCATCTGTGAGACAGCAGAACTAAAGCGGTTATTTATAGAAAACCTGAGAGCTCGCCGTGAAGGCCCTCTCCAAATGCTCTTCAGCTTCTTCTGAGAACATCAGAACGACTCGCTAATACAATGAGCCATGCAGGAAATTAAAAGCAAAATTGTTTGTTTGTAAAATGCTGGTCTACAGAGCATCTTTCTATCTGAGTCATACTAGGTCATCTTCTACGAAACTCACTTATAAATCTGACCTTGTAAATATAAACTATTGTGTCAGAACTTACTTTTCTAGTGCCATTCTGTAACTAGTGAGGACACAACACACATTTAAGCAACTATAATATTGAGCATGAACACTATATTTTACATTCATAAGTCTGCAGCCTCATCCCACACCAGTCTAGGCATGGGCCCGTATATGATTCTGATGGTATTGGATAAAAATAACACGGTATTGTGGTTTTGCGGTATTGTGATTACTGCTCTAAAATCTATTCTTTTTGAATGTCTGGGTAAAAAATATGAACTTTTTTCCCCTTTTGAACACAATATATTTTATTTTGAGAAACATTTAAAGTTTTTTGGAGCAGTAAACATGTCTGGCTGAATAATTGTGTATATAATTGTAATAATATAATTGCTGAATAATAATGTAGGAACAGTATAACAGTAAAGGTTGGCGTGTTTTTTTTTATTTTTATTTTTTTACAGTATACCTTTAAAATGGTTATCGTCCCATGCCTACACCAGTCATGTTAATCACCTCACCAAACTATGCGTCTCAAAACCACATAAATGTCCAATAAGTGATCTGGGTTTTTGGGGATAATTGTATTCACAAGCTAAAGATTAAGGGTGCTTTCACATTCAGCTAGCATTTTGGTCCGCAACCCAGGTTTGTTTGACGTCATAGTACGGTACGTTTAGCTAATGTGAACGTGTCTTCTGAATGCGTGTGAGCGTCTGTGAACCGTACCCGAGGCCACCTGAAAGTGAACTCTGGTCCGGTTCACTTCTGATATGAATGCAATTGTACCAAATAACGGAAGTGAACCGCCAACTGCACAACAAACTATCGTTTTCATAACGTTCAATCGTGTGTGTGTCTGTGTATCACGTGCTGTAAGCAGAACGACCGCAATGTTCGTACGTCTTTCCATTTTGTCACTTTGCTTTCGTGGCCATCACCTAGCAACAGCCATTCACACAACAGCAGCTCGATGATGCAAGCATACCGGGGTTCAGAAGGAAAAAACAAACACAACCGAGAACACAAACCAACCGAGAAGGTGGCAAGGGGGGATAATCGAACTTTGGTACGGTCTAGTCAATTGAACCAAGTGTGAAAGCACTCTAAGAAGCCAGAAAACAACTGTGCTAAGAAGACACAGTTTTATTTATTAACAAACTATTTGATTAACAAATAAGGTTATATTAGCAAATAAGTTGAACTAATGCAAAAAGATGCAAAAGTTCAGAAGCTCAGAACTTGGACATGTCTGTTTTTAAAAGTAAATTATTTTGGTAAGAATGATTTATTTCTTTGGTAAGAAATGTCTTTTACGCTTGATGTGGAAAATGCACCGTCAACTAGCTGGCAAGCATGCCACAGTCACAGTTCAAAGTAGCTCAACAATCTATTTACCCATATGCTGGTAAAATGGCACATCTGGACTCGTTTACTGTCAATAAATATGTTAATAAAATAAATAAAATAAATATGTTAATAAAATGTTAGAGTCAATAAAATGTGGTTATTATATTCAACTGTATTATTTAATTAGTTTATTTAAAGTTTTTAACGGAAAATCTTTCAATATTAATTTATATTATTTAATAAAATAACAAATAATAATTACAAAGTATTTTCAGTTTTGATTTATGCCAAGTGCATCGAGCATTTTTGTTCATTTTGTTCAGAGGCACTTCTAGAACCTAAAAGCTCTTTGTAAGGTCAATCTTTATTTTCTTACATTTATTTATTTATGTATTTATTCGAGGGTGACATTACTTGAGGAGTTTGTGCATTATAAAGTTTAAATATACATGTGAATTAGGGCTGCACGAAATTGAAAAAATCTGACATTGCGAATGCGATATTCAGTTTTTCTGAGATATATATTGATAAATGAAAACAATGTCACCAGATGGCTTGAATAGCTCTATTTGTAAAAAATCTTGAATTTAGATTAATTGGGGCGATTTTGTAAGGGTATGAATCGTGTATAAATTAAATAAATAAATTGCAAGCAAGAATAATTACAATAAAGCAACAAAAAAATTGAATGAAATGGTTTCCGGAGAGTCAAACAGTATTCAGGTACAGAAATTGAATAATGAAGTGTAAAATAACACTGTATAGAATTCATTGTAGTAATTCAGTAAAATTATTCTTCATTAAAGTCACAAATGTTGTACATTTTTGTGCACGAGTGCTTTAAACGCTCTTGAAATGCCTTTAAAACACATGCAAATGATAAAGTCTCACTCTGTTATGGTTATACTTTGCAATGACTCCACAAATCTCATATATTCTCAACTGTTGATCAACTACAACTCAACAATGCATATCCTGCAATGTGACTATTGTGGACACGCATATTGCGATATCAATACTAAAATTAAATATTGTGCAGCCCTAATGTGAAACTTAGTATTTTCTAGGTTTTAAGATGCCTCAAATAATACTAATAGCTGCATTACTTTAATATTAACACTCCTGCTGAGTTTTACATTTAATTGAACTGGTCCTGTTTCTAGCTGAGCAGGCTGTCATATAGGAGTGCATCTGTCTGTTTGTGCTCTTTAAACTCACCTGCTCGTAGAAGAATGACCTGGTCGTCAAGCGGGAGCTCAGAAAAGTGTGGAATCCTCTTCGCCCACTCCACCAGAGTAAAGAGCTGCTTGTCTGCGGCCTGACAAATGTTGGTGACTGGATCATTGGGCTGTTGGAGAAAACAAGAACACAGCTGTTATACATGCTTTCAGTCCAAACATCTAGCAAGTTTGAACATAGTGTTGCTTTGAAATGTGTAAGCGCACAGTCCAAGCACACACTGTAAACTGAGTGTTGGCACCAAGGACACAACTGGTGGCTTTCACACCGGACAGTCACAGAAACACAGTTATAAGAACTCATCATCAGGTTGGCTCCCCATGTAAACTAAATTTTAGACCCCTAAAATAGCATTCCTACAACTAAAACTATTCCCAGTCCTTACAATGGGAACACACCGAAAATCTGGGTACTAGTTTTAGGAAGTGTGTAAGATTCCCCAAGGAGCAAAAGCACCCTATAGTCGGCTTTAGCACAGCCTGCTTTTCTATCTAGTGTGTTTTGAGTTCAGGTCAACTTCTAGGCCATGGTTAGGTAAAGTTTACTAAGCTGTTGACAAGTTTATAGCTGGCTGAAGTATAACCCAGAGAAAGACATCTGAGAGCAACCTTATCAGCATCTTGAACACTTGAGGTTTGATTATCCCCACACAAAAGCGAACAGGAAGGCAAAACAAACAGTGTTTTTGCCCTGGCCTGTCGAGGAAATACCTGCAGAGATCTGGTGCTAAAAAATGACTCTTTTCCAAGCAGGCGTTTCCTGCAGGAAGCTCCCTAGAATGAATTTCACTTTGACATATTTGCTCGTTTCCAAACATTTACAGAATAGCGCTAAACATTTAAAGGAGCCAGAGAAGGACGTGTAATTAACTGTCAGACAATGTGTTGTGTTCAAAACACGCATGCATTGTTCTTGGAAATGCTTTTGTGTGGAGCGACACATGAGGGGGAGAGTGTGCTTTAAACAGCTCCTGAAGATTTGAGTCTATTAGCATGTCTCAATACGTAACGCTTCGACTCCATCAAAGAGACAGGACAAATGAGAGAAAACTGATAAATGGCCTGGATGATTCCAGCTTCACGTCGCGTGACGCCAGGGGATGGACAGATATGCAGCTTTGTTTTATTAGATGAAAGAGCGAGTCAGTGGAGTTCAGGAGAGAGGGAGAATGAACTCAGAGAAGCAGCAGGAGCGGGTTTTATGAAAGGACGAGGACAAATAGACACTGAGTACCATTTTTCAACTTGAGTGTCAAAGAGGAGAATTATAAGAAAACATCAACAGTTCATTGCAATGGGTGAAAGGACAAATAGTTAAAAAAAAAAAACAAACAGAGGGGAGAACGATCTAATTCGTATTTATCGAAATTATGGGTGAGAGGGGGGTGTGCATTCCTGGAAAATCTTGACCTTACTTTGGCAGGCTGTTAGATTCATTTGGTGCAATGCAGGAAGTTTATTAATAGGTTTGACACAATGACACCAAAATATTGAGTCAAGAGCTTTGGAAATCGTCAATATTTCAGCCACAGGCACTGAAGCAGTCCCTTATAACATTCTGTTAAGTAACTAATTCACTCAGATAACACTTAAAATGCATTGGAGGCTGGAAAGATAAGCAAATTAAAAAATACACCTCCCACTCCCTAATAGAAAAAATTATAATGATTTAAAACCCGGCTTTCCTCCGGGTGCTCCGGTTTCCAGTCCTAAGACATGTGGTATAGGTGAATTGGGTAAGCTAAATTGTCTGTAGTGTATGTATGTGAATCAGTGTGTATGGATGTTTCCCAGTGATGGGTTGCAATTGGAAGGGCATCCGCAGCGTAAAACATATGCTGGATAAGTTGGCGGTTCATTCCGATGGGGCAACCCCAGATTAATAAAGGGACTAAGCTGAAAAGAAAACAAATGATTTAAAAATCTAAAATATATAATGATATAAATAAAATCTTCAGATCATTTTGGATATGGGCATGTATGGATAACGTTGGATGTCAAAAATACATCTAAACTTCAAACTATCTATAAAGATATTTCAGTGTCAGAACACTTTTTTACATCTAATACTCCTAATCAATTACTTTATTTATTTTCTACAATATGCTGTTAATTGCATTGGATAAAAGTGTCTGCTAAATTAATATACGCAATTATGCACATGTTTTATATATTTGGGCTATCTCATGTTATAAATGAAAATGAATTTAATAAAATTACAATAAATGTAATATTGGTAAATTAAGTTAAATATCGTGCAATTTGAAACAATGAGAGATTCAAATATATAGCATCACTACTAAAAAAAAGTGGCAAATGCTGTAATAACATGGTAAAACTGATCAGATTGCTGAACAGATAATAGTATGGTTTTAGCTGACAATTGAGGGTTAAAATTACATATGCAGAAAATAGATATGCATGAATAGACTGCAACAAACACTGATGAACAAAATGAATGCCAAATGACACAAATGAATGTGAAATGAAATGTTTTTTAGACTTTGAAATGTAAAGCCTGAGAAGAATATTCTACAGTTAAAACAAATCAAAATGACCCCTATATAAATCAGTTGTAAAATCTCTACAGTTATTAGATTTGCAGGTTGTCTCTTTTTGTTCTGTGTATGTAATGGCATTTTTGTATTTTAACAGTAATGTAAGTGTGCACAGACCACATTGTGGCCATTATTACAAGCAAGAAACAACTCCACACTTGGGGAAATGACTGATGACAGAAAAACAGCGGGCTCTTCCGTGACTTTTACATCGGGACACAGGAACTCTCAGGAGAATCTTGTGAAAGTGTTGAACGTTTCCCCTCTCCGGTATTTAGGAGTCTGTTTAAAACTGCACTGACAACAGCAGCAGATCAAAGGCAGAAGCTGGAGATGGCAAACTGTTAGCCATCTCTCAGCTTATGAATATTTCTGTGGCGGATCGCATATGCAGACGATCCTCCTCGGTGCAACACTTTCTGCTATGTTCTTTAACAAATACATAAACAAACAGATCATTAATTCACAAAACAACAATATAAAGGAGAGCGAAGTGCTGGAGAAAACCTCTGACGCTCCTCGGCAGAATACAAGTCCCAGAATTCTCGTTAAACATGGTAACACTCATGAATGATGAATAGCTTCTCTCTGTTTACAATGACCTCATTTCGTCTACAAAAACAACCAAAAATGGCCAAATATACTTTAAAAGTGCAGAACAAATGTTTATATTTGAAAGAAACTAAAAGAGATACAAAAGATTGATCAAAATAAGCATACACCTGAAAGTATTTCTTCAATTCTTCAAAATATCTTCATCGTGTTTAAAAATGCATAGAGATGAGTTAATTATAAATTCATAAATATGCATAAAATACAATATTAAAATGTAGCTGCAAGCAGCAATTACCAGTGTTCAATAATGAAATGATCAAATTAATATAATTAACATTAAATTAAGTATAATAAAAATATAATTAATTATAAATATTAAAAAATACTTATTTTAGCCAGGTACAGAGAATTGCCATGTTTTGCAGGCTTATGTGCACATTTATGTATTATCACATTTATGTGTATTTTTAAAAATCACAATAATTTATAAATTACAAGCATTTTGGCAACACCCATTTTCCAAATGACACTATCATAGCAATCCAAAGAGGAAAGCTGAACTTTTACTTTGAAAATTATTTACCTAGAGAGTCTAGACAGTTGTGCTGCAGTAGATTTACAGAGGTTGATTGTTAAATTCAATTCAATACAATATAAATTTGTATAATACGTTTTCTAAACAATTATCATTCTAAGCATCTTTACAAAAGGTGCATATTATTACATTACAATCCAAAGCAGTAAGTTTTAAGGTGTATAATATATTTTACAAAATGTTGTACAGTGTACAGTAGCTTATACACTTGTAAAATGCTGTAACCCCCCCTCGTGACTGATTTATTTTCAGATTTCTCACAAAGTGCATAAGTCAAACAAGATTTTTTTTTAAATTCATACTCCAGATTATCTGATTATGCCATTTTGGTTCTGGTCGGGCAAAATACCTAGGCTAGTTCACAAAAGTAGGATTTTAAAAATACCAGGGTGGCAGCTGGATTTGATGTAAGGTAAGGATTTTAGAAGTTATGAATGATTCTGGGTTCTAACGATCTAGATGCAAAGTCTAAAGTGCATGGAGCAAGCACATTAAGGGCTTGTCTGAATCCACTTTTGCTATTTTAAGGATGGAAAAACATGCTCTGCGCCATGGCGCATGATCTAACCGGGTTGTGCTTATTCTATTAATGAGTTATGGGTGTGTTTTGAGCATAACGTGCATTAAGCCAATCAGTCTCTCATCTCCCATTCCCTTTAAGAGTCAGTTGTGTTGCACCATGGCATGCCATTTGCTATTTACATGGCAGACTTTGTAAGTGGAAAAACTGAACACTTCACTAGTGAGAAAACAGTTTAACAGACCATCTGCAGCATGAGGATAAAGAAGCCTCCTCCATTCGGCCTCTTTACTTTCTCTTTACTTTTACTCTTCACTCCTTTACTTTTGTTAATTAGGAAATGGTGCTGTACACACTCCACTGAAGACATCCATTAGCCTACATATTTTATTTTGCTTGTTAAGCGCAAAGATTTGTTTCAGAACTATTTCTAAATTCAGTTCTAATTTCCAGCAAACCAATCAATTTGCAATAATAACGAAGTGTGGTTAAAAAACTGAGTTATATTCAAACACACTTCCTATGCCCCATATGGTCCAAAAGGTGGACAAATCTAAACTTGCTTTTATAAAGAAGCCCTTATTATGTGTTTTTGAAATTGACCGTCCATGTAGTGTGTAACACAGCTCTAAGTGAAGTGAAACATCCAGCTAAAGCTTAAATCTGAAAGTGGACAGTTTTTAAAACGATTGATTCATCTAAAAAAAGAGTCGACTCATAGTGGTTTAAATGAATCGTCTTCATAACGAGTCTTTAGCCGTTTCGGCGTGATGTCGATACGAAACATAATGGTTGCACGCGCAGACCCACAAAATTTAAACCTGCGGCCCCGCCCACTAACACAGCAGCAATGACAAACAGATCCTGAAGTCATGAGTCTTGAAGACGCTGTGCTTACCTGGATATTATTGGAAGTGTGAGGGAAAGAAGTTCTTCAGCATCCATATGCTTACAATGAACTTTCAGTACACAGCTCAGGGATTGACCATCGTATTCTGTGACCGCTGTTCTCACTGTTTGGCTTGAACTTGCTCCCAAGATAGGCAAACAGCGTACATACTGTCACGTGATTGACAGCGCACATTGGGCACTCAAGGGCACTAAGTTGTTTGCATTTAAAGAACATTACATTTTTGTGTGTGAAATACCAGGGATTTTATACTAGTATTGAACAGTTCATTCCAGCGCATTCATGTGAGAGTATGTATGCTGTAGGAGCGAGTTCAAGCCAAACAGTGAGAACAGTGCCTACTAGGGTCACAGAATACGATGGTCACAGAATTTGGTGTAACACATGCAAAATAAGGACAAATTATTAGGTACAAGTCAAGCTGGACTGTGCACAGCACTGGTTGGGCAAAGCAGAGTACAGGTAAGCCCTGAGAACATAACATTTCAGGCAAGTGGTGCCACAGCAATGGTTGCAAATAGAAAAGATCTACAGCTGAGAAGGGAGAAAAGCTCCAAAATGAAAGATAATTAATGAAATCAGACCTGGCCCATGACACATTTCATAAGTGTAAGTAAATTGCTGCCTCCTTGTTTTCTCTAGCTTGTAAAGTATGTATTTAATTGTGTTGTTACTTGTAACCGCTTGCACTGTATCAGGTTAACTCTATATTCTATATTCCCATATCGCGTCTAATGCCACCCCCTGCTTTCAGGGGTGAGGTGTCTGAATAACACTGTTGAGAACCGGGTATTGTTTACTGTGGTGTTAGTAAGTTTACTTTGAAGCGTGTTTTAGGCGTCCACTGCGATCGGATCCTATACCAATGTTGGCGACCCGGGGGCTTGATAAACGGTGCTGGGCATTTTACTGTCTCGCTGAACGCTGTCGACCAATGGCAACAGGCTATCATCGGCCCAATCAGCGCAGATTAGCTTCGCGCTAAGGTGGGATTTGGGGACAAATGAATCGCTGAACGATTTATATGGGAGTCGCTGGGATAATTAGGTAAAAATAAATGCATATTATAAGACCATGAAAGTGTTTTTTGACCTTGCATGCATATCAGCCTGTTGTTGGAGACCCATAAAACCGAAATATGACTCTTTTTAATGTATAATAGGGGCTCTTTAACAAATATAAATATACATATAATAAATACTACCACTAATAATAATAGCATTATACAAAAGTAAACTGTCATGAATAAACTGAAAATAGTACCCCCGAGATGAAGAAAGCATGGAGGTAGTGGTTTTTACATTAAGGTAGAAAATAATAATTTTTGTAACATTTTAATTCTTAAATTTTTTTATGTAAAGATATTTGTGTATTGCTGTACACCCTGTGTATATTAAGAAATGTGTAAGCATTTGGACGCATAGGCACACAACTAACATGCTTTGCAAAGGACTTTAGACCAGCTTTCACAAAGTGGTACAAATGGATTTGCTATTTAAACAACGTGGTGCAAAACGTGAAAATTAGGGTTGTGCTGGTCTGAAAATAGCAACAAATTGCGCCAAACACATCTTGCGCCTTATTGCAACAGGTGTGTGATAGGGCACTCTGTGTTTATGACCACTGTAGCACCACCATCAGGATAAACAGATGAGGCTCATTAACATGGCAGATGAGGATATGCTATCTGGCAAGGTTTCAAATCTCTACAACTTAAGGCTTGGTCTTAAGTTAAAGTTGAGGTTTGTCTTTTCCATTATAACGTAATATTAATAAATAGAGTTAGAATGTACAAATATGTAAATGTTTACACACCAATGATTATTTTAATGGAAATTAAAACTGTATTATTTTAAAGAAATTATTTTAATTTCTCAAACAAATATAATTTATAATCTAACTATACTGAAAACTAAACTGAAAGACCAAAGTGACAAAAAAGCATGGAACTATAGGGAAGTTACTATAAGCCAGGCTTTAATTTGCAACATGAAATCCGAGAGTTAGACGGTAAAGGATGATCTAGATTAAAAAGTCTCCAAGTAGCATAAAATAAGCAATTGGTGGAGGAGGTAAAAAAAAATGTCCATGAATGATTAGTTTAGTGTGAAAGCAGCTAGCCATATGATTTGCTTGTGTTCGGTCGGCGCGGGGCGAATGCTTGCCGGGGGCCACAAATGATGACGACTTTATAATATTTGAGGAGACACTTTGATAAAACTCTCTTTATGACCATCACAAAACAACGGCTGTTTTTGTTCCTGCTGAATGGAAAGCATTCGGCCTGCATTATTCATAACGGATCCTGGGCTCGCAGAAACGCCATGCTTGCATATCGCGCTATGAAATTTTTATCACTCGAGGAGGAGAGATGAGAGACATTTAAATTTTTCATTGTCTGCTTAAACTATATTATTGTTGCGTGACAACAGAGAGGAAAAAAGCGGTCTGGACTTATAGTGGTGCATGACAAGCGAGACGTCTGCAAACTCACGTGACGAATTCATGTCTCAAAAATGTGTGTGTGTGTGTGTGTGTGTGTGTGTGTGTGTGTCAAAGTAACTAAAACTAGGCTTGTGTTGCACAACATATCAGTACCACTGTTATTTTAGCATCACAGTGTGGCTATTGTAGTTGTGAATAATCATTTAAAATATTGTTTTGTGTAACTTTGAAGCATTTTTGTCATTTATGTTAGTTTTAGTTTTTTATGTTGCTTTTGTATCTATAATATTAGTAATAATTATTAAGCTGCTTTATTTAAATAAAATTAAATATTTGGACAAAAATGTATCTAATTTTATCCGATATGGTGGCTCAGTGGTTAGCATTATTCCTTCACAGCAAGAAGAGCTTTCACAGCATAAAACATGTGACAGGGTAATTGGCGGTTCATTCAGCTGTGGTGACCCCTGATGGAGCAGGGACTATGATAGATAGATAGATAGATAGATAGATAGACAGACAGACAGACAGACAGACAGACAGACAGACAGACAGACAGA
>CAIGQZ010032312.1:10864192-10892156 GCA_903798205.1 Danio tinwini
TAACTAAACTTGTCGATCTTGGTAGGTTTTCTTTTAAACACAACAAATTTTGTCTTAAATGAGCATAAAAAGTTAGGACAGCAATCCAATGCTTTCATTATAGATCTGTGCATTTTTAAAGTGACACCTCTGTTATTTAATGTAATCAAATGAAAAATCTAAATGAGAGATTTATTTTTGGCTCTTTATTCAGAATGTTTAAATTATACAGTGAAGAAAAGGTTAATGAGATTTGATAACTTGATTCAATTTCATATTTCAAAAACATATTACTGACTGTTTCAACTGTTTATTTACAATGAAACAGATCCAGATGTACATATTTAGTGATTTGGGGATTTCTTTTTTTTTGGGGGGTGGGGGGTGTATTCATTATTTTCACATTCCAATGTTGACAGGTATGATCATCACAGTGGTCGAGTATTATTCAGCCTGATCTCACAAGGAAACATAACTATGTTACGCTTTGTCAGTTTAGTGGCTAATTTGTGGTCGTACGAAAATGTACGATTTTAAAAAGGAGGCATGGCACCATACCCAACCCTGCCCCTAAACCAAACAATCATTGGGGGATGAGCAAATCGTACTAAATTATACGAATGAGATTGTACAAATTCATACAAATTGGCCGCTAAATCAAAAGTTACAAATTGACCTGAGATTGTGTTGGTATTATTACCTTCTAGATCTGTCTTGAGCGTCTGCACTTCCAAAGTGTGGTATCTCACCTTCAAAAGCCACAGCACATTCAATGCTTTTAGTCTTCATCTGAGGCGCAAGTAATTTATTTTATAAGAAGGCCCACAGTGGCTCTCCAACCACAGCAAACTCGATATTTGGTTTATCAGGAAGTGATGATTTTGTTCTCTTTGACTGACCTGGTGAAAACAATGTCTTATTTGCAAATTATATTTAAAAGCAAATGTGATATTCCAGTTTTACACACTAATTCACTTCGTTGGGTGAAAACATAGCTAAAGACACACATACAGACTGTGAAGAGAGGCCTCTAAAACTACTGCTCTCATTTACAATTACACTTTTAGCATATGTCTGTCTGTTTCCACTATTGCTTACGTTGCATTCCAGCTATAGCAATTGATCTGTTTTTGCTTTACCTGAAGACTGAACACATTATATTTGAGCTATAGGAAGAAATGCTTACTTAAAGAGGTCATGTTTTGGTTTTGGGGGTCTCCAACAACAGGCTGATATGCATGCAAGGTCAAAAAACACTTTCATTGTCTTATAATATGCATTTATTTTACCTGATTATCCCAACAGCTGCCATATGATTGGTTCAGTGATTCATTTGTTCCCAAACCTCTTCTTAGCGCAATGCTAATCTATGCTGATTAGCTCGATAACCCAGTCTGTTGCAATTGATTGACTGCGTTCAGTGCGAGACAGAGAAATGCCCAACATGGCTTATCAACATTGTTGAAGTAGTCAGAGTGCAGAGGATATGTACGAGCCCAATGCAGTAGTGCATTAAAGCAATGAAGTTAAACACCATCATATTGCTCTATTCTTAACCATAACAAAAAAAAGTGACACATATTCAGTATTAATCCGCACAATGGCAAACGCTGAACTTATTTTAAACTTTACCACTGCACGTGAAGCAACAGCTGATGGTGGCCATACCAACGTCAAATGGCAGAGGATTGCAAGCTCACAAATGCTTTTAGATCTGTAAACAAAGTGGCATGTGTTTTCAACATGGCATTAGGTGGGATATTTGAATATAAAGAGTTAACCAAATACAGTACAAGCCGCGTGGAGTGATTACAAGTATCAAAACGGATCCGGTACTTCATATGTGGTATTGTTTCATGTCAACGTCGATATAAACAGACAAAAGATCCGGATGATCTACGAATCATTTAAATGACACTAGGTCAAACCTTTTATTTAAAAAATCTGTATTTTTAAACGAGGTGCACTTTTAGATTTAAACCTTGGATGGATGTTTTCATTCACTTACAACTGTGTTACACACTGCATGGAAGGTACTTTTTAAAAACCCACAATAGGGCCTCCTTAAGAGTCAGATTACATGGTTCTTAAAAACTTAAAACAAAATAAAATTGCTTTAAAATTATTTGTATTTAAACAAAAGAAAATATTATAAGGGTTACTCTTATGTTCATGTTGCATTTAAAACCACTTTTGTTGCTACTGAGATAGGATATAATTATTAGGCATGGCACATGTTTAGTTTTAGTGTTAGGATCAAAGCTCGAAGTATAGCATCAGCATGTGAGTAAAACCACAATCAAATATATTTATTTAATACAATACAAATGAGAAGTTATTTTAGAGCGAGTTGCATTTTAGACAGAATATTGTCATTTTTCCTCAATAAATCTTGCTTAATTTCTTAATGTGTAAGCTATTTTGAATGAATGATTCAGAAAATAAACATGTTGTTGAATGAATCCTTTGATTCAGTAATCCATAAAAAAACAACTTCATTTCTAAATGAATCAACTTCTTTGAATGAATTGAATGAATGAATGATTCAATGAAATGTGGACTTTGCATGTGGACTTGCCACAACCTATTGTTGCCTTTGCACTATGATGCAATGCAATATTGTGACACATGATATCTTTTCTATCTTAAAAGGAGTTTTTGTTCTAACCATTCATGAAAATGATACACAAAATTTCTATTTTAGAGACGGTTTCTATTTATGCAATGTCACGGCTAAACAACAGCATAAACTACAATGACAACAATCACCTCAGGTACTGATTATGTGCTTTATTATGTTTATTTTTGACCATGAAATTAAAATAACTAGTTAAAAATAAGGTTCAATCCCAGAATCTTAGGGCACAGCATTAGTGTCTTTTTATACATGACAAGCAAGGTTAACAGCAAAATGTTAATTATCAATATAAAAAGTAAATAAATAAATGGCAAAACATAATTTTTGTTAGTATGGCATGACCATAACATGTTAACTTTTCCAATGAACTTATCATGAACTACACTATTAATTCATCACATGTATGCTTGTGCCTTGCTTTATCAAAAGTGCATAAGCTGCTGAGGAAATGAGAGGGAGACAAGCTGTCAGTGCCTCTAAATCTGTATATCTGTGGTGAAACACATAACAGGGTCAGAGACGGTTGACTCAGGAGTAAAAACAGGAGCCTTGACCTTAAAAACTCACTAACAAAAGGAAGTCATGGCAGATCTGAGTGTCAGATACCGCCCGACTTATCTCACCAACATTGTACATCCACCAGTCTTTGTGCAAGTGTGCTGTAGATGTTGACACTTCAGGATGTCTCATAAAAGCCAGACAGAAAAGAGCGGTGCTGTCACAAATTTTGTCTCTATTTTAACAATAGTCAAGAAATCTGTCACTCAGAGTGATATAGACTGAAGAGCCATTCACATATCCTATTGCATTCAGCTAACAAAAGGAAATGCAGGGTTTTAACTGTTTAAATGATTTGAACTTGACTCTACATTTTAAAAATGCAATGTTCATTCTATAAGTTGCTAAAATAGTAGCCAATAGCAGTTTTACTGTATTAAACATTAAAGAATATAATAGCATATATATTAGAATATAATAGAAAAATATAGCATCACTTTCACTTTCAAGCACTGCAGAAGATTTCTACGTGAAAGAAGACGGAGGTTTCGAGCCACACCTACATATTAAAGAATTATCAAAGACCAATGGCACCTTAGCAAGTAGAAAGCTTCACAATTTTTATTGAAATTTATGTTTTTATTAAATCTCTTAGACTGTTTAAAAACAAGAAAAGTTATAGATTCTTGGATTATTGTAATTATTTTGGAAACATCGTGGACACATAAGTTCTTCTTTCCTCTTGCTGTATTTGTGTTATTTATGTATGTCTGTTTATTTTTTTCCACTCTTTTCTTTTTTATTTTATTTTTTCTTTACTGTTTTTTATGTGTTTATAATATTATTTAACCTGATCTGTCAAGTTATTATCATGTTCCTATTATTGTCTTTTTTTGTGTAGGTTCGAATGTTGTATGTTTTTTATTGAGTCAATAAAAAAAATATAAAAAAAAAGCAAGTAGATTTTTTTTTTCGAAATTCTGAATCTATCTTTGTTTAGGCCTGGTTCTGTCTGTAATAACAATAATTATATTGCTACACTGTAAAACTCAACAGTCAACCTTATGAAATGAATGAGTTATGAAATGAAAAGAGTTTTGAACTCAGTGTTGAAGGTAATGAGTTAATGAAATACCTCATTATTTCAACTTAAATGGAGCAAGTTCACAGTACTCATATAGATTCGTTTTTTACTCAAATGGTTTGTTGCAATAGCTTTCCTCAAACGGTTTGAGTTGTCTTAACTTTATTGAGTTTTACAGTATGAATTCTCTTCATTTATTGGGAGGCGTGGCTTTAGACAGCAGGGGAGGGATTGTAATTGAAAGATACTATGCTAACTGTTCAGCATTTCGGCAGATCACCAACTGCATCTTTAATTTTCAGTGCAACAGAAAGAGAGGTGTGTCATTTCAAATAGCCTTATTTTTAAAAAAATCGCCAATAGCTAGTTGTGTTTACATTACATAAGTTAAAGCCACATTTTATAGCTTATGACAGCCACAGTCTAACAGTAACATAATCTCCTCCATATTGTTTTAAAATAAACCATTCTGTGTAGAGTTCAGATGGGTCCAATACATTTTGTGGTTTGTGCCGACTCTAATATATGATCCAAACTTTACTGTTGTGTCTCTGGACTGGAAAAATCTGTGCATTGCTGAGGACCATGCAAAGTAAAACCAGCCTTCATTCACCACAACGGAAAGCATATTTATACTGTCTGAATCGTTTATGCCTTATATAGTGCACTATGTGCCTCTCACCAAACGTAAAACCATAATTGTGTGAATTATCAGCCAATATTAGCCAAAGCTTTTGAATTTTGTTTTGTAGGGGCAGAACATTGCAGATTTTATATTGCATTCGATTGGATACATAAACGGGTGAGAAGCTGAAGTACTGAATGATGTCAACAAAATCGAAAATGCCTACTGGCAGATGTAATAGCAAGTTTTGAATGCATATATGAATATATCCTTAAACCACACTGAATTGAGCTAAACTGAACTTAAACACTGAAAACTGAACTGACATTGTTTCAATATACTATAATCTTCTATGTGAAGCTGCTTTGACACAATCTACATTGTATATAAATAAATACAATGCTATATAAATAAAGGTGAATTTAATTGAATATTTCCTGATATGAATTATGTTATTGTTTTTGGAGTATACCAGCTTATAGACAACTTTAAGGCTAACATATTCATAATAAAAGTAAAAAAAAATTGTTTTTTATTTCATAGAGAGCAACATGATGTTACAATTTCACATGCCATAATTTTGACCAATTCTTTTTGGGTGGAAAGTTTTCCCTTGTGGATTCATCTTTGTGGATTCATCTTTGTAAAATAACAAACAAAAGAAACTTTCTTTTATGTTTCAGACTTGAATGCAGCTCAAGGAGACATATATGCTCCCACAAATGATGACCTGGTAAGTCAATGCACATCACACAGAAATCTGGAACCTTAGAGAAGCTTAGTTGATCTTACCAAGCTGAAAAACAGACTTCCCTCCAAAGGACACTTCAAAGGGTACCTCAAATCCTGCAGTAGGCACCTTTAACACACGTTCACTTTTCACAACCAGACCTAAACTTCATTGTGTGGAGAACTGAAGAGCACTCGACTAGAGTGAACTTAAATAAATTAAATACTGACACTTTGCTGCCACTCTGTTTGGCATATTCCACTGTAATACATATGTATGAAACAGAGCCATGCATTGAACACAGCAAAAATTCCAGTAATGTTCAATAATGTACATGGTGTGATTTTTTTGCTGTAGTATGAGCTCGTACAGAGGAGAAGACCTTATGAAAAAATTATTACAATCATTTTTAAAAATGTTGAAAAAATTCATGAGCTGTCAGCTTGGATTTATGAGATGTGTGCACTTAAACAAGCCGATCTGGCAAAGCACTGTATTTGAAGCTGACCAATCAGTCATCTTCTGAATGTACACCAAATGATATATTTATTCAAATCCTTACATATTTGTTAAAATGAATTCTTCTTTATTACTATTTGTATATTTTATTTTTTAGCTACGAGGCAGAGCTGTGGCTCAGTGGTTAGGACTTTTGCCTTACAGCAAGAAGGTCACTGGTTCGAGCCCTGGCTGGGCCATTTTTCTGTGTGGTGTTTGCATGTTCTCCCCATGTTCGTGTGGGTTCATTTCTCCAGGTTCTCCGGTTTCCCCCACAGTCCAAAGACATGCGCTATAAGTGAATTAAATAAACTAAATTGGCCATAGTGTATGTGAGTAAATGAGTGTGTATGTATGTCTCCCAGTACTGGGTTGCAGATGGAAGGGCATCCACTGCATAAAACATATGCTGGATAATTTGGTGGTTCATTCCGCTGTGACAACCCCTGATGTAAAAAAAGAGACTAAGCCGAAGGAAAATGAATGAATGAATGAATTTTTTAAAAATTGTAGTAATGTTATTGTTTTGTAATTTTTGACTATTTATTCTTAAATAAATCATAATTATTTTATATTATTTTTAGGTTTTATAAATAGTCTTTATTTCATTATATCAAGTTAAACTAAATGAAAATCTGAAATATTTCCTAGGAAACTAACAGAAATGACTAACTGCAATTAAGATATTCTTATTTCAGTTAATGTTTATTTTTATTTAAAAAAAAATATCTTTGTGTCAGTGTTTTTGTCAACTATAACGACCCTGATTAGATCCAATATATATTTCATATTGTATATGTGCTAGCAAGCTATACAAATAACAGTATTATCATCATTATTGTTAGTATATTTTACATTTACTTTACAAAGAACTCATCAACTCAGAGTCAGAAGTGTCCACCCAGAGTCTTAAGCCCCAGTCAGATCACACGATTTTTATTTTAACGGTTACGAAAGTCACTATGTCAGATTATGCTATATTTTTCTTGTTTAAATCTTGACTTGTTGTGGGTAACAAATGTGCCAGATAGTTCTTTCACGATCAGTCATCCCGTGACTTCTACGACGAGCGTTATTTACAAAAGCAGTCACAAGGGTTGCTATAACATTATTTCTTATCTCAATTTCATCTTATTTCAATCTCAATAAACCTGACCGCCGCATTACTAGCAGCAACTGCTGAGATAACCGAGAAATTATGTGCTCCTTGCCCAGTGTCACTCACATGACAGAACTCGTCATGAAGAATGAGGAAAAAAAATGAAACATGCTAGACTTTCTGTTATGGTGTCGTGAGGCGTCGCAGGCATGGTATCGGTTGTCATGAACTATGCCACATTACACGAGAAGAAACGATTGAATCTTGTGTCACGACACCCATTTGTCGTTTACGAATCCCCACGACACCCTACGTCAAGGAAATCGTGCCAAAATTTGTGTGATCTGACCGGGGTTTAAGGGTGTACTTACACTAGGTACAGTTGCCCTAAACCGTGCCGAAGCTCTCTTGTCCCCCCCTACCCTCCCCACCTTGGCTCAGCACAGTTACATCGTTTTTTTTTTTTTTTTGGTTGTTTAAAATGACACACAGTCCAATATTTTGTCGAACATATCCACACTTTGCAATCCACAATTTTGACACTCGTAAATTATCATAAAAGTCCTTGTGCTGCACATATTAGTAGGTTTGCTGAAGGTGCAGCTGACGTGCAGTGAGAGGTTTGCATCTTTAATAAGCTATGACAGTTTGTGTTCATTAAAAAAGTAAGAATAATTAATAAATCAATATTAAACAGTCCCTTAAAAGTGACATTGCGTCTTCAGTTTCGGGCTGAGGCAGTCTTTGAACTCACACTACAAGTGTATCGTGCCAAAGCCCAACCAAACCACACTCTGGAACACCACTTCCAACCGAACCAGGCATCTGAACCATGCCTGAGCCTGATTCATAGCACTCACACTTGTCAAACAAACAGCCAAACATGCCAAGGCACAGTTCGGATAGCATACTGTGAGTGCACCCTAAAAGTCAAGCTGTCGTCAGTCCGCACTAGTCTGTAATGTGTAGATGAGCAGATGCAGAAGCAGAGCTGATAACACTGACCTCCTGCTGATCTGTGTTCACTGTAGGCCATGGCCCGATGCCTTCGCATGATAAACCCTCTCTACATCTGACCTCTGACCTGTCGCACTCATCCCTCACCCTCAGTGTGAGCTCAAACAGGCTTCTGTCAGCGGCGGTGTGTGAGAGAGACTCCCTGAGGACATGAGCCAGACCTGTTAGCTTTCAGCCCCAAAAGAGAGTGTGGTGTCATTTGGGTTCTTAGAGAAAACGCTTCTTGACAGGGTGTTCTGCTCTCAAATATGCATCATTAAGCTGAGTTTAGTAAAAGCCTTTTTGGAAGCCAGAAAGCCTGGGCTCATTAGAGCACATCATAATGCACATTGCTGCAAAAATGCTTTTCTACAAACCCCCCTCCCAAAAAAACTGTATTATTATTTTTGTATTAATTTAGAATGGGTCAAGAAGTCAAGAACGTTCACTACTGTATATATAAATGTTCACTACTATATATATAGCGCTCAGCATAATTGAGTACACCCCATTTTAAAATGAATATTTGTATCCATTTCGCAGTGAATATAGGCAATGTATTTTGGTGCATTTAAACAAAACAGATTTATTAAACAGATATATTTATTAAAATAATATTTTAGTCACCTAACATATTTAGAAAGTGAAATATAATACAATTAAATTCAAGCAAAATTTAGCAAAAATAAGTTTCTATTTTTTTGCTTCTCTTGATTTTTATTTTCTCTTTTTAAAATGTGTATTTAATATTTTTCTATAACATATAAATTTGGGTGTACTAGTTCTTGGACCTTTATCGTAAGTTATTTTGTTAGATAAGCTCCAGATTTGGCTCAGTACTGACTAAACTATATGCACAAACAGGGCTTGACATTAACTTGGTCATGGTTTTATAGTGTTGTACTGCAAAGAGTTTTTATTTTACATGATTTTTCAGAACTCAAAATTAAGGATTTACCAAATTTATCTCTGACCACATCAAACAATAATAATTTTTTAGCCACAAATTTTAAATGTCAAACAAGCTGAATATATCTGTATACTATACTTTTTATTTAACAAAACATAAAAAACAAAGAAAAACAATTGACTTTTAAAAATAATTATTGTCATGTATAAAAAATATGCACAGTAATCTGTCCTCGCTAAAGATCTCTCAGATCACTGGATAACTACACATACATGGAGAGGTAATCTCATATTAAAGCAATGTTGTTGTAAAAAAGTGATAATTAAACCATATTAACAAAAAAAAAAAAACAGGCAAAAGAAAGCAGGTGAAAAACATACTGTGTGTGATAATAAAAGGATGATCACACGGTTAAGGCCAATTAATAATCTGTTCAAAGCGAAAGCAACCGGTGCTGGCAGCAAGACTGTGGGTGCATTAGCATAACTTTTTGTCTGGTCTATATGAAAGAGAACCGATCACAGTTATGTTTCAGGCACGGTTGCTTCAAGCAGGAAAACAGGAGCACGCACGAGTTTTAGACGCGCGCATCACATCAGCTGTTAACACGACTGATCATCCTCTCATTCATTATTCACCTGCTTTCTATTGCTCCCGCAAATGCAATTATTTTTTTTCGTACTGTTTCTCGATTCTAAGATCACATTTGCATGCATATTGGGTCATCCTTAAAGTCGAACCCTGCTTTTAAGAAAACCACAATTTAAAATTATTTTTACCAGCCAAAGTGGCTAGTGGGAGTGTCTGTCTTACCCGCCAAAGCTGAAATCTACCCACATTTGGCGGGTTGTCGGGTGTTAATGTTAAGCCCTGTGCACAAATATAATATTTTATAGCTTCCTATTAAAAACATGAATTTAAAAGACAGCTTTGTTAAGGCTGTACTTATATACTGAGCACTGTATATTTTGTAAGACCATTAAAATACCTTAATAATCAATTTTTAATTATTATTATCGTTTAACTTTTTTCATACACATTGTTTATTTTATTTTGTATTTTTAATGGCAAAACAATCACTAATAAATAAATGATTACTTTTATTTTTTACCTAAATCTTAAAACTGTATTTGATTATGCCATTTTATATGTGTTATATTAATTTGCACATATAATAACTATAGCAAATTCATTAAATATTGTTAATGAAATACAGTTTTCAGCATAATTGTTTTTAAATGTTTTAACCATTAACATAAAAACATTTACTACATTTGATTACAAATAAACAAAAAAGCATATACAGTACATTGTAAAAACATTATATGATCAATAAGTCAAGACAACATACAGTTGCAATCTGAATTATTGAACCCCCTTTGAATTTTTTTTTCTTTATTAAATATTTCCCAAATGATGTTTAACAGAACAAGGAAGTTTTCACAGTATGTCTGATAATATTTTTTTCTTCTGGAGAAAGTCGTATTTGTTTTATTTTGGCTAGAATAAAAGCAGTTTTTAATTTTTAAAACCTATTTTAAGGTCAAAATTATTAACCCCTTTAAGCTATTTATTTTTTCCATAGTCTACAGAACAAACCATCATTATACAATAACTTGCCTAATTACCCTAACCTGCCTAGTTAACCTAATTAACCTAGTTAAGCCTTTAAATGTAACTTTAAGCTGTATAAAAGTGTCTTGAAAAATATCTAGTCAAATATTATTTACTGTCATCATGTCAAAGATAAAATAAATCAGTTATTAGAGATGAGTTATTAAAACTATTATGTTTAGAAATGTGCTGAAAAAAGCTTCTCTCCGTTAAACAGAAATTGGGGGAAAAATAAACAGGGGGGCTAATAAATCAGGGGGCTGAATAATTCTAATTGCAACTGTATGTTTTAGTTAATTTTAATTTATTAAACTAAGTTAATCATGTTCCAACTTAATTTATGAGTTACACAAGCTGTTTAAGTCAGTTTAATTTAATATAAGCTCAAATGATTTAGACATTAATTTGATACAGCTTAAAAGATTAAGGCAACAGGTATTACAGCGTAGTTACAGAGTTATAAATATGTATTACTCCATATATAAATCTAGTCTTTTTCTTATCATTATTATTCTTATTATTATTGTGTTGGATAAAACTTGATTATTAAAAGAAAAGAAAAATGAATAAAAAAAAGATTCTGTTGACTTGTTTACTATTTGCTTGTAAAATGTTATGAATAATGTGAAAGATCACCACAAAAAATTCCTTCTCGATTATTAACCCAAAAACAAATAAATTTTTGTAAAATGCATCAGCATGCGCAATATGCACACTTGAATTCTCAAGTAAGCTTTTTATACATCACATCTGCTTCAGAGAGCTGTTCTTTCCTGTCAAAACCAAACATCATCATCATCATAATCATCATCGTCTCCATGGCTGAATGTACATGATCTGCAGAGCACTGAAAACAGCAGAGCTGAATGACTATCCTGCAGCTCTGAGTGAAGATGTGCTCCATCTGCCTCCTGCGCTGAACATCATGACTCTGTTTGTGTTTGCTAGACTCTGCCGAGGCCAAGACAGATTAGAAGCGTAGAGCCGTTTCCTCTGAAGAAATGCTGTTTGCTGGAATAATTGCCTGGAGCTGAAACAGCTGTCAGCATCCAGAGCTAATCTCGCAGTGTGGATAATCATCAGTGCTGCGCCGTGTTCACAACAATCGCCACGTGGCTGCATTGTTAAAGCCAGAATGAAACAGGGAGGACTGTAAATGGTCAAATGAATGAATGAATAAATAAATGAATAAGTGAATGAATAAATAAATGAATAAATAAATAAATAAATAAATTATTTAATTAAATAAAATACATTTAATTTAATCTGTATTTGTATTTTAATTCAAATACAAATACAGACATTATACATATATATCCATAAAATAAAACATTAAAATAAATATCCAAAATCTATTATTTGCAAATATGCAAAATAAAATAAATAAAGATATTAAATATCCAAGAGAAGGCAAGAAAAAGGGTTAAAAATAATAAAACTATTTTAAAAATAAATAAATATAAAGTTTTTACACTGACATCAATCTCACAGCACAAACCAACACAAAAGTAAAACAAAACATTCAACAAACAAAGTGCAAAAAAAAAAAAACGAAGTGCAATACAATTTTATTAAATTAAAACAATCTAAACTGGACCATAAATTATGCAAAAAAACTTGGTTATAACTTTACAAGCACAAACAAAAAAAATGCAATAAAGGACAATAAAAAATAAAGGACAATAAAAGCAAAACAACAACAACAACAAAAACTAAAGCTTTAGTCTGCCACTTGTGATAACCCAACCAAAGAAAAACAAGCATTCAAAGCAAACAAAATGTGAAGAAAAGCAGCTGTCCTTGAGCTCACCAGATAATACCTCCACTAATTTCAAGGTTTTTCTGCTGTGAAAAATATCATCAGCTTTATTTGACTATCAAGGTTGCAAAGAACCAATTAACTAACAAAATCAGCATGGACGTCTGAGGACACTGAAAGAGAGAGAAAGTGAGAGAAAACTGTTACAGTAAAGCACAGTACATGTGCTTGTGTGTATCTCTCCATACTCAGCAAACAATAGCTGTGCAGCAACATTAAAATCCCCTTTTCTGCCTCTTTAGAAAATCCTCTGCAAGCTGAGCCCCTTTGAGAGCATTTCAAACAAGTACTGCTTCTCCAAGTGTGTTTTACTCTATTCACCTTTTTTCTACATGTGACTAGTCCGTCGTAAATCATGGGCTGCACGTTCACTTTGGAAAACTTTCATAAAAAAAAAAACTGAAAAAAAAAATTCAAACAAAAAGGTTTTGCTATGAATTATCCAAATCTATAGTAAAATCTGAGTGAGAGGTATATTTGACTGTGCTTTATTTTCATCCATCATGAAATGAGTGTGTGGAAAAGTTTTGGGTATTTGTGGTTATTCATTGTCTGCTGACAGTTATTTGTTAATGGTAATATGCTTTCTTTTAATATATTTAATTGAGGAACTGTAAAGAGAACAATGCTAGATTTGTTTTGTTTTGCTTTTAACTCTTTGCTGAAAGTTTTTATTCTTAAATAAGTTACTCCCATAATTCATGTCAAGCATCATGGGCTGAAAGGAAACATTAGGATATAGAGCGATTCATTTCTGCTTTTCTAAAATGATGTGTCTTCTATGCTCCAGGTTTGACTGAGAAGTGACAAAGGAGTTGCAATCTCCACTATTTCTCATAGTTAGGCTGTTCTTTTGGCACATAAAGCCTATTAACATCAGTCGCCAAGATAAGGGTTTCTGTTGCTAATGTGATGTTTGTGTTTGGTATTGCATAAATATATCAGTTTGGAACTAAACTTTTGTTGAACTTTCTTTAATAGGGGCTAATTGTTTTAGAGACTGAGTTTTATTGTAAACGCCCTTCAGTGCCAAACAAACCAGTCGCTCAGACAGCATGATGGATAATATGCTTGTTTCTTTGAGAACAGATGTTTAGTTTAAAGTTTAGTCAAAAAAGATTCTTGTATTTGTGAAAAAAAAATTAAGTAAATTATTAAAAAAATAATTAAAAATACACTCGGCATCTCTAGATATCAGACTACAACATGGTCTGAATAAATATATGAAGTGAATACCTAAAACTACCTACTAAGTGCTAATAATAACCACTGCAAAGACAATAGAAACTGACATTAGAACAACACAACAACACAAATAAAATAAAAGCAAAATTAGGATGACATAGAGACTAAAATAAAAAATATATATATATTTTTTATTAATTCAACTAATTCATACATTTTTCTTCGGTTTAGTCCCTTTATTTATTAGCGGTCGCCACAGCGGAAAGAACCACCAACTTATCCAGCATATGTTTTACTCAGAGGATGCCCTTTCAGCCGCAACCCAGTACTGGGAAACACCCACACAATCTCACATTCACACACATACATATGACCAATTTAGTTTATTCAATTCACCTATAGCTAGGGCCAGACGGAATCTGCGGATGTTTTTTGCAATTTCTGCTGAGAATTTTGGTAAAAATCTGCTGATTTCTGCGAAATTATTTTGGGAGTCTCATAACTAAAACTTTAATATGTGAAATATGTGTAATTTAAAAACTAAATAAATTCAGATTTACACACATTTACTCAAGTAAATAAACAGAATTAATGATGGGCTAAAAATCTGCGGAATTCTATATATATAAAATTCTAATATATAAAAATAATTTTTGATGTTAAAATAGCTCTAATAATGTATATCCAGAGATCCAAAGAGACTGCGTAACGGTGTAGACTGCAATGCCTTAGGGGTTACTCACACTATGCTATCCGAACTGTGCCCAGGCCCGTTTCCCGAATCGTTTGAGTAGTGTGAGTGCTCTGAATTGGGCTCAGGCACGGTTCACTTGGGCGGCCCTGGCCTGGTTGGAAGAGGTGGGCCTGAGCGCAGTTCACTTGGGCTCAGGCGCGGTACGCTTACAGTGTGAGTGCAAGCATGCCTAAGCCCGAAACTGAAAGAGAGACGTGACTTTTAAGGGACTGTTTGATATGGATTAATTAATCATTCGTACTGTTCAATGAACGCTAACTGTCGTAGATTATTAAAGACGCAAACCCCTCACTGCACGTCCTCTGCGCCTTTAGCAAACCTCCTTATTCCTGCAGCACAAGGACTTTATGATTGTTTATGATCGTCAAAACTGACTGATCTGTTTATCGGCGAAATGTTAGACTGCGTGTCACAGCATATCAAATGACTTAAACGATATAACTAAAGTTATCTCCACTGTGCTGAGCGAGAGTGCTTACTGAGCAGCGCGTCATCGATGACGTAAGCACGCCAAGGCCCGAATGTAATGTGAGTGCGGGCCGTCGGGGGAGACGGGAGGGGGGACAAGCTTGCTTAAGGCAACTGTACATAGTGTGAGTACGGCCTTAGTAAGCACCCACAGCCCCTAGAATTATAACATATCCTGCACAGCATGCAACCACCACTCATACTTTCTATAGAAATGATCATTTCTTCTTGATCCTCTTCTTGATCTATGAGGAGAATGAGGAGAAACTGAGATCTTTTCACTGGCACTGAAGTCAAAGTCATTTCAAAAATCTTGAAGTGAATAAAACTGAAACAAGAAACATGATCAGTTGCTTTTATGCTTTTGTTCTTTCCTCATTCTCTTCTCACAAACACTGGGAGCATGCCTGAATGTGAACTAACAAAAGAGACATATTTTCCTTATTAGAGCTCAGTGAAAGCGTCTCAGTCAAGGCCAGAGTTTGTACGCTCTCCTGCAGGCTTCAGAGAGCTCAGCAAATACTTGCCTGAAGAGGTGTTCATTCCTTCAGGACTCACAGGGACATTATTTCTCTGTATGTTCTTACCGGTAACCATTGCCTGCATGTGTAATGTAGCCTTGAAAGGTTAAATACAAGTTAAGCTCTGCCAGAAGGATTTGTGCAATGCTGCTGATTAACGATGAAATCATTCATGCCTCTGATAAATAATTCTGAGTAAGTGTTTAGCAAATAAACAACATATTAAATAGACAAGAATGCACCTAAAGAAATGTACTTTCAATAGAAAAATATAAATATTAATGAGTTTTCACAGTATGTATTTTTTACTATTGCAGCCCAAGTTGTTCAATAATCGAGCAGATGTCCATCCAGCTGATTGGAGAGCCTGAGAGCAGGGTCACGACCTCCAGCACAGACTGACGGGTCGGCACCGCTGGGGTCACAAGATCAAGTACTTGCTGCTATTTAATGAATCACAGGACAATAGTGAAGGAGAGATGACAGCTCCTCAGCAGTGGACAACAATTGTCTTTTCTTTTTCTTTTTTTTTTTTGGGGGGGGGGGGGGTTAATGTTGTTGTATTTTGCTGTATTTTGCACTGTCGTTGTATTTGCACTATCTGTATTTTGCACTGTCTGGAGCCAGCACCTAAGCTTTTCACTCATCATAGGACACGTGCTGCTAAAGAAGTGACAATAACAGTGATTTGATTTGACAAGTAAACATGCATCGAGGGCCACAGCAGCCCTTCTTCAAACTGAAAATGTGTGAACAAAATGCAAGCTAACAAATATAAAAAAAAAACTATTTAGCAACTAAATTATTTGATTTAAAGCAGGGGTGTCAAACTCAGTTCCTGGAGGGCTGCAGCTCTGCACAGTTTAGTTCTAACTCTAATTAAACACACCTGATTAAATTAATTGAGTCCTTCAGGCTTGTTTGAAACCTACAGGCAAGTGTGTTGAAGCAGGGTTGGAACTAAACTGTGTAGGGCTGTGGCCCTTTAGAAACTGTGTTTGACACCCCTGATTTAAAGCCCATGTTTTGGGCATTCATGGTCTAAGAAAAGGCATAAACACACATTTACCAGCCACTATATGGTACACACTATTGGATAATAAAAATGGCAAATGGAGAGCAAAATTCACACTGGCTGAGAGGTATCATTTTATCTATGCATTATTTGAGTGGACAGTCCAAGCATACGTGCACATAAGCGGAATATCCACAGAGCAGAATATTTAATTATTTTTAACTTTGACATACAACACACACATACAGCATAGCCTTTATTTTTCTATTTTGGACAAAAAACAAAAATGTAATGCCTAGTTTTCTTGGCACACTTTGGGCCATGCACTAAAGTACTGTTGCTGACCATATCCATCCTATTATGACCAGAGTGTAATAGAATGATATCTACTTCCAGCCGGATAACACACACTGCAAAAAATGATTTTCTTACTTAGATTTTTTGTCTTGTTTCTAGTCCAAATACAAAAAAAATCTTAAATCGAGAAGACATTTCTAGACAAGCAAAACATATTGTCTTGTTTTAAGAAATAATATGGCAAAAAATAAAGTGAGTTTTTCCTTAAAACAAGCAAAATAATCTGACAATGTGGTAAGCAAAAAAAATCTATGTCAAAAGGAAAAACAAGATTATTTTGCTTACCCCATTGTCAGATTATTTTGCTTGTTTTAAGAAAACACTCACTTAATATTGGCATATTATTTCTGAAAACAAGGCCATATGTTTTGCTTGCCTAGAAAATGCTTCTTGATATAAGAATTTTAAGTTATTTTGACTAGAAAGAAGACAACAAATCTAAGTAAGAAAAGCTTTTTTTTGCTGTGTACCATGTAAAAAAGCTCATCTAAAACTGGTTTCTTGAACATGAATATGCTTTCACTAAATTGAAATGGCCACTACAGTCACCAGACCTCAACCCAATAGAGCACCATTGAGAAATGAAAGATTTTAATCATAGCCAACAAATCTGCAGCAACTCCGTAATGCTAACCTGTCAGTATAAACCAAAATGAATATTTCCAGCACACTTGTTAAATTAGTGCCAAGAAGAATTAAGTCAGTTCTGGCGGCAAATGCTAGTCACTAGCAAGGTGTATCTAATAAAGTGTCCAATAAGTGTAGTTTCCTCAACTATTACAACAACCTTCAAGTATCATCTTCCAAGTCTTCTAGTACAGTACACGGTGGACCATTGTAAGCCATTTAGGCTGGATAGAGAGCTAGCAAATGCACAGGGACTCTTCAAAGCAGACAGAGCTGTAAACTGAACCACGATGTGCCTAATGTGTCTCAGCTGCTGGGAGACGGCAGAGTCCGTGCTGTGCCGGGGCTGATGGGATTGAGTCTACAGGCAGCTGACAGCATTTGTTTGAGACTGAGCCACTGCAGCGATCGCTGTGGGTCGTCTCTGTCAAAACCAACCTCCTCGAGTGAACATTTCAAAAGAAGAAAACAAAAGAAAGGAATCCATGAAAGCCACAATCCAACTCAAACAAATGTGGATAGTAAATGCTTTCCAGCTCCATGTGAGGGTGGATGCTGGTTTAAAAAGGTGGATGCTGCTTGATGTGAAACTGTACACAGACTAAACCCAGATGCACTGAACCAGACAAAACAAAAACATATTGATTTATACTTAGTAGGTGCAAACAATGGGCAGCACGACACTTCAAATTTAAGGCAAAACCAGAGGTGCCTGTATACCGCATTACATACAAATAATAATAACAACAAAAAATAGATAAAATCAAATAAAAGAACATCTACTGTATTTTCCAGATCATAAATTGTGGGTTTTATTACCTGAAACATGTCACTTGCAATCCAAAATGGCCTAATGTAAAGTCCTACAAGCAAACCAAGCCAAGTATGAACATATTTGAATCTGTGCAAAATAAAGGAGGAATGAAAGTATCTGAACTATGCATTTCTCACATACCATTTGTTTAGACTTGACCTTTAAAATAATGTTTTTTATTTGTAAATTTGTATTGATTCATCCTTATATTGCTAAATTATATTTTTCTGTTCTAATTACTGTTACGTTTAAAGGACTTGCTTTAGAGTAAAAAGACTTAAACAACATATTTACATTTTAAATGATTAAATGGTACTTACTGTATTCACCTAATTCTCCGTGTACGAGTGGGTGTAGCCATTTGAATCTTTTTGGCTCAAGATTTCCGGTCTCATTCACTTCCATTCATTTTTAGATGCTAAAAACAGCTTGTTTTGCTGCTTGATGTTGCAAACTGACATTTTCTTTTTATATTATTCTACTTTTTCTGTATAGTCATGCAAACACTTGTTTGTAGAGCAAGTAATTTGACTGTTTTCTGCCGTTTGTTATTCCTAGCCATTTCTCCCATAGGCGGCTAAATCGGAAGTTCTAAAACAATCGCCAAAATGAGCGCACTTCCGCATTAAAGAATAAAGTCAATACACAAATTCAACTTATACATTTTTTTCTTTAAAAATGCAATTAAGAATTTGCAGAAAATATGATTAAAATATATATATATATGCCATAGGGCTGGGCAATAAAATCGGTATCAGTATTTATTGACCAAACACCATTGTCAATAACGATAAAAAAAAAGTTTGGTATGAAGTTTTGGTATGAAGTTCTGTTATGAAGGCTATAGTTTTATTAAAAATGTGGCTGCTGAGCACGCGCTTTGGAAGGAATGCCAATAAATTTAGGGTGTAAGTTTGTCATTACCAATGGAAGCGCACACGTGACAAAAAACATCTGAACAAAAAAAACATCTGAACGTCGGCACCAATGGAGTAGTGGTTAGTGAGTCGACACATGCATTCCGGTGCTCACGGCGACCCAAGTTTGTCTCCTGCCTCGAGGTCCTTTGCCGATCCTTCCCCTTTCTCCGCTCCCCACAGTTTCCTGTTGATACTATCTAAAGGTAAAAACTCCTAAAAAATTTTTTTTAAAAAAACATCAACTTTTCCGAATGGCGCAAGCACATCCTGCTTCACAATTTGTATGGAATATACGCAGTTCAGTAATGGCAGACTAATTACACAGTGCATCCAAACACTGCAGTGCTTTTTTACTTTTCTCCATTTACTTGAATCATAGCTGCAACAATGGTTTGTCCGATTGTCATCCTCTGAGAAAACGGTTGATGGTTACCTAGTTACGAGAGACACCATAGAAAACGGTGAAGGAGACCACACGTTCAAGCTTGTAACTTCAGGTCAGAATAATAAAACACGCGAAATTAGAGTTGTATAGCAGCAGTGAGGAGATTGTAAATAAAATAATTTTCTTTTCTTGTGCATCCTAGCCACTATCTCCCCATCTGAAAGATTTTATAGCATAGAGTTAATACAGTCCGTCAATTTCACAATTTGTAATGTTGCAGTATGTATTTGAATAGTGATGGTGAGTTCCTTTACTTGAAAGCTCAGATATGATTATCATCATATGTTTTGTTTACAGAGTTTGAGGTTTACTGTATCATTATCGTTGACATTTTACAGATGTTGATCTACCTTTACCATCGCACACACTTTGTAACATTTTATGTATCAAGTTTAAGAGTCTCTTTAACACTTATGTTTATTTTATTATAAAGAGATAAGATATTTTGTTTAAATATTTTTGTTTTTGACTATTAAAACTATTTGCCTTAGTAATGTTTGTAAATGAAAATAAAGTGGTTAAATAACAAAAAGTCCTGATATTCCTAAGTGGATTGTAAAAAAAAAATTCAATAAATATCGATACCAAATGATATGAAACATATCAAACACCAGCCCTAAAATGCCAGGACGAAAAATTACCTAATAATAAGTAACACATTAAGTTAGTAAACATTAATTGTTAGTTTCTGTAAGTGCAGTTCCATTCGAAATATGTACAAATTTATTACCAAAATCAAATCTGTAATTGTTAGTATTGAGATTAACCTTAGCTAAAATTCTTATTATTAGCTAAAGTTAGCAAATAAAACATTTTTTATTTAGTCAATTTGGTCATAATACAGGGAAACTTTAGGCAATGCTACATAAAAACAATAGTAATTCCTATATTTCCTTTACACTATCATAAAAGAGTTCAAGAGGGTAGACCTGTGGGTGTTAAACCTTCAAAACAAACATTTCGGGAACAAACTGTCGATTGATCTTGACGCTGGCTTTGGTTAGTATGTTGAATGCTGGGGAATTGTGCTGTGTGTTGCTGGGTGGTTGGAGCCAGTGGGGAGCCTGTTCCAGATCCACTGAGGTTAAATACAGAGGGACCGAGTCGCAACCCCGTTCCACCCGGCTGGGCCTGAAAACAGCCAGTCAGCCGAATGCTAAACATAAGTGACAAATGCCGTCTGACTCAAATCACCTTCCATCAGACCACATGACTGCCTCCCACTCAGAGAGAGAGAGAGAGAGTGAGAGAGAGAGAGAGAGAGAGGGAGGGAGAGAGAGAGAGAGAGTGAAATGCATAGAAACAGTGCTGTGTAAAGATAAAACACTTTCTCCAAGTGCTTCAAACTACTGTAAATCAATGCAATAACTACATCTGTCTCAATGTATTTGTATAGCTCACAGAACTAAAGCTTCAGATATGAATGTGCTTGATCATGGCTGACTCACTGGAAAATATGTAAGATGGAAGCTAATGTATTAAAAGAATGGATTAAACATATTTGCTGTACATATTACTGGACTTTGGTGATGGTTGCAACCAACATATGCTTTTTTTATTCCTATGATGATGAATTTTTGCATGTTTTTGTTTAATTTTTTTCTGTTTATTTATTTTTTTGAACAAAATTAATACATAAAAAGACAATCTTTTTTATTTCTGCATATTAGCTGTTATTTAATGATAGCTAATGATACCGTTTAGAAGTGAATGAGTGAATTTTACTAGTGTTTTGAAATGTTAGCATACAAACCATCAAGCTAACATTAATAATACAGTCTACAAAACTCTAATATATTAATTTTATAGGACCGCAAAATGGACAGAGCATTATAAAAAGCTGATACACAGCTCAAAATTAAACAGCAAGTTCAGCTGAAATAAAACAACCCACTTTAAAATTCCTCCACAGTAATGACACTATAATTTAAAATCAGCAAAAAAGCTGATTGTAAAACAACAGAACAGCTATCATTGTGAAAAGGGGCCAGCACATTCAAACATGTGTGTGAATTCAAGAAGCATTTTACTCATGTGGATCAAGGCTTTCAAAGAAAACTAGGCCACTGCCAGCTTTGATGTCTTAATTGTGAGCCTTTTTTTAAATGACAAAGAGATGTGCAGGCCTATTTATGGAACAAAAGGCAGATTGAGCCAGAGTATTGGAAAGAGGGAGAGAGCATAATAGAATGATTTGTGACAATATTTAATTTTAAAACAAAACAAAAATTCTGAACACAAGCGTTTCATTAACATTAAAACTGCCAGGAGTCAGTGTATTCCTAAACTTGCAAGAGGATGTCTTCAACAATGATGCTGAGCAATTCCAAGACACAGCATTTACTGATGACACCACTTTTGATAAAGCCATCACTCAAGGCATTTAATCGCAAGTTTACAAGGTGACAAGCTTTATGCATAAATAGTTTTTTTTTCATTTTTCAGCAAATAATCATCTAATTATACTGTAAAATAATATCTGATACTCCAATTCTCAAATATGTGTAAGAATATGTACTGCATAATTTGAACAGCTTAGTAATAATCATATTATTTGATCTATTACAGGTGACATTTAAGTGCACTGCAGTGGAAAGATAAGAGCTGCTAGATTTACAACATGAAGCATTAGTTCATCAACCTTTCCCAAAAGACATGTAAGAAGGTGGCTGTTTAACTGGGAGAAGAATAGAGTAAATGATGCAAAAAAGACAGAACAACAATAAAGGCATTATGTAGACAAATTTGGCCTCTTGGTGCTTAAAAGCTGCAAATGGACTATTTTTAATCTTAACTTTGAACAACAATGGGTTATAAATAACATGATTTTAGTCATGTTATTTACCACAACCATGACAGTTGTGGGTAGGGCTGTGAGATTACAATCATGATTTGAAACGTTGCAATTAGCTAAATCGCGAGAAGCTGTGATATGAAATATATATGTATCATATAATTTCCCCCACCCAGAGCAAATGCGAGACTGCCATTTGTGTGTGACAGTTTTACTAGCCAATCGAGTGAGCATTTTTTCGTTCTGGCCAATCAGAATTTTTTTTAAAAGCCCTCAATAAAACAAACAAACAGGAAAGTGCGGACAAGTGAGATGATGACGTCTGCCGCTTCAGAAGCATTAATAGACAAATTCATATAAAAAAAAAGTCACACACTGAACAAAAACAGGTAATTTGTAAGAGCTGTCGCAGAATTGTTGCCACAGCTCGAGGAAATACAACAACCAGCACCTAAAAAAGCACCTCAGGCATATGAGGAGTGTCTTGCTAAAAAGTCAACTAAAAGTGTTGACAGTGATGCTCAATCTAGTAGCTAGCAATAGCAAGTACAAATTCAACATTGTTTGCAGCTGTTACACCATATGAAAAACATCACAAGGGCACCATGAGAAAAAATTGTGTTTAATTTCTAAATATTTATGAACAAACCAGTATAAAAGTTGGAGTTAATATCTTTTTAGTTCCCTTTTTAACTAACACTAAGATACAGAATATTGAGCTGAAGCTTGACTACAAAATTAAACCGCAAATCAAATCAAAATCATAATATCTGAAAAAAAAATAAAAATTTAATTTAATAATTAAAAAAGACAAAACGCAATTACAGTAGATATTTTCTCAAATCGCACAGCCCTTGCTGTGGGTACATTCTCTTTGTGGTGGTTCAAGTGTGAAATCCTGATATAAATAGAGGCTCTCAGAGCGCAGGCCTACCTGAGGGCTGATGCTGGGGCCGTAACCCACTCCAGGAGATGCCATTGAATGAGGGCCCATAGGCGAGCTGATGACGGAGAAGGGAGAGCCCAGACCATTCATGGGTGAGCTCAGAGTGCTAATGGGGGAGTGCAGGGACCCCGAGGGGCCTAATGAAGTTGGACTCAGAAGTGACGGGTGCATTCCCCGGTGGGACGTGGGTGAGCTGAGAGGAGAGGACGTCACCTGTCCAGTGCAGTCTGTGGGGAGGAAAGTAGAAAGAAGCGGTGAGAACATTTACCTTAAGTCTGAAACAATTTGGCTTCCCAAACAACTATTTCCATGTATAATGGCATAAAACCAGAAACTAGGAGACCATACACCTGCAACAGGCTCGTTTCACACACACTTACTGAATCTCTCATTGCATGATTATTTTGAGAAAGAAAAAAAAGACAGATGGTCACATGGGTGCACTGCACTTCATCATCTACTGCAGGTCACAAACTAGAACGTAATGAATCATTTACCATAAATTAATATAATTACAAACATTTCTCTTTCATATGAAGAAGCTGAGCTGAAGGATTTCATGTTTTTTTTATGTGTTTTCTCCTTGTAAATTATTATACTCTAAATACATTTACATCTTTACTGGAACAATTACAACCAAATACTGTAAAATATATTTGAATGCATTTTAGCAATTTTGAGTGGATTATTTAAAAAAATAAACTAGTTTCAGGAAAAGCAGGAGATGACTCCTGAAATGATGCACTTTATTGGCATTTATGATTGTTCAGATCTTTGTAGAAAAGGACAAATCAGAGAACAGACTTCTTGAATTTAAAACGAACGGCTCTAATCTAGTGCTTGTTTACGGGCTCTGTGAATGCTCCAGAAAACACAGAGAGAGACCGAGAGTGAGATTACAAGGTCAAGGGCCCCTAAGGATGCCTTCTGATTATCTCATTTTCTGCTTGCGTACTCTTCCTCTCTTCTCAGCCCATTCTGCGCTCTCTGATTCTCCTTGAACCTGTCCGTCATGCTGTCAGCTGTCATCCAGAGACGATGGAGGTACATCTGTCAGTCTTGCTTGGGTGACAAGGCCATATTTCCAGTGTCCATGACTGCATGATTTCCCTCTCTCTAACCTTGTCCTGATCTCCTTATACTTGACACTCTTTCATCTAGTTCTTACTTCCTTTACATCTTGCCCTCCCAAACCTGCAGGCTTTACATTCATGAATCTTTCTACATTTCATTACAGTAATCCTTTTCTTTAATAATTGGAACGGGAATAAAAATTTAAAGCAGTACCACAATTTGCACTGTGTTTGACACACATGTATATAGTAGTGCTGGGCGAAATTGCAAACAAAACTATCACAATATCATGTTTCATTTAATTCGATATCGATAATTATTGAATATTTTTTACCAATACATTAAGGAATAATAGGATTTTTTATTTATTTAACCACTTTATTTGAAAAAACAGAAATATTTAAACAAAATATCTGATCTCTTTATAATAAAATAAACATGTGTTAAAGAGACTCTTAAACTTGATAAAATGTTACAAAGTGTGTGCAAATCTGAGATTTCAAGTAAAGGAACTCACCATCTTTATTCACATACATACTGCAACATTACAAATTGTTAAGTTGAATGATTGTATTACCCTATGCTAAAAAAATCTTTCAGATGGGGAGCTAGTGGCTGGAATGCACAAGAAAAGAAACCAAAAAGCCACTCTAGCGACATCCTTACATCCTTTTTTATCTACAATCTCCTCACTGCTGCTAGCCACTGCACTAATTTTCGTGTGTGTTGTTATTCTGGCCTGAAGTGACAAGCGCAAGAGTTTGGTTTCCTTCACCATTTTCAATGCACTTTGCGCTCTTGCTCCCCTGGCGCTCTCGTAACTAGTGTTATGACTAAAGTTTATTTTATTTTTAATTTTTTTGTTGCGCATTGCATGTGTCTTTTTTTTCTTTGTCCCGCCTTCTTTGTTTTCTGTTATTCCATAGGCTCCCATGCTAACATGATCAAAGCTCTGATTGGCTGCTGGTCGCGGAGGTCTATAAAAAGGAACTTCTGGCAGGGTTCAGGCATATCATTTGTGGTGCGCCGGTTGCTGGCAGTGGAGAGCTCCTGGATTTTCCCTACCCCTCCGGCCAATGACCAACCTTTAGTCTTGCACAACTGTTCATGTACTTTATGCTTACAACTTTTTGAGAGTTTGAGCTTGTAGGGGTGGCCTGCCAATTTGTGTGATTATTTTGACTTTGTTTATGTTTAGGGAGGAAGGTAAGCTTCCTGTATTTTTCTTTAAATATTTATAGGTAATCTAGTTCATTTACTTTGTAGATTCTTTTGTTTGTTATTTTGGCCTGTGGCCACCCTCAAGAGATGCTCTTTTATTATTATTTTTTTATATATATATAATAAATCTATTCAATTACATTCAATTAAATTTCTGAGTTTGGTTGTCAACCGAAGGGGATCTAAGGGGAAGTTTTTTTTTTGTTTGGGAAATCCACCATCAACAGCATATTTTTTTCCTGTTTATTATGCCTATGTTGCTTTCCCCTAGACTTGGGGTGTAATAATAGCCAACCATCAACCATATTCTCAGAGGATGACAAACAGACAAACCATTGCTGCAGCTCCGATACAAGTTTATGGAGAAAAGTAAAAAGCACTGCAGTGTTTAGATGTGCTGTGTTTATCTGAGGTGATTAGTCTGCCGTTATTACTGAAATGTGTATATTTCATACAAAGTGTGAAGCCGATTGGTTAGTTCTACTTGCATGAATTGCGGTGCGCTCGGATATTCGGAAAAGTTCAAATGTTTTCAAGTAGGTGAGGCTGGAAAATGTGCGTACGTCACGTGTGCACCGCTTGAACAACATATGTCGCTCCCATAGACGTGTTGTGCAAGGTGTGTGCCTCCATTGGAAATGACAAACTTACACCCTAAGCTTATTGGCATTGCTTCCAAGGCGCACACTCAGCAGTCACATTTTAATAAAACTATAGCCTTCATACCGATTATTTTTTTATTTTAATCAATATTGACAATGGTGTTTGGTCAATAAATATCGATACCCATTTTATCGCCCAGCCCTGCTATATAGTATGTATTATTATTTCAATTTATATGAAAACTTTTTCTATGTTCTTCAGAATTCTTTGGAAGCCAATTTTAAACTTTTTCTGTAATTATCAGTTTGATCTTATTATTCTGAGAAAAAGTTTTGCACTAGTGACTTTTTCATTGTGATTCTTGAATGTTTCTCTATAATGTGCATCTCAATTCTGAGTTTTTATCTTTCAATTTCAACTTTTTTCTTTACAACTACAAGTAAAATGCTTGTAATTGTGAGTTCATGACTTGAGATGGTGATTTATAACATCAAGTTTGAGAAAAAAAAGCCATATTGTCAGATAAAAAGCAAATTTATATTTCACAATTCTTATTTTATTCTCAGTACTGTGAGATATAAACCTGTGAATGAAAATATTATGGAACTCAATGCTTTATGACACACACACACACGAGCACCTAAAAAGGTCAAATTTGTTAGCTATAACTAATAAAAGCCAGGAAAAAAAACAAGAAGAAGAAGAAACACTGGACAGGATCAAGACTGATTATCCTTTTCCAAAATAATCACTGAAGAAAGAAAGAGCAAAAAACTCATGTATTTCCTGAATTTACACAAATACGCATGTCGCCGAGACTCACACCAGGCTAGCTTCATAAGGGAGCTGCACAGAATAAGGATGATGTATTACTCAATTAGGTGACAGTTGAGAAAAACAGCATGTCCAGTCTGTGTTTTCCAGGAGCTCTGTGTCTCCACTTGCCCGATGTCACTTCACAGTATCTTGTGATGGATTCCAGGCCAAAAGGCACTAGAGAGGGCGGACAAAGTATATAAAGGAGTGAGCTTGTCAGCGGGGTTTGCTAGCGGCTGCCTGCCTGCCAGATCCGCCACGCAAAAACACTTCCCCTACATCCTGCCCTCCTCCGGAGCACTTCCTGCAAACAGCCCCAAATCAGCTGCTTCTGTCGCTGCATTCATATACTTGTTCACACCCGCCGACTGCCAAAATAAAAAAGACATTAATTAATTCTCCAATGTCACGGTGTCACATAAACAGGAAAACACGCTTTCCCAGCACATGCAAGCGTAACGAAATCATTATTCTGTCTAATGAGGGTTTTATGTTGAGGTGATAAGACCCCCAGAGATGGTGGTCCTGCTTCTGCGGCAAAAACACTTTGATGCCGATCTGTCAGCGGGCAGATGCAATGCACTGGGGACACGCAGCTGATTCAGGGTCAGTGGGAGAGTCTGATGCCATATCCTAACCAGGTGTAAAGAGTCAGCTTTTGAACACCCAGCTGTTTTTGTTTTTAATTATAGATCATTTATATCAAATATGCAGCGTTTTATTGGACATTTTGTACTGATTGAAATATATACATATGATAGAAAATAACTTTATTAAAAATATAGTGAAAGTAATGATAAAAATTATACTTATTTAAAATTGAAATATAAAACGTATAATGGAGTGTTATGACGCATTTAATGGTCATCATAATTTCAAATCCTTGAAAGTTTTTAATATTTTGATTTGAATAT
>CAIGQZ010032312.1:10892556-10903528 GCA_903798205.1 Danio tinwini
CCAGCATTATGGATGTGACATTTGCAATAAAATCTCAAAACATAAATTGACAGAGGAAGTATATGTTAACATTATATTGAAACATCTGTTTTTTATTTTCCAAAACAACTGACCACAGAGTTATGGGAGCAGAAAAATATCAACCTGTAAACTATTTTTATATTTTAAATAAAGAAAATAAGCATGCGTTATGGATGTGACAAAAAAAAAAAAACGTCTGTGAGTTTACAGTAAACAACACACTTTGTAGAAATTATGTGACTTAAACTGCACAACCCAAAAGAAATGATGCTAATCAAAAGGAGAAGAGTTGTCTTACTATAGAACATACATGACTGATTTTATTTGATTTTATAATTTTGCATTTATAAGGAAAAAGCTTTGTTATGGATGTGACGTCTCTCCGTTATGGATGTGACGGATGTGAAATTGCCACTTGTGTGACTTTGGTAAATCAAATATAATTGTTTGAAAACATTTTTGAGTATTTGTAAAGCACTGTAAAATACAAGCCTACACTTTACATTGATACACCAATATCAATGGTTTTGATATTTTGGCGAAAACTTAATTATTTTCACGGCAAGGTTGACATTTGCATGGATTTGCCCATATATTATATTAACTTTCAATTGAATTGAATTCATGTTTGTTTCTATAGCGCTTTTACAATGTAGATTGTGTCAAAGCAGCTTCACATAGAAGTTCTAGTAAAGTCCAGATTTCAGAGTATATGTACTTTGTGTCAAATTACAAAAAAAAAAACAAAAAAAAAAACGAATTACCGCTTATGCAAGGTGTTTCTAATGCAGCTTCTATGGGGCTAAATAGAAGTAAATTTGACGTGATTCTCTCTTCTGGCTGCCATCATCAGTCTCTTTTTTCCTTTTTCTGAAAGTCTTGATAACATCATCATGGAGTTTTTATTTTTTTTATTTCAGCAAATAGGATTGTAAAAAATGATTTGTTGTACTCTCCGATTCACTGCGCTCTAAGTTTACCCAACCATGACGCCTTCCGCTACTGAAAAACACGAAAATGTGAAAAGGGCCTATTTGCATTTAAATTGAAAATGAAAAAAGTATAAATAAATACAATCTGAAATAAAATGCATACATTTATATGCATTTTAAACCACACACCTACACAGTTTAAAGTTTATGAATAGTTTTATATTTTATCATTTTATTTTAGCACATTTAATAGCACAGTTCCTATTTCTAATAAACAAAATATCAAATATACTTATGTGTTTATTTTGTCTACAAATAGTTTACATAAAAGAAAACATAAATGTAAAAATTATAATATAATAGTATTATAAAATAATAAAATAATAATAACAAATATAATCATAATTTATTATATTAAACATGACATATTTTTGGTTGCATTATTTCTGTAGTACACAAACATGCATGTGTATGTGCACACTTTATGTATACTGTGCTGCCAGTTGGTGGTATGTTCCTCTCTATGAAGGCCAGGGTTGCCAGATCAGGATTACAGATGGATAAAAGGGGCTCTTACTTAATCCGCCCCAGAGAGGGGCACAGCTGGTGGAAAACAGGATAGAGAGAGAGAAGAAAAATGGACAGACAAAAAAACAACAGACTTCCATCCACACTGACATTATACTGAAAGTTAATTCAAACTAAAAATAATTATTTAAAAACAAGACTGCTGGTCTGAACAACATTTAAAAAAAAAGCAAATAACTAGTTATTGTAAATAATCAGGCTTAAAGGGATAGTTCCCCAAAAATGTTCTCAACATTTGCGCACCCTCAGATGATTCTAAATCTTTAGATGATTTTTTTCTTTTTCTGTTGAAGACAAAAGTAGTTATTTTGAATAATGTTGGTAAACTGTAGCCATTGGTATTCATAGCAGGACGAATTTCAATGGCTATCAGTTTACAAAATTCTTCTGAAACAGGTCTCAAAATATCTGTAGCTTGTTAAACAGAAAATGATAAGCTATACTAGTCAACCTCATTGACCTCACTGATCTACCTTGTTTAAACCTAATGACACTGCATCCATTTCAGTCTTTCCTGTCTCTTGCAATTCTTTAACCTATTTCTTATTATCTCTCATTGTCTGAACCTGTTTGGTTGTAAAGAGAAGCATGTTTTATCTGAGAAAGCGTCTGTATAATCATTGGGGTGTCGTGCTACCTGAAGCTCAGCGGATAAATATGCTTGCTAGATTAGATAAGAGCAGGTAAGACAGAAAGCAGAGCCCTGGCAGCGTTTGAATAAGAGTGGCAGTCCTCCAAACATCACCCTGTGCCAACACGGCTGTCATCTGCTGCCGATCACCTCCGAGGCATCTGACAGGTACCAACCAGCAAATAAATCAGCATGAATCACGATCATTATTTCAATCTGTCTGCACCAGGATGTATTGCAGAAAGGTGCACTGCATAATGCACAAGTTGTCTATTTTCTAATCGTAAATAAATGATCCAATACATGTCATATTTTAATATATTTTAACATTTTAAATTATTATACTGACAATTTACTGACAATTTAGTGATAATAAATATATATATATATATATATATATATATATATATATAAATAAAATTAATATATATATTCTTATCTAAGATCTTACTTTATTTCAAGTACCTAACAAAAACACAGAGAGTCACTTGCCTTTATCTGCCGCAAAACATTAAAAACATTCAGAACATAACGCAATGTCTGCAGAAGTCGTTTTTGGTGGAGACAAGCAGACATTATCACTGTTTGCACTGAGTCAGTCCCGCTTGTCGCCAAGGTAGGTGATACACAGACATACGCACACGAATAAATGTTATGAAAACTAAAGTTTGTTGAACCGTAATGAACCATACCAGAGTTTGCACGAACCGTACCCCAGACCACGTCTTTCAGGCAGACTCGGGTACAGTTCATGAGTGCGCACCCAAATTCAGAAGACACGTTCACACTAGCTAAACGTACCATACTTTGAAGTCAATCGAACCCGGGTGCAGACCAAAAGTGCTAGCGTGAAAGCACCCTATGATGTACAGTGCCCTTTGTTTTTTTTGAAAGGGGCTTTGAATAAAATGTATTATTATTATTACAAATGTATTATTTATTACTATAAATAATGTTTTTTTCAAATAAATAATTTCTTTAAAAATTTGACTTCAAAATAGATGTTGAGCATGCGAGTTTCAATCATTTCTGAAGAAAAAATATTTGGACATTTTAAATCTTCAAAATATGTAATGTAATGTTTTTTTTTTTTTTTTTTTTTTTAAATATATAGCACATTTATTGTGCATGGCTATACACCCAAAGTGCTTCACAATCATGAGGGGGGTCTCACCACACCTTGCAGCATCCACTTGGATGACTATTCCACTATTTAATTAATTAATGATTTATTAAAGGCAAAACCTTTAATATATATTTTTTCCATTGGTACAAGTAGTGCTGGAATTCCACTTTGTCCTATTATCAAAATATCAATATACTTCAATAATACAATACAATATCTAAAAATATATTTTGAGACCTAGGTTTTTTGGTTGTTGTAATATTTTACAAAATAGTTAGGACAGATCAATTAATTAAGCAAATTATAATATGTATAGTATGTGTGTTTTCAAAATTCTAATTTTACTTTTTTACATTATAGATCATCCACTTTTGCATGAATATGAAGTGAATGTAATGTAAATTCAGGTCTACGTAAAATTTTTTTTAAAAATAATCAGCATCCTTGGCTCTATAACAGTGCTCTAAATGACATTTGTAGAGAATGAAGGGACACAGTGAAGGTGAAAGGAAAGAAAGAGATCTCCTGTTCACCGTCACATGATACCTGAAAACCTCTCTCTCTTACACACACACACACACACACACAGACACAGACACAGACACAGACTTCTGCACACTATCATGTTGGGTCTGCTGGTGCGATGACTGCATGACTAATGTTTGCACTTGAAAGGAGCTGAATGGGTGTGATTGGTCGGGAGAGCCTCTCTTGTATTCTTCTGATCTCCGCTTCACAGGTTTGCTGTGACAGGCGCTTTAACCACAGTTTCATATTCATTCCACTTATTGCTCTGGGCCGGTTACATCATTGCTGGAGAACAAAGTGAGCATGCATTCCTGTAGCAAGATAAACAGAGTCCATAAATGACTGCCACGGTTAGCTGTAATTCGTCAGGAAAACACGGGTGGGAAAGAACCCTACAGGTGGGTGTTGAACTAGATAAATATGCAAAATTGTGTTTGTGAAGAAAAGGGTGCTTTAAACAATGCCTTTTGTTCACTGTATGAACAAACTTTTTTCAAATATCATTGTGTTCCACATAACAATGAAAGTTATACAGGTTATGACAATATAATGGCGAATAAATGACCAGATCTTTTTATAAAGGTCATGAACAGAAGTGTTAAAACATGATACACTCACCGGTCACTTTATTAAGCATAAGGTGCTTAATAAAGTGACCGGTGAGTGTATCATGTGTTAGTACCGGGTTAGACCCCTTTTTCCTTCAGAACTGCCTTAATTCTTCGTGGCATAGATTCAACAAGTTGCTGCAAATATTCCTCAGAGATTTTGGTGCATATTGACATAATAGCATCACGTTGCTGCAGATTTGTCGGCTGCACATCCATGATGTGAATCTCTTGTTCCACCACATTCCAAAGGTGCTCTATTAGAGTTCTGGTGACTGTTGAGGCCATTTGAGTACAGTGAACTCAATGTCATGTTCAAGAAATCAGTCTGAGATGATTCAAGCTTTATAATTACATGAGCTGGAAGTAGCCATCAGAAGATGGGTATACTGTGGTCATAAAGGGATGGACATGGTCAGCAACAATACTCAGGTAGGGTGTGGCATTATCACGATGCTCAATTGGGACTAACGCCCCATTCACACAGCGTCAGTCAATAAGATCGCTGTATGCAAATGCACCAGCTCAGACAGTGGCCTATTGCTGCCTAATTTAATTGGCTGACACTGCTATGATGATCATGTCAGCCCCAACTTTAGACACGCCCTCTGTCAAGCGTTGGCGCTGAAGCCTTGTGTGAATGGGGCGTAATGGGCCCAAAGTGTGCCAAGCAATTATCCCCCACACCATTACACCCCCACCACCACCAGCCTGAACCATTGATACAAAACAGGATGGATCCATGCTTTCATGCTGTTGACGCCAAATTCTGACCATACCATACAAATGTTGCAGCAGAAATCGAGACTCATCAGATGAGGCAACGTTTTTCCAATCTTCTATTGTCCAATTTTGATGAGCCTGTGCGAATTGTAGCCTCAGCTTCCTGTTCTTAGCTGACAGGAGTGGCACCCGGTGTGGTCTTTTGCTGCTGTTGCCCATCCGCCTCAAGGTTGGACGTGTTGTATGTTCAGAGATGCTCTTCTGCAAACCTCGGTTGTAACAAGCGGTTATTTGAGTTTCTGTTGCCAGCTTGAACCAGTCTGGCCCTTATCCTCTGACCTCTGGCATCAACAAGGTATTTGCGCACACAGAACTGCTGCTCGCTGGATATTTTCTCTTTTTTTGTACCATTCTCTGTAAACCCTAGAGATGGTTGTGCGTGAAAATCCCAGTTGATCAGCAGTTTCTGAAATACACCAGCTCGTCTAGTACCAACAACCATAGTCAAAGTCACTTAAATCACCTTTCTTCTCCATTCTGATGCTTGGTTTGAACTGCAGCAGATTGTCTTAACCATGTCTACATGCCTAAATGCATTGAGTTGTTGCCATGTGATTGGCTGATTAAAAATTTGCATTAAAAAGCAGTTGGACAGGTGTACCTAATAAGTGTAGAACAGAATAATTCAAAGCATCCTTGTTAGTCTAAAACAGTTTATATTGCCTTTAAGTAACAGTGTTTAAACTCTGCTTCCAGAGAAGATGAACAATGCCTGCTTTTAAATTGCTGCCTATCTACTTCACATCTATCTACTGAACTCGTCTACTTGGATGACAACCTCAAAACTCCTGAAGAGCTTTCAATTTGCTGTTATATGCATCGACTTTCAGCCAGCAGTCCATGGGTGTGATGTTTGAGGCTGAGACTATAGCTTTCCTCACTGTCTGAATTCGACTGGTCCAGGAATGTCCTGTTGGTGCTAAAAGCTAGCAGGCATCTGCAACAGCAGCATTTGCATTATGAATGGAAAACAGGAGCTGAGCTGCAGAGGGCTGAGAGCCTGCAACAGCTGTTCATCTCTATAATTCATCCTCTAACGCCAGAGAAGAGGACGGAGATCATGAGAGGGAAAACTTCAGGTCTGAATAGTTGCCGTCACAGGTGGCTGTCAACTAATGGAGGGGTTTAACAAAACATAAATAAAAGAGGTAAAACTTTTTTTTTTATCGACTAGCAGGCTGAATGTCTTGTCAACTTCAAGGGATACAGTGCTCAGCATATACAAGTACATCCCCCCACAAATCTCTCTTTTAAATTAATATTTTCTATAGGATGCTTTACAATATTATATTTGTACATATACATTAGTTTAGTCAGTACTAAAGCCAAATCTGGAGCTTATCTAACAAAATAACTTACAAAAATGGTTAAAAAATTAGTAGTCCAAATTAATATGTTAGGGAAAAATATAAAATAATATTTTCAAAAGTAGCAAAAATCAAGAGAAACCAAAAATATATAACATTTTGTAGTTTGTAATTTTGAATGAATTTAATTATATTATCTTTCCATTTCTAAAGATGTTATGTGCATGACATACTATTTTAATAAATATATCTGTTTAATAAATCTGTTTTGTTAAAATGCACCAATATATATTACCCATATTCACTGATAAATGGAGAAGTTTTCAAAATGGGGTGTACTCAATTATGCAGAACAGTTACTCAAGTCTGCAGTTCACCCATCCTAACATTCTTTTCCCAAAACAGCTAGTTGGAGTGCAATTGAGGAGACAAAAGCAAAAGAAAACAAAACTAAAAAACAAATCAATTGTGAGGCCAAAATCCTTCACAGACAAATGTAAAATGAGACAAGTTTTGTTCTGATGCAAAAAGGTTTAAATAAACAAATAAAATAGATCAATTACATTTATAAACAAACTTCATGCTGTCCAATCATGTGTGACTGTGTGAACATAAAAGTACTTTCAACATCCCTGATGCCCAAATAAAATTAGACCCCACTGACTTTCTTATTATGTGCAAAACATTTTCAAAACATCTGTGCTCAATTGTACTTGGAATGGAAAGCTGCTACCTTGCAGTAACAGCATTTTAATATCTACAAGTTCTACTAGTTAAACGCGGGTCCTTCAAAGCCTGCCTGACGTTAAAAACAATGCCCAATGGATTCATCATAACAAGTGATTGAACTAAGCCCAACATGCAAAGCACTGATCCCTTCCTAGCTTTTCCCTATACTATACTTGAGGGAATTTTCCTCTCATGCTCAGCAGCCAATCTCCAGCACTTTTCCAGGAAAGTCCTGGTCACTGCTCGTCTCCCCTGACGACAACTACAAAAGACGCAAATAAACCTCTCCCAACACGTCCACCCAACAGAGACTTTCAAGTAATATACAAAAAAAATGTTGGGAGTTTTAGAGCCTTTGAGAAGTAAAAAAATAATGTTTTGTTTTGTTTTTTATTATTTTTTAGAAGTGACACACACAATCTATTATTCATAAAGATGTTTGGCACTGGCTGCCGTGCCTTTTTGAAGCCCACAGATTGTGGGCGCTCTGACGGCAAGATGAAACGGATATAATTTGCATCTCTCTGAAACTGCTCAGGTCTATTCGAAGGTAAGGACGAGCGAGAGGAAGAGGGGGGAAAAAAACACAGCAACTTCCTGAGGAACTTTCAAGCCGGAGTTTAAATTAATGCAGTGACTAAAAATACGAACTGGCAGCGAGGGAAAATGGAGACTCTATTTTGGAGGGTTTGACTTGCTCTGGTGAAAAACAGCAGACTAGTGATGAGCAAACAGCTGTCTTGGCATCCGCCGCTGTACAGAGAGACAAGACTTAGCAAATAACAAGCTACATATACAGTATTTACAGTATATCGCGCCTCTTTGACAGTCATCATTAGTGTTATTCTCATCACCGCCCTCTTAAACTGCAGCTGCTGTTTATTGTTGTGGATGCACAATAATCTTTGTTTACTGTGTGGAAATTTTTCAGCGTGTGAATGCAAAGACATAAGGTCTAGCGTGGGCATTAATCAGACTTTTTTTTTTCAGTGCGTGTTTGTATAAACAGGTTAATCTGCCGCGCGCTGTGTAAGCAATGGAAGTAAATAGAGCTGGCTGATGTGTTTACACTGACTCTGGGAGTGCTGGCGGTCAGGACGGGAAGCAGAGCCAAGAAGAACACAAAAAGCGGCACTGCTGAAGGAGGCCCCTGTTCCTGCATGGGGCTCCTTCACACCCTGGCCTGGAGATGCCCTCACCTGTCAGCATACCGTGACGGAGGACAGTGTGAAGCCACTGCAAGACTGCCTCTGCAGAAAGGCATGCTGGGTAGGGCACGGTGGGCAGTCACTTTCAGACCTTTTCAACTTTTCCCACCCAGGAGGAGACTATCTCACACAGCTGAAATGAGCCACAATTTGGGCACTCTGAAGCTCATACAGTTTGTTGTGTTTCATAGTAATATTTATGTAGAAAATAGTAATTTTTTATATGTAAAGATATGTGTGTATTGCTGTACATCCTGTGCATACTAAGCAATGTGTAAGCATTTGGACCTAAATAGGCACACAACTAATGTGCTCTGCGCTGGACTTTAGATTAGCTTTTAGTTGGTCAATGGTGCAGTTTATTTCAGTTCCTCAAAATAGCAACAAGCCAAAAATGTGGCTTAACACACCTCCAGCACACCCATGAGTCTACAAAGTGGCACAAATGGATTTGCTTTTAAAACAATGTGGCGCAAAAAGTAAAAATTACGGTTGCGCTGGTCTGAAAATAGCAACAAATCGCGTCAAACACGTCTTGCGCATTATTGCGCCGGGTGTATGATAGGGCCATCATGTTTAGCGATAAAAATTCATAATAAAAAGTATATATAACATATTTGATATTATTATAATCATAACCAACATTAAGTAATTGTATAAACAGATTTAATAGGGTGGATTTAATAGGTTTAGACTAATACTATTAGGTATAGGTATAGACAAGTACTATAATACTATTTAATAGGTATAGAACTTGAATCAGTTTTCCATATTTTGTGATTCATGTTTTTATTTTTTATTTCCTCATGTTTATTTATTTTCTTCCAACAACTTTTAACCTTTTCACCACATTTTTTAAATAGTTTAAAGTGATATAATGTCTAGGTTGGTGTTGTATATTACGCTACAAAAGCCTCGTAACAAACTAGCAGGACATTTTCTGCTATTTTACAGACTTATCTCTTTATATATTATTTCTTATCCATTACATTATTTCAAACTACAAAAATGTCAATAAAAATCAACAGAGCAAAAATCAACAAGCCATAATGCAATTCACAACCCTAAATAAATGGAAAATACTTTAAAATAATGTAAGATACAGTATGTGTAATGGAAAAATATAAGGAATACTGTTAATTACAATAAGGAAACTTTTAATTAACATGTTTAGTGTATATAAATTAGCTTATTTCTAATATTATTATTATTATTATTATTATTATATATATTTTTTTTATTATTAATATATAAATTTATTTTGTGCTATTATACATACTTTATTAATGTATTGTATGCTAGACATAAATTGTGCCTTACAAAGACTAGAGTGTTAGGCAGTTTATTTTTATTGAAGAAAAAAAGCCACATATAACATATTTTCTTTCAACAAAAAAATATAGTAACGCAACTAGATAAATGTTCTTGGATAAATTAAACTAGTCAAGTTCCATACTGTATTAAAGAAAACCCACAGACACAAAGTCTTTAAGTTTCATCATACGCATAAGGTTACAGGACGAGATGCAAGCTGACAGCGGAACCGTGAGCGTATTGGGACCCGAGAGCAGTCTGAACAGTGATTCCTCTGTTTCTACTCCAAATGATGAATTTGCCAGGGCCCCCCAAATCAACAAGCATTAAGACACACAAAACAACAGCACATAAAAATAATATGTAATAATAATAATAATAAAATACAAAATAATGAATGTTGGATAAGTCTTCAGTGGAAAAAGCCCTGGACTGCCCATGAGGATATCGCCGAGTGTGGTAAACTGCCACCCGCAGTTTGATCGATCTAACGTCTTATTTTCACAGATCTGCTTGTAGAACTGCCGTCATTAAGAGCTCAACTCTTAATGCCGTCATTAAGAGCCTCCCACTTTTCATCTTTTTCTGATGTACTGTGCAAGTGAAATACTTTTATTTGATATATTTTGGATTGTTTTGATTTTATTTATTCAATCTTTTTTATTTGATCTTTATAAATGAAAACACATTAACATTTTACTCGAAATGTTATAATAACATTTAACAAATAAGTTTATAAAATCAAGAGAAACTCAATATTTTATATATTTTATACTGTATTATACAGTATTATACATTACATGTTTTAATTATTGTGACTTTTCCAAAACATAATCACTATTAATATTTCAATATATAAAATATATTAAACGGAATATAGAAAAAATATGTCTTTTGATTTTGCCAGAATGAGAATAACATTAAAGATAATATAATAAAAAGATTAACAGTAAAAAAAAAACTATTTATAAATTCACTCTTGGATTAGATCTTCAGCATTTTAAACACAATCAATTTATTTATTGTCTGTCTTTGTTTCATCAACACTTGATCATCTGACACTAGATTTTTTATTCTATTCTATTCTATTCTATTCTATTCTATTCTATTCTATTCTATTCTATTCTAGCCTCTTCTATTCTGTTCTTTACTGTTGTTCTATTCTAACCTCTTCTATTATTTTATGTTCTGTTCTAT
>CAIGQZ010032312.1:10917249-10930867 GCA_903798205.1 Danio tinwini
GTGTGTGTGTGTGTGTGTGTGTGTGTGTGTGTGTGTGTGTGTGTGTGAATCCCAGGCCTTGCAGAGCAGACGCAGCTGAGGTTCTGGAGCCGAGGAGGACAGGTCTCCCCCCACGGTCACTCACCGCCTGTCCTGATAAGACACATTAGCTTGCAGCATATCCCTTCCCACCCACGGCGTCTGCATTAACATGGCAATTAGGCCAGCAAACATCATCACGCCTCAGGCTATCGCAATACCAAAAATACAACCACGTGCACAAACATGCAAAATAAAAATAACCACACACACACACACAAAAGGTTGCACAAGACAAAATCGATTTCATCCACACTTTCATACTTACAGTACTCTTCGAACCTTCATGCACACTCTTAGGCCCAATACCAATTCTATTTTTGTACCCCTACCTTTCAAACTAAGTGTGAAGAGGAAGGGCTTAAAATATCACAACACCTGCACACGTCATCATACAGTGTTATCGCAATCTCTTGCTTCATATGAGATTGCCGACCACGTCTGCTGTAGTTTCATTATTTGTGGGTATTTATCTTCAGGAAATCACTGAAGGCAACGAGATCATGTTATCACAAACGATATAATGTGGCAATAAGATCGTATCTGTACTGTGCGTTTACACAGGGGCCATATTCATCTATGTAAACACACATAAACAACATCAACGTTAAACCAGACACTGTAAAAAGGTCATTCCTAGACACTAGACTTTTCTGACAGGGTATTCGAGTGTCATCCAGTGACAGAATGTTGTGGTAATACTATACAAGAGTTGTTATTATTATGAATAATAGAAAGCGAATTTAGCGTTTTTTATTTTTTAGCTTTTTTTTTAAAAGCATGATGGTAAAACACAAACGCCGTTAAAAAATGTATAATAATGACAAAAAATATGAATTTGTGCATCTTCTTCTGTGTGCAGCTATGCTGCTGTTGTAGATGGTGTATTCTGGGAAATTTTCTTACCCTTTGGTTTCCAATGTGGTCCTGAAAAATCTCTCTTTCAAGGGGTATCTAGCCCTTCCCTTTAGCCCTACGCCTTCAAGCTAAAGAGAATTGGGACACCCCTACCTCTTAATAGGAATGGGCAAAATGAGGGGTAGGGGTAAGGGAAAGGGCTAAGGGGTAGCCCTGCACATATACAGTGACATTTTACATAATTCCATTTGATTTTAATTTAAATACATTGTAAATGATTTTTTTATAAATCTCTCTTCGTATCATCATAATTTAACTCCCCACCCCTAATTTATTTATATATGTATTTATTTATTTATTCTTAAAAATGTTGGTTTTATGTGTAATAGGCCCACATACTGTATATATATGCCTGTATTGTGTTTTTGCTATATCCTGTCATGTATCCAAAAAAAACAGAAGATTTTTTTCACAGATATATATATATATATATATATATATATATAATTATTTAATAAGTAATAAAAAAAATATATAATATATAATTAAAATATAATATTAAAATTAAATAGTTATAAGTCAGTAGATAAATTTATTATTATTATTATTACTATTATTATTAATTAAAAAGAAATTAAATATGTAATAAAATGAAGTAAAGTCTACATGGTTAATTTATTCATTTTCTTTTTGGCTTAATCCTTTTATTAATTTGGGATCTCCAATGTGGAATGAACCGCCAACTTATGCAGCATTTATTTTATGTAGCGGATGCCCTTCCAGCCACAACCCAACACTGGAAAACACCCATACACTCCTGCATTCACACACATACACTACGGCTAATTTAGCTTACTCGGTTCGTCTATAATGCATGTCTTTGGACTGTGAGGGAAACGGGAGCACAAAGAGGAAACCCACGTGAACACAGGGAGAACATGTAAACTCCACACAGAAATGCCAATTGACCCAGTCGGGGCTCAAACCAGCAACCTTCTTGCTGTGACATGATCATGCTACCCAATGCGCCACCGTGACGCCATGTGGTTTTAAGTAATTAATAATCACTAATTACATTATTTTTATAAAACAATTAAATATACTTTTGAATGCAATATATTATATAAATATACATGCATACCGTACAGAAATATGTGCACCATATACATAACAAAGAAAAACAGACATTACAGGCATAAAATAATCACATTAAAATCAGAACCCCACATCCCCTCCTTAAATAGACACATATGGTCACTAAACTGTTTCAATTTCAGGCCAATCTGACTCTACAATGGAAAGAGGGGCTGTGAGTGAGTCAGTGAGTCCCAGGCTGAGCTCTGAGCTCGACGGGTGACACTGACTGATGGCTGCTTAGCAGTTTGTGTGGGGCACGGAGAGTTTAATCACCCATAACCTCAATTACAGACATCCACTCAGACTCATAAAGCAGCAAAACAAGATCAGCTCCTGCTCCAAATTCCAGTAAAGGCTTGGCACACACACACAAAACCCTCTCTCTCTCTCTAACACACACACACACACACACACACCCACACCCACACCCACACCCACACACACACCCACACACACACACACACACACCCACACACACACACACACACACACACACACACACACACACACATACACACACACAAATAGATGTAGGCCTTCATTGGGAGTGTTTAGTGACAACAACGCTCAGGATACCACAGACCACACACAGCTCAGAAGCAAAAGAATGGTAAATGAGACTAATAATATAAAATGTTTAAAGATGACATATTATGCTTTTTTTATAAGATGTAAAACTAATCTCTCTTGTTTCCCTATAATTTGTCTCTTAAATTTCAGCTCAAAATACCTTACCAGATTATTTATTATTAGCTTGTCAAATTTGCCCCTGTTTGGGTGTGACATCTTTTTTGTATATGCCTTTAAATGCAAATGAGCTGCTGCTTTCCAGAGAACAACATAACCTTTACATGCTATTCTGACACTCCAGAAACAACAAAACAAATGGAACTCAGACAAAATATCAGAAATGACCAGTGGTAAATAAAAGCCTATAGTCAAACTAGAGCTGGACGATTACTCAAAATTAAATCAAGATTGTGATTCTCATGCACATCTTGTCACAGCTCTGTCATCAGTAGTAAATAACAACATAGCTCAAAAGTCTTATTTATAAATCTTTGAATGTAAAAGTGAACGTACCGCAGAATACATTTGAGTTTATTTAATAATGATTACAGCTAATTTGATGATTTAAAGTGGTTCAATTAAGTAAGTAAATTCAATATGTTTACTTACAGTTTACTTAAATCTGCATTATTCTCCCATTTTATACATAACAAATTTTGCATAAGAGATCAGGGGTCTTATTATTTATAAATGTGGCATACTCACAAAGAAGGGGTGGAAACATGTGTAAGCCACGTCTATAATGATAGGCCTGTCCCGATGATTAATTTTTTGTTGAGCAATACAGTATATTGTCACAGAAATTGTTGCGTTAAGCGATATTATTGTCATATTAAGCTCATTTTATGTCATTATTCATTCATTCATTTTCTTTTCGGCTAGTCCCTTTATTAATCTGGGATCGCCACAGCGGAATGAACCGCCAACTTATCCAGCATATGTTTTACGCAGCGGATGCCCCTATGTATACACACTATTAAATGTCCTATTAGGTAAATGCAATTGTAAAATGGCTTTACGGTTTTTGTGAATTTGTAAACGTTTATTACTACACCAAAAATGACAGAGGTCATGTCCAAGTATTGCATGATAAGTATTGTATATATTGATTATTGTGACAGGCTTAATAAATGAGACCCCTGGTCTCTGTGAATACACTCAGAGACAAAAGTATAGCTTTAGTGGTACGAATGTTAACACTAGCACTCAGAATTAAAATTTGAAATCATTCTTAAAACATGTGACATGGATATGAACACAACCCATAATATTAAACTGACCATCATTGTTGAAGCATTCTGGAGGAAAATATATTTTGCCCAAAATATATCACTTGACATAGATTCGTCATCACATTTCCTTAAAAAATTAAACTTAACCTCAATGTCCTCCGTTTCCCAAATGTTGGTGGTTAAATAGAGACTTTGATGTTCATTGCTTTTTATTTAACAACAGAACATTTGTATGGGTTTTTTTCTGGCATAAATTTTAGAAATCTCCAACTACTACAGTGAGTAAACAGAAATGGCTAACTGTTGTAGGGTGTGGTAATGCTGTGGGCGAAACGTTCAGATTAAGGGCTGGTAATATATAATAGGATCTCCTTCTTATGTCACTAAGGGAATTGAAACCTAAATAGCTTACCAAAATCAAAGTTACTTTGTCCTTTTTTACATTTTCTGGGTTGGTAGACACACTGAGGACCCAATTATAGCACTCAAACATGAGGGGAAAAAAAGCTAGAGTTTCACAATATGTCCCCTTCATAACACCTGAACTATTCAGAAATAACCAGACAACAGACTTGCACGCAACTGATTCCTAATGATCACAAAAGGTTTGCCTGAGAGCCGCGGTCTCACATACACACCAGCTTTACACAGGATTAAGCTCTAGCCTTTATCGCTGAGTTCCCACAATCCTCAGTAGACTATCGGAGTCTCCTCCCAAGCCCCTTCTCTAACTCTCTTTTTCTCATTTCTTCCACTTTAAACAGGAAAATGAGAGGACTAAGGTGATGAGTTGAGTGAGCCAGGTCAGTGCTTCTGAACGAGACACAAGCAGCAAGGACTGCTGGGCTTCACGCTGTCAGCGCTGAACTGAGCGACAGAGGTTTAAGGGTCGCGGCCCCTCAGCGACCCTCGTCTGATGTCTCAGGAGGGCTGAGAGGGCTAAACGTTGAGTCATTCAGTCAGGCATGCAGCAGGAGACCTCCGTGTTGACGAGGCCAAGCAGCGAGACCTCAGAAAGCCAAATGTCATCATTAGCTGCACAGTCATTTCCCTGTTTACAGCTCTTCATGCGGAGCTAAATAGCCGAAAATGCTCTCTTCCATTATTTATAAAATGTTTCAGCACAATAATACAAAATGTCTGGAAACACACAAACCCACACAGAGTAGTAGACAGACTAATGATATTTCTGATTTATTATTTGCATTAATATTTAAATAAACTTAAATGATATATTATTAACACTAATACTTACATTTTAAAGCAAATATATCAATACATGTCTTAATCATTTTAATATCAAATATCTTTTTTTTTTAAATAAAAACTATTTACAGTAAAAGGTGTAATTAATGGGGTTTGCCATAGGCAAAATCCATTCTTACTGTTCACTTTTCTTATGATTATTGTTTTTTTTCTTCCACACAAAATTTCCACGTGTAACTAGTCCCGCAGTTTTTGCCCCAGACCCTTGAAAGTGGGGTCAAATCATCCGGTTTTATCTAGAATGGTGTGCTATGACTTTTATAAGGGGCCAGAGTTTTTTTGGCCCCGCAGGGAGAGCGGTAGGTTTTAAATCCCATTGACATAACATGGGGACAAACTTTGACACATCATAGCGCCAAGAGTGAATTTCCTACAAATATGGGATTCACAACATCTCGAGAAGGTTGCTGCCTGAGTAAGAATATACCACACAAGGGGGTAAATGTTGCACCCCTGGGGCTTTAGGACGTCCCAAAGTTTCCCATTGACTTAACATGGCCCCGTTGACTCCCATTCATTTTTTAGAACACAGCCCTGCACTGTACAAACTATTCCAGGAAATCATCATATCGCCAAGACTGAATTTCGTACAAATATGGGATTCACCACATCTCGAAAGGGTTACAGCACGCATAAGTACATACCCTGAAAGGTGGTAAATGTTGTACCCCTGGGGAGCTAGGGGGTTCCAAATCATCCCAAATCTCCCATTCACTTAACATTAAGCCGAATTTTGACGAATCACTGCGCAGAGTGTGAATTTCATAGAAATATAGGATTCACCACATCTGTAGGGGGTTGCAGCCTAAGTGGGAACATACCCCGAAAAGGGGTATAAGTTGTACCCATTGACTTAACATGGCCCTTTGACTCCCATTCATTTCCTACAAGCCTATTGACTCCCATTATAAATGTCACACATCAATAGCATTACATAGGAGTGTCATACAGACATGGGGGTGGGCTCATTTGACTCAGGCAACCAATCAGCATCTCAATATGATAATGAAGCTCACAAGCCACGCCCCCAAACTGATCCCATAGACTGCCATTATAACTGTCCTACATGCATATTTTTGCATAGCAGTGTCCTATTGACTTGGGGGTTGGCTCATTTGACTTAGGCAACCAACCACACCCAACAAAGGTTGGTTCTAGCGGAGTTAAATTAGCATTTAAAAAGGCTTGAATTTCTTTTTGAAATTAAATTATTTAACCACATACATACATACATTCAAAAAAAATTTAGCTGCTCTTTCAAAGTACTTATTTAAAATGAGCTGAAACAACCAAATTCTGGAGATTTTTTGAAAATCTTTATGTTTAATCCACTTAAATTTGTTATGTTAACTTAATCAATTTGTGTTAGGACAACATAAATTAATTGTCTGGAAACCTGCACTTCTTAAGGCCGATTTATACTTCTGCGTATACTACGTATGCTACGGTGCAGCCTATGCGTGGACGCATAGCCCATTCGCCATGGTCGTCGGCGACGCTGACGCCCACCTCTCAAAAAATGTAAGCGTAGCGCAAGGTCTGTGATTGGTCGGCTTGGTAGCACTGACGAGTGTGGGCAGAGGTGAGAGCCGCGCACCCGATGCAGCGAGAGTTTACAAGTGTGGAGTCCCGTGAAGGAGCTCCGGATGGAGACTGTTGTTTTGTGTTTACCTTATGATTAAAGTTGTTGCACGTCCGCCGGTTCCCGCCTTAAAATTAGCGAATTTGAGCCACTTGTACATTAAGGAAGTGTTCAGAAAAAATAAAACACCAGAGAAGAAACTCAACACAGAGAAACATAAACACCTACTGCCAGCTAGCGTTTCGGAAGTGTATTGCAGAAAAAACAGAAACAGCGCACAGAAGTATAAATGCACAGCTACGCACAAGGCATACGGCGTGGGTTACGGCAATCACTTGACGCAGAAGTATAAACCAGGCTTAAGGTGTACATACAGGGGGGGGGGGGGGGGCAAAATTGAAATCTAAATGTTTATAGCAACAATGTATGTTTTTTATATAAACTATTATACATAAAAACTGATCTAGAATACCCATTTTAATAACAAATATGGTTTTATTTGGTAAAACATTTGTTCCTTGCTCCATAAATTCAATAGACAGCTCTGACAAACGAGCTCAAGTACATGTGCACAAATACACGGATATATGCACTGACAGCAGAATCTTAAATGGCTAATGCGTCCTATTTAACTTGACGGATTACATGTCTAAGTGAAAATAATTTGTTGATTCACAGCGCTGTCATGGTGACTTGAGTCCCACAAATCATTTTTAATTGACAGTATTAAAAGCAGGTGAAGGGAAAAAAACTGCTTTGGAGAACATAAAACAAACATCTCTCAGTGTTGCGAGGGAACTTAACCACCTGCCACTAAAAGAAGCCATTAAAGAATGATCGAAAAACCTGCTTATAAAGATGAAGCGTGTCACATTTTGATTCTTAAACACCTTCTTCCGCAGTTTAAAGCACACCGCAGACTATGACTGAGCCATTTGTAGGGTGAATTATAAAGACAATCAACTACAAATGATTCGATTTTTCAATTCATAGATTACAAAAATATCATTGACGGGTACAGACATCATGGCCAAGAATAGAATGAAAAAAATTCTGAATGTTTCACTATTTCTGGACAAGAGTTTATTTCTTTTTTATTTCCTTTTTTAACACATAACTACAGCGTGCAGCGCCATGTTTCTCTTGCAAAAAACATAGGTCTATGAAAATAAAGACATAACCACAGAATCTGGCCATAAGAACAGAATTTACAGTATAAAAGGTATCTGCACATTGAGTTTGATATTTTTTTTCATATTCGTTATCCTAAACAGTCATTACACACTGAAGACTGAGTCAGATGCGTATTCACAAATTCCCAATGCTAAAGAAATTGCAAAGCAATACAAAACGGCATCTTCACACAGTGATGTTCTCCTCTCTCTATAAAAATAAAAAAGAAGAGAAAGTATCCTGTCCACTGAATTGAACTGATCCTGAACAGAGACTGACAGTATTTCAAAAGTATGGACACACACCAAACAGCAGCATGAGAAAGATGTGTGGCAAATGCCAGGCATTGACACTAGCATATAATAGGCAAAAGCCATGATTCTCAATATACCACAATCTGTCTTTATATTCAGCACTTTGTTAGTCATAAAGTGCTTAAGACAAAGTGGATTCATTTGTCAGGCGCCATTCTTTATTTTTCCTTTTGCTTGTATGGTGGCTGTGAATTGTTAAAACACATCTTAAAATGCTTGCTACAGGTCCGAAAAACAGACATTCCAACCCAATCTGATTTTAATTTTTTTTTTTTATTACGGACACACGTTTCAAAGGCTGTGTGTAAATGTGATTAACACAATGTGTTAGGGCTGGGCAATGTAGCCTAAAATCTAAATCTTGAGAGAATGAAGGGTGCATATCTTGATTTTAAAATAATTGACGGAAACACACACTATCTACCATTATTGACCATCAACATTGAACAACTGAAATTTAAACACAATTGCCTAAAACCAACAATCAGTTTTTTCTTATAAAAAAGCTAAAAAAAATAACTTGCTAATTATTTTCAATGTTTTTCATATTAAAAGTAGAAAATAAGCAGTATTACTTATAAATAAAGTAACTCTTATGCTGTACAGCCATAAGCTGTAAATAATATTTAAACTGTGCATTTAAACTGTGCATTTCTTGCATTCTTGTAAACAAATGTTTTCATTTAAATAATAATTTTAATATAATGAAAAATATGCATCCCAAGCCATGTGTGGCACAGCTTCCAATCATTGTGAATGCAGTGTGCAAAGTAACAGAGCGGGGTCACGTGACTCCACACACAGGAGGGAAAGTAACTGAAAAAAATCTACCTGGAAAATTTTGATTGGTTATAGATTCTAAGTGTCAATTTTGATTACTTTTTCGATTAATCGCTCAGCTTTACAATGTGTAGTAAAATAATTTTTTTATGTGCGAAAATTTCATACTCCATGTGCAAGCAACTTGACATGGAATGTAAGGGAATTTGGCAAATTTTGGATGAATAAATGTAAGACTTTACATTTAATCCACTTTTGATAAAGATCCGTGTCTGGGAATGGAAAACAACAAAATGACTAGTTTGCATGTCAGTGAGAGCTATTTAATATTCATACACTGTTAGGGCTGAACGATTGGAAAAATCTGATATTGCGATATATAATTTTTTTGCAATAAATATTGTGATATCAATACAGTTTCACATGATGGTTTGAAAAGCTCTTTTTGATGGTTTTCAGGGAAGTATAACAGTCTTCAAAGTCAGAAATTTTATAAATAACAATGCAAAAAATGCTTTTCTTACTTTGTATAGTTTCTAGTCCAAATATCAAACAATTCTTAGTTCAAGTAAAAAAAAAATTATTTTCACCATCAGAGGAAATAAGTCAAAATTAAGAGTTTTTCTCAAAACAAGCAAAATGATGTGCCAGTGGGCTAAAGCAAAATAATCTCATTTTCGCTTTAAAATGTAGATAATTCGGCTAGAAATAAGACAAAAATTCTAAGTAAAATTAGTGTTTTTCTTGCATAAATCATATACATTCCATATAAACACAGTAATTAAATACAATTCTGCAGCTCCTGGTCAACTATAATTCAGACTTAACATTGCATGTCCTGCGACGTGACTATCAATGCTGAAATGATAAATTGTGCAGCCCTACATCCTGTCATAATAAAAGTCGGTTTAAGAAAAAAATGATGACAGGCCTTTACTGTATGCCACCAATTGATACATCCCTTTCCTAAATAAAATCTGTGTGGGACGATGATCTGGGAATTACAATTTCAGATGAGGTTTGTGAATGCAGAATTCACAAATCCTCTGTCTGTGCAAGACATGGACTTCTGCAGTGCAAACTGTACATCGTGTACACTGGACAAACCTAAAGCTCTCAAAGCACTTTCAGCATATAGATCCTGCTTGTAATCGCTATAAGTCCACCCCTGCCACCCATGCACATATGTTTTGGTCTTGTATAAAGCTTAACTGCTTTTGGGACACAATTTTTAAAACGAAATCAGTTTTTTTGGGTACATCTATCTCCTCTTGCCTACTAATTGGCATTTTTGGGATTTTTCCCATGTCATTTAATCTTACAAAGACACAATCTGATTGCATAGCTTTTATTGTGCTCTTGTGAAACAACTAATATTGCTTAGGTAAAAGGATCAGAAACCTCCAACCCCAACACAGTGAATCTGTGATGTCCTCTTCCTAAAGTTAAAAAAATTTAGACCGTCTAAAGGTTCATCCAACCAGTTTAAGAAAATTTGGGAACTATTTAGGAAATATATGCAAGAACATTATTTTCTAATATAGACCAAGTCCTTGTTCCAGCAAGTTCAAAGTACACTGTAAAAAAATCTGTAATTTTACCGTTTACTTCCGGCAGCTGGGTAAAATAACGGTCGTTAAATTACAGAAATTTCTTAAAAATTTATAAAGTTGTTGAATTTATTTGTTATTTAACCTCTGTTATTTTACAGTAAATTTCTGTAATTTTACGGCCTTTATTTTACGTTTTTTTATCCAGCACCCCAGCTGCCGGAAATAAACCGTAAAATTACGGATTTTTTTTACAGTGTAGAGTGTATTCTGTGATACAGATTGTACAGTTGTAGTTTTTGTTTGTAAAAAAAACAATAATAAATGAAAACTTAATCTACTGTATGCTTGAGCTTGCATATGAAATGCTATGTTTTAACCCTTTCATTAACAAGTAGGAGTCCACCTAAAATCCTAAAACAGTTTAGCACTCCCAACTGCCTCTATATAAACATAAGCACATCGGCTGAGAGCAATGAAGTGATGAAGGCTTGACAACAGAAGGAATCAGCCTGTGTTGTTTGGAGAGCGTGAGTCAGTGTCTTTCCTGCGTCCCCATTACTACTGCATGCTCAGCCAATCAACTGCACAATGAAGCAAGATAAATGGGAATTACCCGCAAGGCAAAGGTTAATGTCTTTCCAACCGATCTGCACTCATTCTATCAACAAAAGGAGGAGATCAAAAAGCCTGAAGCATCTCTATTGACTCAGTGGACCAGAGCGACTGAGGTGTGTTATTTGTAGGTTGAGAATGCTTTTTTCTGTTGCCTTATGCTTGTAAGTGGAAGTGTACGATGGAGAGACTTTAAAAACCTGTTTCGCCTTTTTCCTTCAAGCAATGAGCAAAGGCACCAACAATTGTGACATCTGTTCTGCAGAAAAGGCCCGACAGATTACATGTCTATTACAACAAAGAGCCCCGAGTCCTGATAAACGACAGCCTGCAGAGCTCCTTTATGGTAAAGGAGAAAAAGTGAACGTTTAATGGCTTTTTCTGTATTCACATGTATTTGGAAACAGATGTGAAAATGGCTAAGAAAGAGTACGAGTTTGACTGTAAACAGGGCCGATGAGATTGAAGCAATTATCTAGAGGCAATAAACGCATTTCTTTACACAGATAAGAAGTCAAAATGTAGGATTGTTGGTTTGTTTGCGTTCAGATCATTACTGATGAATGTGTGGAAATTAAGGATGAAATGATCATCATTATGTTTCTTTTTGGAGTTCTTTTCATTATTGTTGATGAAGTTAGCAAAAACATCTGATGTTCAAAAGCGCTGCCAAAATGTTACTTGAACAATTTAAAGTAAACATGCATTAAATATGAGTATTTGACATTGTGGTGAATTTAAGCGAATGATTTATAATCGGTGTTAATATTTTAAACAATATTACTTACAAAACAAATATTATTTTAATAAAAAAGATAAAATAAAATGTATTATAAAAATTATTTAAAAATTATTCTTGTATGTTACATTTGATAAAATGTTTACATCAAAAAATGATGAAACATTTTGAAAAACATTTTCAAAATAAAAATGACTAGTTACTGACTTCGATTTTTTTTCCATTTTTTAAAGGGCACCTATTTTACCCATTTTCAAGATTTAAGATGAGTCTTTAATGTCTCCAGAATGTGTCTGTAAAGTTTCAGCTAAAAACACCCATCAGATTATTTATTATACCTTTCAGAATATTGGATTTTCTGCTCTGAACACAATGTAGCTGTTTTTGTGGCCTGTACCTTCAATGCTAGTGCCTTCCCCGCCCACTGTTCCCACCAAGCGGCAACCTCCCGCTCTCCCTCGGGAAGCCAATGCAGAAGTAACTAAAACTGCAATTCATCGACTCCCCTTGGGGGGCTGGCTCCAGGAAGTCCAAGTGCTTTCTTTCTGCATTGGTAAATTGGCTAATTTTACAGCTGATAAAAACATGTTTACAGCCTGGTACAAATGATGACTTTGGTGCATATAGCTATGATTACCCTTCATGACAACTGTGAGGGGGGTGAATTTTTTTCATCAGTTTCATTTTTATTAAGTTATATTAAGTCTGCATAATTAAGGGCGTGGCCACTTGAGTGACAGCTAGGACTAGCTGCTTGCTGTCTCGTCACCTCAGCTGATTCTGGTTAATTAGCCGCTGAGCTCAGCATATAGATTGTATTTTTGTTTTGGTTAATGTTTCTTTACACAGTCATTGGAATTATTTCCTGCAATTATCAGATGATATGGCATGCTGTGTGGACTTAATTGTGCTTACAAACCGTTCAAGTTGCCTCAATTTCCCAGGTGAGTGGAATTATATACTTATATACCAAATCTATGAATGTATTTGTTTTATTTAAGATAATTTATCATTTATAATGTTCTTTAGACCTGTAAAGCACTCCAGAATCTGACAGATTGATTACTGTAGGCTATAAAACAGTCATCTGAAGCGTTGTCTTACAATGTTAGTGCTGGATTTTATAAATAGCCTTGCATTTACTAACACAGGCTATATTTGAAGTGTTTGGAAGTAATTTGCGTTTTCCTCCTGTAGAAAAACGCCATGAGAACAATGTTTAGTGGTTCAATGTGTTACAACAGTGTTTTTAAAAGTCTAAATATTTTATTGATATAGTGTACAACCAAGTACTTGTGGTCAGAACACAAACGAGTCACAGGTAATGAAGTACTAAGCGTTTCTCCCAAAGTAAAAAGTCTGTCTAAGCCAGGTCAAAGCAAAATGCTGAGAATCCAGCATGCGTCTGTAGCTCCGCTCACTCTCCGCCTCTTTGCCCTTTTTTGGTATCCTGTGTTGGGTGCGATGACGCGCTAACAAAATGACGACGGTTGGCTGTGCCTACTTTTTGCTTCTTTTGCAGTGTTCAGAAACCTATGGGTGACGTCATGAATACTACGTTCATATCTTTTACAGTCTATGGTTCCCACATGCCGTATGTGTTGTGGAGTTAAATCAAGCCGTTCTGCAACAATGAGTCACACACAATGTCATTACAAAGTTCGAACACACACACAAACACACACACACACACACACACACACACACACACACACACACACACA
>CAIGQZ010032312.1:10952725-10965916 GCA_903798205.1 Danio tinwini
CACACACACACACACACACACACACACACACACACACACACACACACCACAGTTTGGTGTTTGTACACACATATTTATCCAGCAAGCATTTATTGTTTTTTAAAAGATGTCTAATAGATGTCTAAACATAGTCGTCTTGGTTAAAACAAAACTAAATTTGGGCTGTCAGTGAAACAGACATCTAAGAATAGGCCAAAAGTAGACTAGTCATCAAATAAACAGAAATGAATGACTACACATATAAAGTCTGTGTAATCTGTCTATTTACTCGACTAGTCTAGTTTTGGACTATTCTTAGATGTCTATTAGATTTTTACTGACATCCTAAGTTTAGCCTTGTTTTAGCCAAGCTGTCTATGTTTAGATGTCTATTAGACGTCTAACAAACACAAAATTGCTTGCTGGGTATTTTTATCCCCCCAATTTAATTATCTATTTTGGATTCTCAACATAAAATGATTTTTTTTTACGCTAAAATTACCATTGCTATGTTAAAGTAACATTTTTTTAATTGTTTTCTGATTGTCCACTTCAAGATTAGCCTGGCAGACCTGTCAGATCACATGCTTATTTCCCCTTTATATTCGAAATTGATCTTCTAAATAAGCAATGTCCTTTGACTCATGCTGTCTTGCGCATTGCCCCACTATCTGCCATGGTGAGCCTAGATGACCCCTCACATTTCCAATTTTGCCCACTTCTCCGACTAACAACCCTGGAGGCTGCTGGACAGGCGGGTCAGGGTGGAAGGGGCTAAAAAACGCCAGGGGGGAGTTAAGGAAGGATCAGGGTTGAGATGAGAGGCAGATGACTCAGTATAGGCAAAAGGCCAGATGATACAGGCATGCCTGCAGGGGTTGGGCTAAAACTCCACGCTGTGCCTCTCAGAGCTTTCCAGTCATTCCTCACATTGGGACCTTTTTTCTGGTACAATGGGTTAACCGATATCATCACCCACATGGCGAGAGATCACAGACTGGAACCTGCAAGGGGTTTGCTGTCAATCAACATTTAAGACAATCTTAAAGTGACAGCTTCACCCACAAATGAACATTACTCGCTCGATTGCTGCACATCTGTGTGGCTTTTCGTCAAAGTAAATGGGAAATGTTTTCTGTTTCTATATAACAGTGCTGTCAATATAATTAAGCAAATACGGAATTGACTTCTTTTTAGCATTTCTTGCACTTAAACAAACAAACAACTGAAGTAACTTCCAAAATACACATCTTGGTAAGCCATTATACAACCTATTTGAGGAAGAAATCAGATGTGTATTACTATATTATTCCAGTGCATTTGGTCTTAAATTTAGGCCCAATCCCAATTCTATTTTTGTACTCCTACCCCTTCCCCAGTGGCCCTTGAAACAGAGTGTGAAGGGGAAGGGCTTAAGGATTTACCCCTAAGAAATGGGACACCACTACAGCACCTGTACACGTCATCGTGATCTCTTGCTTCATATGAGATCGACGATGAGGACTGCTGTAGGTACACCAGTTGATTTATTTTTTTGGTAATTATCTTCAGGGCATCACTGAAGGCAAAGATATCATGTTATCATGACAATATAATGTGGCGATAAGATTGTAACTGTACTGTGCATTTGCACCCTGGCCATATTCATCAATGTAAACACAAGAAAACCACACTAGTGTTATACCAGACACTGTAAAAAGCCCATTCCCAGCTACTAGACTTTTTTCTCATACTTTTCTGACAGGATATGCGAGTGTTATTGAGTGACAGAATGTTGTGAGATTACTATACAAGAGTAACTATTACGGGTTACAGATAGCAAAATTTAGAGTTTTTATTTTAGCTGGGTTTTTTTTTTTTAAAGCATGACGGTAAAACACGAACGCTGTTATGAATATATTAAAACATATGTTTGTTTGTTGTAAAAAATCGTAATAATGACAAAAAATACTAATACTATGCTGCCGTTGTGGCTGGTGTATTCTGGGAAATTTTCTTACCCCTTGGTTTTGAGTGTGGTCCTAAAAAAAAAAAATCTCTCTTTTGGGGGGTGTCTAGCCCTTCCTCTTAGCCCTACGCCTTTCAGCTATAGAGAATTGGGACACCCCTACCCCTTCACATGAACGCGCAAAACAAGGGGTAGGGGTAAGGGGATGGGCTAAGGAGAAGAATTAGGATTGGGTCCTACAGTAGCCCTAATGAAGCTGCTACTGTATGTCAATATTATACAGCAAAAGATGCAGAGCTCAGGCTTGGGTTTATAAAAAAAGATGTTATAATGTAATAACGGACTCATTAGAAATAAGGAAAAATATGTTATGATAAACACTCGAAAATATATAACATAACTCAGGATAGTAGGACAAAGCCACAATGAATGCCTCCTCTGTCAAGATATAACTGTAAATTCAATCTTTAACTTACATTAGTTCAAGAGTTCCCACTTAGATATCTTAGATATGAGCTTGGAGATAATTGAGCCCAAGGCTTCCACCCGGTCAATAAGCATATAAAGGTAGGTAGGTCTTGAGAGCTCCCCTTAAAAAAGGGAGGAAAAGGAAGAGATGGGGTGGAAGGGGGGATTCTTCCAAAATGAAGATGGAGCAGTAGGGAAAAAAATAAATAAATAAATAATTTTTTAAAAAAAAATCGATCCATTTATTGTAAGCTTGGATCAATCTGATTGAATTATTACTGATTACAGATGAGCAGCCAGTCATGCTCAATCATATTACGTGCTCCTCTCGAAATTTATGAAACTTCACTTGTGTTGACTCGAATTATGTGTATTGTTCATTGTTTACTTAAGAATAATGTTCATTCTCATGGCAGCTAGCTCTCTGCAACTCTCACATGGTCGCCCAATCTAAGCAGGGCTGCACCCAGTCAGTACCTGGATGGGAGACCACATGGGAAAGCTAGGTTGCTGCTGGAAATGGTGTTAGTATGACCAGCAGGGGGCACTCAACTTGCGGTCTGTACAGTCTTTCGGATGAGACGTTAAACTTAGGTTCTGACTCTTTGTGGTCGTTAAAAATCCCAGGATGTCCTTCAAAAAAAAAGTAGGGGTTTAACGCTGGCATCCTGTCCAAATTTGCCCACTGGCTTCAGTCCATCATGACCTCCTAACCATCCACATTTCATAATTGGCTTTATCACTATGTCACCAATTAGCTGGTGTGTGGTCTGGCGCAATATGAGTCGTTACTTCATCCAGGTGGTTGCTGCACACTGGTGGATCAAGAAATTCTCCCAAAAACAACATTAAGCCCTTTTTAGTGTCCAGAAAAGTGCTATATAAATTTAAGGAATTATTATTAAATAAAATAAAATCATCATGCCAACTTTCTACTATAAACTATAAACAGAAACTCTGTGATTTTTTAAACTCTCTCTCAATGTTTTAAATTTAAATTGACACTGTCTAAAAAAGTTACAGCATATTAAATAATATAAAAAACAATTAGTTACTTACTAATATTGGTAAGTATAAAACTATAGAACTACATAGAATAGTATTTCAATTGTTTAAACCATTCTTCAATCAAAGCAGAAGATTCAGTTCACAATGTTTTTTACATTTTTGCTTTGTTCTTATTGAGAAAGTACAGTACAGTCTGACAAAGTAGAAAAGAGAAAAGCATGGGATCAGGAAAGGTCCTCAAATTGGGAAATGAACTGACGTCGCCCATGGAAAGCCAGTGAAGCTAACCAATTTTAAGGAAATAGCTCTTTTAAATCCTTTTAAAAAAGCAAACAAATCACAAAATGTCAAAATCATATGCGTGACACTGTTTAAACAAATCACAAAATTGAGAGCAGCAAATAAACACTTTACGCTAGTAGACAGACTGACATTTGAGGATCTAAGTTTTGCCGTAGTCTACTTTCACAATTCAGCTAAGGATGCGTGATGACTCACAAAGCCAATAAGAGCTAGGATGAGCGAGCTTGTGCCGAATGTGCAGCGAATGATCTTAAAAAGCTCGTAGACCTTTCGGATAGGAGCGAACGTGAAGAGCGAAGGGCAGCCGCATCCCCCCACTTTGCTCCCTGCTCAATAAAGCGCCTTTACTTCCACCATGAAAAACATGTCATTCCAGATGAGCTCAGCCAATGACATTTAAAACAGGCGCAGAGATATTGAATTAGTTCCCCATGATAAGCTGGCTGGGATGCTGATGCTCTGGTCAGAGAAGGGGGGGGGGGGGGGGGGGGAAGAAACGAACGCCTGCTGCAGCTGTTTGATTAAAATGACAAAAAACGTGGAAATGTCATAGAGAGAAAAGCAGCCTTCAAGACCATACTAAGGAAAGGTAAGGATAAAGACATGATGAAACCAGGAAAAAAGAAACACAGCAACAAGCAAAGTTTTGTTTCTAAATGCTTTTGGGAGAATTACATGACCCAAAAATTGCACATTACTCTCATTTGAATCAAACTTTCCCACAAAAGTAGCTTTTAATGTAAAAACCCAGCAGCCGAATCACAGTCACTGATTAGAATTTGAGATCGGAATCAGATCAGTGGCATGGATGGATCATTACATTGAGCCAGTTCAATATAAATGAACAGACTCTGATCTTGTTAACAAATAGAGCTAAATAAATTGTCCATGAATCAGTGTAATCTGGTTCTCTAGTTTAGCTCACTGACTCAATGATCTGAAGCAATTCCTGTTAGCAGTTCACTGGAGAGGAAGATGAACAGTAAACTTAAAATTTCCTCACCCAAGTAACATCAGAATCTAAATATAGTAGTTGAGTGGTAGAACACTTCTTTTATGGTGCTTTTTGTCATCATTTTTTGTTCATTATTAACTTTTTTGTTTATTACATACATCATAAAGCAAATGAGGTCCTATGAAATCTGTATGGGAATTGGCTGTTAATTTGTACTTAAAAAAAACATATTCTGCTTGATCTTATTCCCTAATCCTACCTAATTGAAAACATTTACATTGTTTATTTTGCTACTGCACACTGTTATTCTTTAGATGGACAATTAATGCAAAGTTAATCTAAAAAAAAGTTTGTTTTGGTAACCAAAGTCAAATAAAAGGCAATGTCTGACCAATTGGTTCGGTATTTGGAGTGGCAGATTTTTCAATTGATGTCAGTTTGGCGGCTTCAACCATGATATTCATAACTGCAGCCCTCTTACTATTAGTTTGCGATGAGAAAATGATGTGCAAAATGAAAGCCCTGGACCCTACACAATATTCAGCTTCAGTTGGAAGTACATCAACATACTGAAAAAAAATATTGGCAACCTTCGATTCACATGGACTTTAATAACTATTATCAAGCAGCAAAATAGGAATAGGAGGATCAAGACAAAAGTATTAATTTATAATAGAGAGAATCAAACCTTAAGATAAAGTCTGACCCAAAAATGTTCAACATTTTCTTCTTTAGTATATTACTTTAAGGATTACATTCTACAGTAACAGTGGATATTTGTTATATTTTCTTTATGTTTCTTAAAATTTCTTCAAGATAAAGACTTTTGGTTTTTTTGTGTACATACAGTAGTATGATCATAGTTTTTTATTAAAGGGCCATGAAACCACTTTTTTCAGTTCAAGTCCACCTCAGAATTTTTACAAAAAATGCTTTGAGATGGGCGTGGAGTGCTGCGAGCAGAGGGAGGAGTGGGAGTGGCTGGCAGAGCAGGGGAAAGAGGGGAGCGAAGCAAACAAGTTGTCAGTTGTCAACTGTCAGTTGTCAGTTAAATTGCAAAGAAGTAAACAGTAAGTAATGTAATGCCCTGCTACATATATAATAGGTTATTCGTAATTTCATATAATATATAGGATACACATAACCACAATTTGTTAGATCATTATAAAGATAATTGTGTTTATCTAAACACTAAACACTATTACTTCTCTTCTCCTGAATCCCCAGGTCTGACTGCAGACACAGTGGATAGCAGGGCAGCAGGTCTCTGCCGATAATCTGTATGATTTTAAACATAGGCAAACACAGCAGCACTGATATAGACGATTTGTCTTAATGGTAATGAACTCAACTGATAAAAGACAAAGTCTGCCATTGTCTAAATCTGTATTGGTAGCCCGGACAGCATTGCGGGCAAAGTCATGCAACAAACTCCGTAAATCATGGAAACAAACACATACGACCCTCCATAAGTCTCACAGCCTGTCATCAAAAAGCGCATGCACTCATGAATAATTAAGAAGCAGGGTCTTCTCATGGGATAAGAAAACTCAGCTATGAGTAATAATGAGAAACGACACGTCTTCACTGGACAGGCAGATCGGTGCTACGTCATGGTTTTTGATCCCGCTCCAAAAATTATTTTAAACCCAGAAGATGAAATTAGCTGACGAAAGCTCAAAATTACCCAGTTTTCCCCAATTAAAGCTTATAGTTGCTAACGTCTTAATTGATGCTCAATACACACAAATCTTTTAAAATCGTTAAATAATTACTTGAGGGTTTCTTTGACCTTTATTTATTTATTTTAACATAAACACAAAATATACATAATTTATAGAGCTTACAATCCCATTGGTCCCCTCGTCTTCAGAAATAAACATGGGAATGAAGTTTAATCAGAACCAGCAGCAAAAAAAATTAATAAATTAAATTAAAAAGGGAGTGTATGGTACAGCAGATACAAGTTCAAAAATGCTCACTAAATACCTGACACATTGTGCATATGAGCATTTATTAAAAAAATTAAATTCTCATAAAATGATTCTCATCAGCTCTGGAGATTCATAAATTCATAGGGCCCCAACAAAAAAATGCAGAAATATTTAAGAAATATAAAGAATTAGACACTGTGCAAGAACAACAACAAAGAGTTAAAAACATAGATGTGCTAACTTTAAGAAAATGCTTAACATCCTCTCTCTCATATAAATGAAACAAACAAGCAGTTTTTTTAAAGAGCCAAATCAGCATCATGTGAAAACCAGAAAAGATTATAGAAAACTGAGCATAAGTCTGATTATAAATCAGGTGATTAGTCGATGCTTATTAAAGAATTTGTACAGATTAAAGTCCAAGCCAATTTCTAAAAAAAATGTCTAAAAGTCTGATGGATGCAGTGAAAAGGTATTAAGGACTCTCACGCTTCTGCTTTCTAAGACACACTTTATCCAGCGTGTAAAAACAGCAGACAAATCCAGCTTGTGCAAACCAAATTAAGCATGTAATACAAGACATGAACATGGCTGAAATAAATTGGCGGTAATCAGCGGCAGTCATCAGAATGAATTTAGGCCATTGGGGACATGTCTCCCCGTGGCGTATCCCTCCTTCCCTGGCTCGACTGGTCAGCAGGGCCCATTAGCTCTTGCCTAAAACCCCGACGGAGTGAATCACCTTCATTTCAGCACAACAGATTCCGTATTGTATAACCAGTGAAGGGCGGACAATGACACATCCCCGCTTGCTCTGAGCGATGTCACTGAAAATTACCGCTTTAACACATGAGCTAAGGCTCCCAGTCAACTTCGGCTTTTCCAAAAACACGAGTAATGCGGAAGGACAGGAACTACCACCACACAAAAAAAAAGAAAAAAGGAAAAGGAGAGCGGAAGTTCTCAATCACACTCCCTAAGAATTCCGATACAATGAAAACAAAAGCTCTTTGAAATGCTCCAGATATGCTCCAGTTCTGCCAGCATATGCTCGACCGCTTATTGCTTCATAATTGATTCAATTAAAATGATATTTCCTGTAATATTGCAGCACTTATGGTTTAATTTCTTAATTAGAATCCGCAGACAGACAAGCTGTTTTACCTTTTATTTATGGGTTTTAATCAGAGATACGTATAAACATCCCGCTGTGTGAGCGTTCAATCACGTTTTAAGCAGGCTTGGTGAATATTAAGATCAAGTAATCGCTCTTTTAACGGCTCCTCTGGACTTCGGCTATATGTCTTGGCTTGAACCAATGATTAGTCAAGTTTAATGTCTTTTCTCCTGGTTCGGTATCTTGAATCAGTAGCCAGTCTATACAGGGTAAATATACTGTGCAACAGATTGGCTCATTAAGACATTGTTCCCATGACCATGGTGTTTAGAAAAACAGATTGATTACATAAAAAAAAGATTACCTTAAAGCACAGCATCATTGAAGTAAGCAATTAAGTACAGTCATTATGATAAAATAAACGCTGGCAGAGAAATGAGAAATCTAGCACAAAGAGGAGATGCTGAGGAATGATATCCTTGTTTTACAAGACATTACTGGATAGACTTAAAAAGAGAATTCCCAATCACACCTTTCAGCATGGAAAAGAGACCTTTAGGTAGATATTACTGTTATGAAATGGGAATATGCATGTATTTTAGCTCAAACTCAAACTATTAATACCAGATGTAGAGTACTAAAATAAAATGATTAACCCTAATATTCCAGACTATTGCACAAAATGTAAAGATGAAATTGGAACTCTGTTGCACTGTATGTGGGATTGTGCGGAGGGGCAGTTGTTTTGGAAGAAGGCTTGGTGTGGTCTGTGAAATGGCTGGAGAAAATGTTCCTTTGGAACAAAAACATTGTTTATTACATGTATACAGTTAGGTCCATAAACAAAATGATTTGTCATTATTAGGTTGAAAAAAAAACATCAGAGAGATAGCAAAGACATTAAGTGTGGCCAAAACAACTGTTTGGAACATTCTTAAAAAGAAAGAACCCACCAGTGAGCTAAGCAACAACAAAAGACCTGGAAGACCACAGAAACAACTGTGGTGGACGACCAAAGAATTATTTCTCTGGTCAGGAAAACACCCTTCACAGCAGTTGACCAGATCAAGAACACTCTCCAGGAGGTAGGTGTATGTGTGTCAATGTTAACAATCAAGAGAAGACTTTACCAGAGTGAATACAGAGGGTTCACCACAAGATGTAAACCTTTGGTGAGTCTCACAGTGCTGGAACAACATCCTATGGACAGATGAGATCAAGATCAACTTGTACCAGAGTGATGGGAGGAGAAGAGTAAGGAGAAGGACAGACTCATGATCCTAAGCAGCGAAGCATGGTGGTAGTAGTGACATGGCATGGGCATGTATGGCCGTCAATGGAACAAAAGTTTTTGTCAGCAGGATGAATTTGGAAGTGTTTCAGGCAATATTTTCTGCTCATATTAAGCCAAATGCTTCAGAACTAATTGGACGGTGCTTCACAGTGCAGATGAAGAATGACTCAAAGCATACTGCAAAAGCAACCAAAAAACAGATATTAATCCCACAGTATCTGATTGATCAGAATCATGTATTAATATATTAATGCTAAAATCATATAAACCATGGATTAGAGATGAAAGTATAATCTCCCTGGTTTTTGAGCCATGATGCTCATGAAGGACGCCTTGCTTTCAATATCTGGTTTCTACTTCGTCAGTTCAAAATAATTCAGATTTTGTTCAGACTACAGGTACAAAAAAAGGTCTGAAGGCCACAGTATGGGATGAGAGCTGCTGCTCTGTTTAAAAATTACAGTTGTCTTTCAAAACTCTGCTTGTAAACTGCTTCAATCTTTTTACTGAGGAAACATTGTTCAATGTCAAAGTGTAGTAATGGTAGAAATATGGTTCTTACTAGAAACATACTTCTTATTTGTTTTTTAAGGTCTTAAGTCTTGTTCTCAACCACCAAGCCGTGGACCGGTACCGGTCCATGGATCAATTGGTACCGGGCAGCACAAGAAATCATTAATTATTTCTGTTTTATTTATTATCTGAGTCTCAACAATCTTTTTTAAGTCTTTTATTTTGAAAAAACGACCGCATTCTCTCGCCTACATCTCGGTCACTTGAGTGCCCAAAGTTCAACCCACAAGCAGCAAAATGAGTAAAAAACAGACGTCTTTGAAAAGTTTCTTTGCTAAGGGGAAAAGGCCCAGTAAAGGTCCCATGAACTGCCAAGGAATAGATCCACAACCCATTTGTCAACAAATCAGGTGAGTCCACCATGGCTGTGCAAGAAGATCAACTGATGGAGATTCCAAATGACGGCTGCCTTTTAGGGGTCATTTACATGTCACATCTTTTCTAGAGTTTTCACAAGTTCATTGTTTCCAATGGAGATGCACAGCTTGCGCTCACAAGCGACATGACGCACTTGCGCCTTCCAGACTAGACGCACCCAGTTAAACGAATCCCGCGAATGCTACGCAAGTCACGTGACAAGAATTGACCAAACAGCTTCAGCTTGTATGGAACATACACATTTCGGTAAGACTAATTATCTCAGACAAACAGAGAACACCCAAACACTGCAATGTTTTGTTGTTTGTCTTCCTCTAAGAAAACGGTTGATGGTCGCCTAGCAACCTATGAAACGGTAAAATTGTCAAGCGCTGACTGGCCTGCAGTGATAAAAACGTTGAGGACCACTGTTATAAACCACCATTTAGAAACACACACAGACACACACACAGACACACACACACAGACACACACACACACACACACACACACACACACACACACACACACACACACACACACACACACACAAAGATGAAGATTCATTTTTAATTATTATCTGCTACACGACATCCGTGTCCATCTGATTATTGACTGAATTTTGTAAACACACTTGACATGGTCCTTTTTTCCAGGGCCCAATAAACAGCCTTGAGAGCTCAGAGAAGCAGGGGCGTAGCGCATTCCTCACGTCCTTGAAAAGCCTATTGTGTTGTCTCCTCAGCATTAGCAGCAAGTGACGTTAAGCAGATTGCCTCATCCTTGAAAATGGAAACCTTCAAAGGATAGCAGTTTCAATCGAATGCGAAGGACAATGAGAATTTTTAAACAACTCTTGAACTGATGAACCAATAACCCTTACAAAACACAGTGTCTCTGTGGATGCACGTGTTTTATTAACCATGTTCTCCTGTACCAGTGTCCAAAAGCGAACTTCAGATGTTTGCTTTCCACTTACAGGAATAATCAGGCAGAGAAGCCTCTCATTAGATTCAATTATCGTACTGACAGTTATGCTACATCAGACGAACGCAACCTCCATGGCGCTTTAATCAAAGCCCATCACCAAAGACAGCCTGACTTTGTTGGGTCTCCTGGTTAAAGTCCAAAAGCTACTCACTCTGATGTCTCTGGGAATCAATGACGCACGGGCACAATCGCTCTTTCATTGGAGAGCAAACGTCTTGGAAGCTGATCAGCATGAAGGAAATGTCAAAACTTTGCTCAGCAAACTGTCTGTTTCAACAGGAAAACTTCTTTCTGTGTTCACTCATCAGTCTCCTGTGTGACGTCTAAGGTTTTAACTTTACATTTAATAAGCGGGAAGAGGACCAGGAAGGAGAACATGTCCAGAGATCACACACGAGAGGTATAAAACACACATAAAAAAAGGTTAACTTTGGATGACTTATCATCATACATTTTTACATTTTATTTCAGCTTAATTTAGGCAACTATTTATTCATTTTCTTTTTAGCTTAGTCCCTTTATTAATCAGGGGTCGCCATCCAGCATATGTTTTACGAAGCAAATGTTCTTCCAGCCGCAACCCAACACTGGGAAACACTCATCCACTCTTGCATTCACACACACATACACTACAGCCAATTTAGCTTATTCAATTCACCTGTACCGCATGTCTTTGGACTGTGGGAGAAACCCACGCGAACACTGGGAGAACATGCAAACTCCACACAGAAATGCCAACTGACCCAGCTGGGGCACAAACCAGGGGCTCGAAACAGCGACCTTCTTGCTGTGGGGCGATTGTGCTACACACTGCGCCACCGTGATGCCCATTTTGAAAATAATGAAATGAAATCTATTTCATTTGAATTATCCTGCCAACTTCAAAACTGAACATACATTGTAAAAAAATCCTTGATTCTTAATATTTGTAGTTGAATTAAATACATGTTTTTCTAATCAATTAAATCAGTCAAACTTACTAAAAACTTTACATTAAACTTTGTATAACTAAAAAAAAGGCTATTGTTGAAACCTGAATAACTTTTAAAATAATTTGTAGTAACCTCTTGTTTGACTAGATCACTACTGAGATCCCAAACACTGTGGAGCAATTCCATCGATGCGCAGCTCTACAGATACCGAACCATGCAAGCCAGTGGCAACAGCGGCGAGGAAAAAACTTCACTAATTGCCGAAAGTAAAGATTTAAAAAACCTTGAGAGAAACCAGGCTCAGTTGGGCATGACCATTTCTCCTATGGCCAAACGTCTTGTGCAGAGCTGCAGTCTAGGCACCGGAAGCTGGACCTAGATCTATACGTATATGGATTATACTTACTTTCAACAGTTTTCCTGCTTAATGCAATCACATGCAAAGCATACTGGGAACTTCACATTTACTGCTCTACTAATACTCTAAAACTATTAATGTACACCGAATACAAAAACAAGGTTATTATTACTTTTATTACAAAATTAAGTGAATTAGACATAACATTTGCAGCATAGTTTATTTTTTGATGTAGAGAGGACTTGAAAAGCTTTGCATTTTACGTGAAGTTTTAACACATTCGGTCTCTTTCTTGCAGTGATGGTCCCCACAGGAGGCGTAACTTTACCTCACTCTGAAATTCCAGCCTTTACAAGGCCACTGCTGAGACCACAGGTGTCCCAGCTTCAACAATCAAAAAAAAAAGAAAAAAAGAAAAGAAAAGCGGGACAGGTCACACGGACTGACACCAGGTCTGCCTGCTGGCCTCAAGCTGAGCGCTGTGGTTTTAAGTGTCAAGTCAAAGGCCACTATCAGACCCCACTAAGCTGATATCATCAGGTGCTCTCGCTGCTTTTAACTAAATACCACTGCCACCCCCTGCCTTCCAAACTGACCATGAGCCTAAAACCAGCAGCCTTCCTGTGTCAGTGCTTTTACACCACACCGTACGCTCAGCTGGGCTTATCACATGCAAATATATTACACATATTTGATCTGGACTGATCACTATGGTCAATTACAAAACAGTTAATCAATTAATCACTTGAACGAATACATTTTTAATACTACAGTTAGTACATTGTAGAAGCAAACAAAAAAATAAAGAAAGCAGAAAAAGTAAACCATGAAGTGGTAATGCAAATTATATACACTTTTTAATTCATGTTTTTTCAATTCATCTTCATTTCTAGAGAGCTTTTACCATGTAGATTGTGTTAAAGCAGCTTAGCAAAGAGGTTCTAGTAAACTGAAAATATGTCAGTCCAGTTTTCA
>CAIGQZ010032312.1:10966316-10987008 GCA_903798205.1 Danio tinwini
TAATACTCATAGTAATAATATTTATTCATTCATTTTCTTTTCGGCTTAGTCCTTTTATTAATATGGGGTCGCCACAGCGGAATGAACCACCAACTTATCCAGCACATATTTTACGCAGTGGATGCCCTTCCAGCTGCAATCCATCACTGGGAATCATCCATACACACTCATTCATTCACACACATACATATATTTAGGAAACCCATGCAAACATAAGAAAAACATGCAAACTCCACACAGAAATGTCAACTGACCTTGCCCGGGCTCGAGCCAAAAACCTTCTTGCTGTGAGGCGATTGTGCTACCCTCTGCACCACCGTGCTGCCTCATAGTAACAATATATAACATTTAAAATATTATTTTAATAAATACTTAAAATATGACATATCTATAAACTATATATGTAGTTGATTTTAAACTAGTTTTAATACATTACACAAATTATAAATGTAAATATAAAAATAAACTACTATCCTACCAAAATAAACATTGAAAAAATAGTTTTACACCACTATAAATAATAAATTAATTGCAAAATGAAATAAGTATTCTAATTATACATTATTCTAATAGAAACTAGAATTTATATACTCTAAAATATACACGTTTAAATTGTTGTCATACTATACTAATACTAATAATACTTCATATAAACCACAGTGCTCAGCATAAATGAGTACACCCCCCTTTTGAAAATTAATATTTGTATCAGTTTGTCAGTCAAAATAGGCAATAATCTTTAATGCATTTAAACAAAACAGTTTTATTAAACATTTATATTGATTCAAATAAGAGTTTGGTCACCTAAAAAAGAATACTGTACATGTAAATTCAAACAGGTTATTGTAAAGAAAAGATTTCAAACTACAAAATTCAACACATTTTTTTTTAGGTTTCTCTTGATTTATCCTGTTTTCATGATTTTTTTTTAGGGCTTTTCACCTTTATTATGATATAGGACAGTTGAGATTTTAGACAGGAAAGCATTGGGAGCAGAAAGAGGGGAAGGATTGGCAAAGGACCTCGAGCCAGGAATCAAACTCGGTTGCCAAGAGCACTTCTGTGTTATATGTCGGTGCACAGTACCACTAGGCTATGGGTGCCGACAATTTATCTTGTTTAAAAAAAATTATTTAATATTTTTCTTCCAATATATTAATTTGGGTGCACTCATTTATTCATTTTTTTAAGATTAGTTCCAGTTTTGGCTTTGGTACTGACTAATCTAATATGCACAAATATATTATTGCAAAGCATACATAGAAAATATGAATTTAAATGAGCCATCTGTGAGCCCAGCAAACAATTTGTGTTTAATAGACATCTAAATGTAGACAGCTTGGCTAAACTTGGACTGTCAGTCTTAGATAGCCCAAACTTAGCCCAGATTATGTATAGAGATTATATGTTATATGTGATTTATATGTGTAGTAATTCATTTCTGTTTATTTGATGACTAGTCTAGTTTTGGCCTATTCTTAGATGTCTATTTTCACTGACAGCCCAAGTTTAACTTTGCTAAGACAACTATGTTTAGACATCTATTAGACATATTTTAAAAACAAAAAAAATGCTTTCTGGGAGGGGTGTATTCATATATGCAGAGCACTGTAACAATAACACAAACATGCTCTATACTAAATACAAAGTCATTACACTATAAATGTTTATTAAAACAAAGTATTATATTTTATACTACTATATACTACTCAATTAAAATGACTTAAAAAAGATTTAATAATACAAAACACAGATATACATACACGCACGCACGCACACACACAATCACCTGTTATAAAATTCTAAAAACAACATATGCTACCCAAGCCTGGTATATATTCAAAAAGATCATTTCTGATTGGATCAGTGATTAAGGACAGGTGGATGGACGCTATTAGAGAAAAACACAGAGCAAAGGTGGAGGCTAAGACAGTAGGAGGAGGTTCACTAAGAAAGGAGGAGACTCTTGTAATGAGGTTAAGAGGGAAATGTTAGAGCTGGCTTCAACACACGGCAGGCCAGACCCGCTGCAGGCCACATGCTGGAAACAAGGCCCTCACTCTCTGCACAGCCTCTCCAAAAAGTTCCTTGGGCAAACAGCATAATCGAATTTGTGTGATTGCACTCAGAGAAGAGAGAGCTTTCTTTGATGAGAGTGGAGACAAGGAAGCGCTTAAAATCCTGCCACCCGACTCACATCTGCACTGTTGCCGAACACATGATCGCAGTCTGATCTGGAGCAAAGAGAGATGAGCATAAAGGTGCATTTATTCGCATTTGACATGTCCAAAGCGACCCTAATTTGATTCCATATGAACAGCTGATAAAAAGCAGAAAGTCTTCTTCAGAGTGAGCTGAGGTTACTGAGGATGACCTGTGCTCTGCAAGTACATCCTGTTACATCTCTAAACAGGCTTAGTTGCTGCGTGCTGCATTATTAGACAAAACAATAACCACACCGCTACCTAGACGCATGGGTAAAGTCCCTCTGAAATCACTACTGTTTCGCGAGTGTATCAGTATGTTAACATTAATGTTATTTAACACGAGGACAAAATTTATATTTAGAAGATTTAAGCATTCAAAACTTGCGGTTTCTTAGTTCTGCTCATATGGATTAATCATTTGAACAAAACATGTGCTTAATATACAGTTGAAGTCAGCATTATTAGCCCCCATGAATTATTAGCCCCTGTGTTTATCCTTTTCCTCACATTTCTAAATAAATTAGTTTTAATAACTAATTTCTAATGACTTATTTCTTTTATCTTTGCCATGATTACAGTACATAATATTTTACTAGATCATTTTCAAGACACTATTATTCAGCTTAAAAGGCAATTTAAAGGCTTAACTAGGTTAATTAGGTTAACTAGGCAGGATAGGGTAATTGGACAGGTAATTGTGTAATGATGGTTTGTTCTGTAGACTATTAAAAAACATATATCTTAAGGGGGCTAATAATTTTGACCTTAAAATGGCTTTTAAAAAATTAAAAACTGCTTTTATTTAAGCCAAAATAAAACAAATAAAACTTTCTCTAGAAGAAAAAATATTATAGCAAATACTGTGAAAATGTCTTTGCTCTGTCAAACATCATTTGGGAAATATTAAAAAAAAATCATAAATAAATAATACTAAAAAAATTTAATAAAAAAGGGCTAATAATTTTAACTTCAACTGTAATTCATTCATACATTCATTTTTTTTTTCGGCTTAGTCCCTTTATTAAGTTGGGGACGCCACAGCGGAATGAACCGCCTCAACTGTAATTCATTATTTTAATTATACACACTAGAACTACAGAGGAAGTCATTTTGACTGTTTTGCCACTTAATAACTTATAGTACTTAGTAAGTAGTATAGTACTTATAGTACCCTATATACTTATAGTAGCCTTTTTAGTAGCCTATAGACTTTTTCTAAATGTGTGTGTATTTCATTCTAACATTGTTATTGTATTACAATTATGATACACAAGTTCTGAGTTCTTAGTATTTCTACCTTAAATCGTCTTAACAGTCAAATCGACCATGACATGCATTTCAAAAAACTTTTTCCTGCAACCTTGAATATGCATGCCTCTGTTGCCTAGCAACTTTCTGCTAACAAAAACATAACTTTACTTTAGAAATGTAAAAAAAAATTCACAGTGGTTAAAAAACTTTGTTTGCTTTTATGAGAGGTCTACTAGTTCGATTATAGGCTATATTACAAAAAAAAAGATAATTTTCTACACAGTTTGCATTCAGAAGGAACATAGAAACGTTATCTGACTAACATCTAGCAGGTAAATGTGTCTGCAAAAATATTCAGAGGCTTTTATTTTATAAGATATGAATGCGTCTAAGATATGAATGCGTCTAAATGTTCTGATTGGCTGGAGTAGATGTCTCACGTCAGCGCATTCTAGACATGAATGCACTCTTTTAGGCAATTTTTTCCTCTATGTTCACACAGAGCAGCATTCCGGCAAATTACCGGTAATGTTACAACTTCTCTTTCCGAAAAATTGCCGGAACAAATTTACTGGTATTTTAAAAAGGGCCTATTCACACATACAGACCTTTCCGGAAAATTCCCGATAATTTTCCAGAAAGGTCTGTATGTGTGAAGGGGGCTATAGAGTCCTGGTAGTTCCAGTGTTAGACTAATAAATAATAATCAGTTAAAAATCAACCCTGAAATTCTCAGTTCTTATGATTTATTGGGTATAGGTTGAGAAAATGTTTAACCTGTTACCTTATAAAGCTCTGATAACATCCATATTTTAAATAAAACACTGTAATTAGTGCATTTCTGACAGATGGTCAAAATAACACAAGTTCTGATTTGTTATGATTGAAAGAGTTTTTTTATGAATATACACATACTAACATGCAATATATATATAATTAAAATATATAATAATAATAATAATACTGTATGTACTGTTATACTATCATAAAAAAATATATATATACAACATATTTACCTTCCAAATCCTACGTATACAACGAGATCTCTAGGCCTACTCATATACTCGTTGCTTAAATCTCAGAATATCAACAGGGCACCTGTGTCCACATTTCTCATATGACGGCAAACACGCAATTATGCAAACATAAAGAAATAAGAGAGTTTGCACTGCACACGAGTCGCTGCTTTTACAATGAGAGAGAAACTCACCCGGCAGGTCAAGTAGGCAAGATTACCATCCAGACGACAATTGCAAACAGTTTGCTGAGCAAACACTCTAGCTTTGAAATGACAGATGAGGAGAAGAGCTCATGTGGACCTCATAAGTGAAGATGCTAATCACTTCCTGGAGTGACTAATAAAAAAGTGGCAGTCAGTGTGTGTATTTCATAGCATTTTGACTGCAAGATACAATAAAACGTGCTTTGGAATCAATGAGGGCTTTCAACCACTATTAGAAGTGTGTTTTTCAGTTTTAGAGACCAACCAGATGTGCAAGTCTGGATGAAATAGCTGACGCAAGCCTGCTACGGTCTTCATTATTTTTCTCCGTCTGAATCTCGCAGACATCTAAAAACATGAACATTAGCGGGCAAAGTAAATAGAGTTATGATTACAAAAGCACACACGTTGCTAGTGCTACAGTGGCTGCCTGTGATTGAATTTAACGCATTTGGATGATAAATGATGGTGCACGCTGTTTTAATGTATGTGGTAATAACAGCAAATCAATTTTCATGTAAAAATAAAGTGAGTATAGGTCTTTGTAACTTGAAGTGCATCAAAACTTACTCAATATACTGTATGCAAAGTGAAAGCTAGAAACTGGAAATATACTGCAAGACTGGAAATAGTCTAATTAAATTAAATATGAAATTAATTAATTAAAGAAAAATGTCAAATGAAACAAAATGTATAATATAAGATGAAGAAAACAAGTACCAAAAAATAAAGCAAATAAAAACTTAATAAAGCATAGATTAATAAATATAAAATAAGCAAAAAAAAAATAAAAATTTAAATGAAATTTAGTTTACAGACAAAAATAAACAAATCTATATGTATATACATATATGCACATTTGTTTATATATATATATAATAAAGAAAATGATTGCCTACAAATAAAATAATATACGTTTTTCTTTTTCTTTTTTATAAAATAAAACAGCGTTGTTATTATTATTTTTTTTATTATTATTATTATTATTCATTCATTTATTTTATTTTCGGCTTAGTCCCTTTATTAATCTGGGATTGCCACAGCGGAATGAACAGTCAACTTATCCAGCTTTATCCAGTTTTACGCAGCCAATGCCCTTCCAGCTGCAACACGATTACTGGGAAACATCCATACACACTCATACACTACGGACAATTTAGCTTACCTAATTCCCCTATACCACATGTCTTTGGACTTGTGGGGAAAACCAGAGCACCCGGAGGAAACCCACGCGAACACGGGGAGAACATGTAAACTCCACACAGAAACGCCATCTGACCCAGCCGAGGCTTGAACCAGCGACCTTCTTGCTGTGAGGCGATCGTGCTACCCACTGCGCCACCATTATATAATAATATAATATTATTATTATTATTATCATCATCATTATATTATTATTATCATCATCATTATTATTATTATTATTATTATTATCATCATCATTATATTATTATTATTATTATTATTATTATTATTATTATTATTATTTGTACATGATTATTATTATTTTAATATTATATATATATATTTTTATTATATTATTTTTTACATTATTATCATTATTATTATTATTATTATTATTATTATTATTATTACTATTATTATTATTATTATTATTATTATTATTATTATTATTATTATTATTATTATTATTATTATTATTATCACTTTAACCATCCCACCAACAAAAAAAAAGGATTGTATTTCTTAACTACTAATTAAAATATTGAAAAAAAAAAAATATATATATATTAAATCACATTTTTTAAAGTATGTCATAAAATATTACAGATCCTCATTTAACAGGTTTTCTTGTTTGTTTGTTTGTTTTTTTACAATTAAACTAAAATCAAGTGTAGTAGTGCAACAGGATGTTTGTTTGATTTTTTTTGTGTGTGTGTTTGTGTGTGTACGCTATTATTTCAAACAGCCATTCTTTAAATGACTTTAACAGTCATGATTTAAAACATTCAAAACATGGTCAACCATTTGGTAGAGGGGCAGTCAAAGAGTTATTATTATTCACAAAACCTCAAAAATCAAATAAAAAATACTAAATACAAATAAAAAATTTAAATAAAATAAATAAAGCAATAAAAAGATTTTCTGCTGACCCTGTGGGAAGGACATGACCCCAAGCCACTCTCATCATACAAATCAAGTTTGTCACAGATCAGCTCATTCAGACAGCTTGATATTGTTGCATTTTTGCCCATCCCTAAGATATAGAATAAATAATTGTTTCTTTTTTATGGAGGCTAAAAGAAAAGCAAAGGAAGAAACGGAGAGGAGGGAGAACTGAAGGAGGATGGAATTTGGAGAGAAGGAAAACTAGGTCAAGTCACATGACTGAGCGATCAACTGTAGGCAGGATTACATTTCTACAGCATGTGCCCATTTACAAAACAAATGTTGACTGCAGCTTTATCAGCGTTTTGTGAGGGGCTGAGCGGAGAATGGAGGTGCGAGAGACTCAGCGACGTGTGCTAAACAGTGGTCAGAAACAGTGGCATCCTCTCAGACAGAAGAGAACAGGAAGACAAAGTCAAAACTGAACTGCACAATTTCTGCCTACTGCACTGCGTGTTTAGCTTTGGGGTTATTTTGGGTGGTCCAAATAAATAAATATTGCAGATATATATGCTATAGTGATGTTCCTGTTTAACGCTGAAGTGGCATTTTTGCACTGCTTAGAATCGAGGGGAAATCACTTGAACTGCATTGGCGTCGACGTAGGTTAAAAAATAATAAATATGAAAAGAAATATGCATCAATGTTAGAACTATATTTACTGATGAGATGACGATCACATTTCAAAACAGATCTCTGTAGGAGGATTGCCAAGTCTGTGGTTTTTCTGTGGAATTGAGCTACTTTTAAATTGTTGCCGTGGGTTGATATTTTCCACTGGTGGTTAAAGGTTTGTTATATTGCACACAATGAGTTGTGTGAGGTAATGAAGGTGCGCCTGTAGACCTTTACCAACAGTGTATGATTTTTAACATATTGTGACGTTTATAATTACCACCATATAGGGTACCATTGTAAGATAAAATTGTGATTAAATATTTGATAACGCGATTAAATTTAAATCGCAACTATTTAACATAACTGCTGTAAAGTTCACAAAAACAAAGACCTTCTTTCATATACAGTATTATATTATATTATATTATATTATATTATATTATATTATATTATATTATGATTTTCTAGACTTCAGTGCGAATTTGAAAATGAACAATAATAAAGGGATAGTTTACAAAAAAAAATGTACTGACTATTTTTCGATCTCAAAAGGTTATAAACACTTTCTATCAATAATATTTGATGGGCTCTTATTTTGTAATCACAGATGAACCTGACCCGAATATCCTGTTATTTTTTTCTTTTCTTATTTATTATTTCACCATCTGAGTATGTGGCTGTGATATATATTGACTAAATGCATTTGCGGTAGTGGTATTTGTGTTCAGATCAGTTCTGTACCGTAATACGCAGTTTATGAGCGATCAAAAAAAAAAAGGTTGCTAGAATGACCGCAGTAACGTCACCACTCAACTGTAAAACCTTTCTATACAGACAGTGATAATGCAGATGAGAATTTCTTTCACAGACATCAGCTAAAGCTAATAAATCATCCACAACCCGTCTCCAAACACATTCATATTGCCCTTAGCTTAAAAGCTAAAATCAGCTATAGTTTTCTCTCTGTCCAATGACAGTGCGCGTTTCATTTGAAGCGAAAGTTGATTGGTTGCTGTCTAATGGCATTTTTTAACTCAATTTACTTTCAACTCGACAAATGCATGCAGCAAAAGGAAAAGAAAAGCAAGTGGCAAATAGAGAGAGAAAAGCATTTGTCAAATGCCTTTTTAAAAAGCTATTTAACCTTTATATCAAACACCTTTATATTGTTTGATTAATCTGCATTTTAAAACATGAATTAAATAAACATATAAAATGTTTTATTTATTTGTACATTTAAAAGTTACTTATAAATGCATCATTTTTTTTGCTTTACTAAATGACATTTAAAAACACTATTTAAATAAACACATTTAATTATGTTTATTGATTTGTCTATTGATTGTGATTTATTTATACACATTTTATTGCTTCAATTAATTAATTGATCATTTGATTCTTTTTTTTGTTTCTAACTGGCACTCCTGGTTTATCTAAAGAAAACATGTAACCATTGGCATCCATAAAATGAAAAACAAATACTATAAACATCAAGGATTGCAGGTTTCCAGCTTCCTTTAAAATTTCCTACATTGTGTTCAAAAAAAGAAAGAGACTTTCAGATTTTCAATAAATGAAGGGTGAGGAAACGATGACAGACTTTTCGTTTTTGGGTAACCTTTAACAGTGGGCTTGTTGGTTTCAAAGACCTGGAAACCATGCAGTTTAGGCAGAAGTCTGTCTGATAATAGGATGGATTTAAAAACATACTTAAATTTAAGTTCTTTTACATCATTGTACTTTTAAATTAAAATTTTAAACTATTTAAACATCAAAATAAATATATGTTTTAGAAGAAATTGCCTCAGAAAAGTTTTAAAGCTTAATTTTTATTTTACAAAACGTCTGATCAATATAATTGTGTGAAAATTAAATTATATTTTTTGAGCATAAATCAAGACGAGGTGACAGAATGCGATGTAGAGGAAAGAAAAAAAAACTGTAGCAGCATAGAAGCGTAGTTAATGCGGTGTGACATCTTTCGAGAAGCAAATGTCATGGGTCTAAGCTGACAACAGACTGAAAAAAAGGTGTGTGACTGCCAATAAAACACACATCACAGATTCATCCAATCAGAAGACTTGATAGTCATCAGAAGATCCACCTACAGCTTGCAAATTATCCAACCAGAACCAGCGATTGATGATCTCTCCAAAAACCCTAGTTTAATGTTTTTAAATGTATATTTAAAATGTAGATATCTTAAAAGTATAGTTCACCTAACAAAAAAAGAACATATTTTGAATGTTGGAAGCCAGTAGCCATTGACTTTAACATTAAGTTTTGGAAACACATTATGTTAAAAAAATCATAAGAAATTTTGCTTTTAATTTTTAATTAACTCTTCCTTCAATTAGAAAAACTTGATCAATATTGAAGCACAGACACAGACCAATATATAAACAGATAAAAAAAACTGTCTAGAAAAGCATCCCAAAGTCAGGAACTAAGCAAAAGTGACAGACGGTCATTTATGTTCAGAAACAAAATCTGAACAAATGTAGGTAAAAAGTGAAAAACCTACAATCACGTATTTGAGCACAACACAAGGGGCCACTTCTCTTTTTAATCAATAGACATTGTTCAAGAATCACCGACTTTGCCTAAAAGCGCTCTGGTAGCAAGTAAGGAAGTGTGCATTCGGTTCAGTTCAGGGCAGCGATTGTTGATACACGCCATGCCTGTCGAGTTCTAGGAAAACTGATAGAAAAATCCTGATTTGTGCTGCGCTGGAGGACGTGGAGGGGTGTGTGCAATGAGGACTGGGAATTAAATAATGTAGAGAGGCAACACACACACACACACTGGATGATGATGTGCATCAGCCTCTCCCTGCTGTTCCCTATGCAGTCAGGCAGAAAGATCTAGGCCATCTGCACAGCAACACAGAGAAAATAGCTCCGCGCGCAGACAGAGGGGGACACGATTAACCAACTGCCTGCGTTTTTTTTTCTCTCTTTCTCTTTCTGAGATGAGACGGAGTAAGAGACAGATAAAATTGAAATGGGCTTTTAGAAATAAAAACACACTTCTTTAGACGTCCGTCATGAGCAGGCAGCGGAGAGAGTGACAGTGCAAGAAATCGGGATGGCATAGAAAAAGTGCCCACCTAATGAGGTGTGACAGTTGCGAGTCAGAAAGGTAAAGGAAAATATATGGCTTTAAAGCCCAGTAAGTGTGATAGCAGTCATGACTAGACCTGCTGAAACAGTGGCGCTTAATTTTATTGAACAAAAAGATCCCTCTTGTTTAAGATTTTACTAGATATTTGTGAATGAAAAAGGATATACATATACATATACGGACTTAGGTAATACTATGACTTAATACTATGAGGATGGCGCCGCGGATGGCTGCCTCGGTGTGGAGCTCTTCAGTGTTTGCACTATTTCTGTTAGTCTGTCCTGTTTTATGTTTATCAAACACGATCAGTTATACCAGGGATGAGCTGCTGAACATTCGGCAGTGCACACCAACTAATCACCAACTGGATTTTGATTTCTCTGGCGTTTTGCGGAACATTGTCATCGGCGGAGCAGCTGCTTTGTGGAAGAAATACAAGACCCGGCGGCGTGGGAAAAGAGCCGGCGCGCTCGTCAGGCTGAGACAGCGCGGCTTCAGAACAGCGCTGCCTAGCATCCATCTAGCGAATCTCCGCTCGCTTCCTAACAAAATGGACGAACTACTTCTGCTCTCACGCGAAAACAAGAACTTTAACAACTCTGCTGCGCTGTGTTTCACAGAAACCTGGCTGAACAAAGCCATTCCGGACAGCGCATTACACTTACCGGACTTTCAGCTGTACAGAGCAGATCGCGATACGGAGTCAACGGGCAAAACACGCGGTGGTGGGACATGCTTTTACATCAACAGGAGATGGTGTACGGATGTAACTGTGTTAAAGAAGATGTGCTGTCCTGATGTGGAAGCGCTTTTCATTAACTGTAAGCCGTTTTATGCACCGCGGGAGTTCTCCTCGTTCATTCTCGTCTGTGTTTACATTCCACCACAAGCACACGTGAGGACTGCGTTACAACAGCTGTCTGATCTGATCACAGAGACTGAACAACGACACCCGGACTCTGCTTTTATCATTCTCGGTGACTTTAATCAGGCAAAACTCACACACGAGCTGCCTAAATTCAAACAGCACATCACATGCCCCACCAGAGACAATAACATTTTGGATCATTGCTACACCACAATAAAGGATGCATATCGCTCTGTCGCCAGAGCAGCTTTAGGACTCTCCGACCACTGCCTGGTTCATCTTATACCAACTTACAGGCAAAAACTTAAAACTACTAAGCCAGTATTAAGGACTGTTAAGAGATGGACCAACGACACAGAGCAGGTCTTACAAGCCTGTTTTGAATGCACTGATTGGAGTGTTTTTGAAGCTGCATCCACCAACCTAGACGAGCTCACAGAGACTGTAACATCATACATCAGTTTCTGTGAGGAGTTATGCATCCCTACCAGGACCTACTTATCATTTAACAATGATAAACCATGGTTTACACCAAAACTTAGACAGCTTCGTCATGAAAAAGAGGATGCCTACAGGAGCGGGGACAGGATTTTATACAATCAGGCCAGGAACACACTGACAAAGGAGATTGGTGTGGCCAAGAAAAGCTATGCCAAAAAGCTGCAAAACCAGTTTTCTTCTTACGACCCTGCATCAGTATGGAAAGGCCTGAAAGACATCACAAATTATAAAACGCCATCCCCCAGTATCGACTGCAACAAACATCTTGCAAACGAGCTGAATATCTTCTATTGTAGATTTGACACCTCTGACCAGACACCTCACACCCACCCGGATCATCTCCCTACACAGCCATCAACACCTCCAGCCATCTCCCTCTCACCCCCTGCACTTCAGATCAGTGAGGATAATGAGCATCAGATCCTCAGTAAACAGCCATCAACACCTCCAGCCATCTCCTTCTCCACCCCGGCACTTCAGATCAGTGAAGATAATGTGCGTCAGATCTTCAGTAAACAGAGGAGAAGAAAAGCACCAGGTCCAGATGGTGTTTCACCAGCCTGTCTGAAAACTTGTGCGGACCAACTGGCTCCCATTTTCACACAGATCTTCAACAGATCACTGGAACAGCGCAAAGTTCCATCCTGCTTCAAACGCTCCACCATCATCCCAATACCAAAGAAACCAAAGATCACAGGACTCAATGACTACAGACCTGTTGCCTTAACATCTGTGGCCATGAAGTCATTCGAAAGACTGGTGCTAGCTTATCTGAAGGACATCACTGGACCTTTGCTGGACCCCCTGCAGTTTGCCTATAGAGCAAACCGGTCTGTGGATGATGCAGTCAACATGGGACTGCATTATATCCTAGAACATCTGGACAAACCAGGGAACTACGCAAGGATACTGTTTGTGGACTTCAGTTCTGCCTTTAACACCATCGTCCCATCACTGCTCGAGAACAAACTGACCCAGCTGTCTGTCCCTAGCTCTGTCTGTCAATGGATCACCAGCTTTCTGACAGATAGACAACAGCTAGTCAGAATGGGCAAAATCACATCCGACAGCCGCACCATCAGCACTGGTGCCCCCCAGGGATGTGTTCTCTCCCCACTGCTCTTCTCCCTGTACACAAACGACTGCACTGCAAAAGACCCCTCCATTAAGCTCTTGAAGTTTGCGGATGACACTACTGTTATCGGCCTCATCCGGAACGGTGACGAGTCTGCATACAGACAGGAGGTGGAGCGGCTGGCTTTATGGTGCAGATACAACAACCTGGAGCTGAACACGCTCAAAACAGTGGAGATGATAGTGGACTTTAGGAGAAACCCCCCTGCACTCCCCCCACTCACCATCATGAACAGCACTGTGGCTGCAGTAGAGTCATTCAGGTTCCTGGGCACCACCATCTCTCAGGATCTGAAGTGGGACATTCACATAGACTCCATTGTAAAGAAAGCCCAGCAGAGACTGTACTTCCTTCGTCAGCTGAGAAAGTTCAACCTGCCACAGGAGCTGCTCGTACAGTTCTACTCAGCTGTCATCCAATCCATCCTCTGCACTTCAATCACCGTCTGGTTCAGCTCAGCTGCCAAAACCGACCTCCGTAGACTACAGCGAATAGTCCGGACTGCTGAACGAATCACTGGCACTACCCTTCCCACACTTCAAGAACTGTACTCTTCCAGAGTGAGTAAAAGGGCTCGTAAAATCACTCTGGACGCCTCACACCCAGCACACTACCTGTTCGAACTGTTACCGTCTGGTCGGCGCTACAGAGCACCAAGCACAAAAACAGATAGACACAGGAAAAGTTTCTTTCCTCAGGCCATCTACCTCATGAACAGTTAAATATTCCCCTACTGTGCAATAAACGTGCAATACTTTCTCATACGCACTTGTACACAGCACCTTATAACCTGTATATTTACAACATATCTGTACATACATTCAACATCCAGATCTTTTTGACTAACTGCATCTCTGTTTAATGTTTATTGCCTTTTCTTTTCTTGTATTTAATTTTGTGTTGTCACTCGTCACTTTATGTACACTGAAAGCTTCTGTTGCCAAAACAAATTCCTTGTGTGTGTGAAGCACACTTGGCAATAAAACTGATTCTGATTCTGATTCTGATTCTGATACATGTGTATTTATTGAAATATGTTAAAAGGCAGTGCTTCCCACAGGTTTGAAATATACTTGCAGTGGTAGCCAGATTGAAACAACATTTACCCACATCACATAAATAGTTAACTATATGCGACAAACAAAACATAATTTAATTTTTAACAATAATTGTATTTCTTATGACACTGTTTTACACTGTTTATTTTCAATGGGTTAAGATAAAAAAAGACTGTTGAAATAAAAAATAAAAAATCCACTATTTCTGTTACTTTTATGCTATTCAGGAGCCATGTCCACCCACTGACTATAAATTCTGCTTCTCTCTCTCTCTTTCAAGTTCAAGGCAAACTTAAATGCCAAAGCATTTTAGATATGTATATATAATAGCCTATGTAATATATTAACATCATCAAATGAATAAAATAATCAGCAAAAGAGAAATAAATGACAGAGAGTAATAAAAACAGACAATATTTCTAAAAAATCTCATAATTACAGGATTAAAACTTGTAAATGATTTAAATAAGGCAAATGCATAAATTAACCACTAATAGTGTACATATATTTTGCATCCAGTATAGACCAGTCATTTCATCCTCTCCGAGTATTTAGCAAAAATTTTCTGAATCGTTTAGATTAGAGATGCCCAAACTTTTTCCTATAAAGGGCCAAAACCCAAACTTGATTAAGGGCTATGGGTAGGCCCACACGGAGTCTGCACGTGCAGAATTCCGCAGATTTTTAGCCTATCATTAATTCTGTTTATTTACTTGAGTAAATGTGTGTAAATCTGAATTTATTCAGTGTTTATATACACATATTTCACATATTAAGGTTTTAGTTATGAGACTCCCAAAATAATTCCGCAGAAATCTGCAGATTTTTACCAAAATTCTCCGCACAAAAACATCCGCAGATTCCGTCTGGCCTTATGGGCAGAATATATACCAAACCGTATTACATTAAATTGGCCTAGGAGAATTTCCTCATTTATTCAGTAATATTAAGAAAAAACTAGAAAACATTGCTTTAAATAATATTTAATATCTAATTCAGTATCATTTTTAACATTTTATAATGAACTTATTACAGTAAAAACATAATTCAATTTATAACACAATGGAGTTCAATGCTGAATACACTAGTCGAGCTGCACCTGCCTTTACCCTGATATGCTTGTAGATGTCAGATGTACTGTACGTCAAGTGACAGTATTTACATTTTAAAAGTCTAATGATGTCAAATTGTCATTTGCCCCAACCATCAACATTCTTCCTCTCTTTTCACATGAGATGGTGGGCCAAATCAAAGGTTTCCGTGGGCAATTTTGGCCTGCAGACCCTACTTTGGACATCTCTGGTTTAAAATCTATTATTTACTTTTTTCTTGGTCTTTGCCCGCTGTCAGCTGTGAAGCAAGCGGAAAGTAGTCTTTAATAAAATAGTAATGCAAAAATGTATACGAGTTTCAGAAAATGAAAGCAAAAGTTGAATCCCGGACATTTTAGGAGATTTAGGCCCAATCCCAATTCTACCCCTTAGCCCTTCCCCTTACCCCTCGTTTTTCCCGTTCATGTGAAGGAGTAGTGGTGTCCTAATTCCCTTTAGCTTGAAGGCGTAGGGCTAAGGGGAAGGGGTGAAAAGCCCTTTGAACGAAGATTTTTCAGAACCACACTCGAAAGCAAGGGGTAAGAAAATTTCCCAGAATGCACCAGCTACAGCGGCAGTTTCGCTGCACCCGGAAGTAAGGAGAGCCACAAATTAGTATTTTTTGTCAGTATTACGAATTTTTACAACAAACAAGCATATGTTTTAATATATTCTTAACAGCGATCATGTTTTACCGTCATGCTTTTATAAAAAAAAACGCTAAAATAAAAAACGCTAAATTTCGCAATCTATAATCCCTAATAATGTACAGCAGTCCCACAACATTCTGACACTCGATGGCACTCGAATACCCTGTCAGAAAAGTCTAGTGGCTGAGAATGAGCTTTTTACAGTGTCTGCTATAATGTTAATGATGTTTTTGGTGTGTTTACATGGATGAATAGTATACGCAGTATAGTTTCAATCTTATTGCCACATTAGATCGTTATGATAACATAATATATGCCTTCAGTGATTTCCTGAAGATAAATAACAAAAATAACGCAACTAGAACTACAGCAGTTGTTGAAGTGCTGTCCCAATTCTTAGAGGTAAATTTTGAAGTCCTTCCCCTTCACACTCGTTTTTAAGGGCCATGGGGAAGGGGAAGGGGTACAAAAATAGAATTGGGATTGGGTCTTAAAAACCCGGGCGGAGACAAACTTTTTAAGTCCAAAAAAGGTGAGCCTCTGTGGGTCTGCAAAGCAAAATGAGACTGTCTGTGGGAGTGCTGACAGGTCTTGTTCATCAAGATTTTCAATAAAAATACATCAATAAAACTGTCATAGGGGGAATTACTGAATGGATTTTTTTTTATTTTATTGTAAGCTCTTTATGACTGACTGTATAAAGATTAAGGAAAAAGTTATTTTAAATAGTTTAACTCTATTTCTACCTTTTAAAACAGTCCCTTAATCCTAAAAAAATATATAAAGCAGTTGTGAATAGGGTCAAGTAATAAAAAGAAAGAATAATGAATAATATTTAAAGATGCATTTACAATATTTATAATTTTAGGTCATATACAAAAACATTCTGGCAAAACTAGAAATGAACACCAAAATTAACCAATTAATAATCTCTGAAATTCTAGATTCTGATTGGTCAGTTGCTGCATTCAGAATAATGACCAATATAATTTGATTCAATTCACTTTTTGTCTTTTAATAAATTAATTGACCTCAAATCAACTATTTATGCTCATTCGTTTATTTGGCAACTAGCCATTTAATAATCAGAATCATCTCAAAAACAAACTTAGTTCACCTAATATCATGTGATAAAGACCGTAAGACTGTGTTATTCCTTATCAACCATTCAAGATGGCAATGAACTACACCAATTCCTAAAAATCATTTTTAAACAGCACTTCAAATCCTCCGTGATAGTAAAACCATGTACTATACGAGGGACTGTGATAACATGCGTTGTCGTTCTCGGTCTACAAAGATGAAATAATCTGACGTCTGCCAGTCCGGGAAGAGATGTCAATACTAAAGTGAAAACTGCAGCCTCATGCGTATGCGAATGCAAGCTCAATCCACTGAAGCCTTTTAAAAGAGAATTTTAATTCCTAACCCAAGAGAGGTTCAGCTCAGGCAAGGTTACCATCACACATCAAAGCTGCTTTCAACACACACACACACACACACACACACATACATACATACATATACATATATATATATATATATATATATATATATATATATATATATAAATAAAAGCTGACAATTAAGACTGGGATTTATGTTCGAGGTTTGATTTATAAGCAGGTTTACATTAGGCTTTCAAGAGAAACTCTGCTAATTGTGGTAGTTAAATACAGCGGCACATGGTTTTTTGAGACGGAGATTGATTATGTCATGTCACAAATACCTCATATATAGCACATGTGTGACTTGGTGAACAATTTGTGTGGTTTGTGCATCTGTACGGCACATTGAGCTATATATATACACATTTATTCAACATTTATTAATCTTCATATAGTTTCAATTTGTATGAGTTTCTATATTCTGTTTAAGAAAAAAAGATATTTTGAAGAATGTGGAAACCAGTAGCCACTGACATAGAAAGCTAAGGGGTACAGGTTTCCAACAATCTTTAAATAATCAAAAATATCATTTGAAATATAGTACGCAACAATAATAGAAATGACTAAATATGTAAGCAATATGTATTATGCACAATAATGAATAATAATATACAATAACAGAATAGAAATAACAATAATAACAATAATGATATATCATTTGTTTTTTGATTTGAAATTGTGGGCTTAAAAGAGTCCTATACTGTTTCATGAAAAATCACCCCCAGAAAATGACACTTTTCCAACCAGGTTTAGTGGCTGTTGTTGTGGTTGATAGTGTTACGAATGGACGGCCGTCTCGCTGGAGGTTTATGGAGAGTTGAGTTTCACTAGTGCTCGCTCTCCCTCTCTTACCTCAGTGTCACTTAATTAGCCCGCCTGCACAAAGGAAAACCAGGCACAGGAGCCCAATTTAGACCACAATAAAGTCTGGAATGACTCGACCCGCTCTGTAATAGGAGTCCCACCCCCCTTCATTTACGGGCCAGAGACGTTCCTAAAACTTTGAAGACGCCGAAAACTGAGCAGAGGGGGAGAAAATAGCTAAATCAAAGGAGGTCCCCTTAAATTCCATGCGATTCCACCAGATGTTTCAGAAAATATTTGCCGAAGCATTCCAGATGTGCCACCACTCAACTTTACTTAACTAGAAAAGAAAGGAAAACACAAGAAAGGATTGTTTAATTTGAATTTGAAGCCTTCATTTTATAATATAGCATTATTTATAGGCAAGATCCTCTTCTTTCATTATATTTTGATATTCATCAGAAGCATCAATATAGTCATTTAAATTACAAATTATGTACAATGTCCCATTGTTTTATATAGAGCATCCCATAAATTACATACAGACTCCTCTAGAGCATGTTGAAAATTCCACATTTGCCATTACTGGAAAAAAATTATCTTAAAGGGGTAATTTACCTAAAACTGAAAATTATTTCATCATTCACTGATCCTATATTTTATCCAAGCTATTTGACTTTCTTTTTTCTTTTGAAGTGAGTGGGGAAGATATGAGCTATGTTGAAGAAAGATATGACAAGAAGATATGCTGAAGAAAGCTGATAACCAATCTGGAAATTTGATTTTCCTATGGTGAAAGTCAATGGTTACAGGTTTTCAGCTTTCTTCAAATTATTTTATTAGTGTTCAACAGAATAATTAAAAATTAAAATTAAAAACTCATGAAGGTTTGAAACTAATCGAGTGTGACAAAATTTTCATTTTTGGCTGAACTATCCTTTTAAAATATAGCTAAATACAAATAGTTGATTCACAATATAATTTTGAATGCATTTTTGATCAAATAAACACAGCCTTGGTGAGAATACATGGCTTCTATTATGAACATACAATGTTTAGGCTAGATTACAAACTTATAAACACTAGTATAGTGTTATTAGTGGTGTATGCTGTAAGCAGCAATGTCTGCTCCGTTATTAATAGTGTTTTGAAGAAGGAAAACATTACATTGGTGTACTTTTCTGGTGAAATCTGGCAACATTACTCCAGAACAATTCAAACAGAAACAAATCAGAAGAGAGGATCATTGTATGTTTGCGGACTGAAAAACTGCTGCTGTTAACACATACTGGTCAAGAGTTAGTTAATAAGGATGAGATTCCTCGCTGTGAAATAATGAGTAATATTATTATTTTAAATGCTGCGGGGAGAGTTTCAGACAGCACTGCTGCATGTATGTCTCATCTTCCACGGGTTAAGGTGTGATTATCAGCTGAATGTGATTGGTAGCAGATCAATAGAAGCAGCCCAACTTTCTAGGATTAGCTTTTTTTCCTCAGTGCACAGAAACTTAGCTACAACACAGAAGCTACATAATTGATGAGAAAAAGAAGACTAGGACCAGAAAATATCTTATTTAAGTCTGAGACCTGTGAGATGAGTTTGTTTGAGAAACTGCAGTATGCTACAATGTTGACTTCTATGCCAGCACTGTGCTCTTCCCACAGGCTGCGACCCGGCCATGACCCCTGACCTCACGTCTTCAGCACACAAGCGCTCTGTGCTTATTGTTTCTGCTTTAATCGCTGCTTTTAAGAGGAGTCATCTCATTCAAACAATGCCAGAGTGGAACACACACACACACACACACCTGCGCAAAAACCAACCAACCAACCTTCAGCCGCTGATCTGGTTTTTATAATGCGAAACGTTCTCATGTTACAAATTTAAGTTTGAAACAGAAGAAACCATCCTAAATGTGACACTTGAACTTGCCGGGTGCCGTTTCTGCAGGCGTTGGAATGTAAGCCTTCTGGTATGCAACAAATTGACGTGACAGAAGCTGCCAGCGCCTGCCCGTCTGCCGATCTGTCCGACTGTCTTCCTGTCTGCAGAAGATTGTGCCACAGGCGCTCTCGAACTCCACCGTAAACACTTTTCTCAGCCTAGACCGCTGCCTAACAAATGCTGTGTGGAAGTCGAACTTGCTTTTCTAATGCAAACAACTACTCAGGGATGACTGCCAAACCACAATTACCTCCCACAACGCAGCAAGAGCTAAAATACTTTGCCTATCCAGAATGAAAAGAATGGCCTACGTCACACACACAAAACAATGCTTCTTGAGATGATTCTTTTGAACTGACATTGGTTTTAAAAATAGCAATCATTCCAATTTAATGGTATTCAGAGAGAATCACTGTAACAAGAATAGAGCATTTCAATTGATGTTCTCCTTAGGAAAACTTACATTACTTATCACAGCCACTAATTTCACATATATTCATACATTTGTGTGTATATATTCATGACATCTATATACACTCAAAAAATAACTCATTGGATAAACTCAATTAAATTGAAGGCAGGATTTTCATCCAATAGATCTGTTCAGCACAAATATATAAACCACATGAATATATACAT
>CAIGQZ010032312.1:10987408-11006829 GCA_903798205.1 Danio tinwini
ATTTACACAATTATTAGCAATTGAGTTGGTGCAACAAGATTTTATAAAATAAAAGTTTAAATACATTTGTATTTTATTAACTTAAACTCAAAGGTCTGATAAAATCATGTAACTGTATGTCTATTATATGTTGTACATTTTGAAGACTTTTTGTTTTAACTGAAGTTTTCCTAAATAAACTAAAAGAGCCATTTTTACCATATTTCATGAGTTACATATACACTCAAAAAATATATTTTTTTACTTTACTTTTGAGCTAAAACAACATAATTCTTGAGATTTCATTGGGGTAACTTTTTTTTATCCACATTTATTTCTAAAAAGTGTTAAGTTAACTTAATCGATTTGTGTTGGGACAACATGAATGAATTGTGTAAAACCCTGCATTTTTTACAGTGTACAGTTGATTGAGACTGATCTCAGAACTAATGTTAGAACAGTTATTGCTCACTGAGCAAAGCAACAAACTGCATTTGTGCTAATTGGTGGAAATCACAAAACTTAAAGCATTACATAAAAGTTTTCTAAATCTTTAAAATTAAAGGGACGATTAAACTTTAACAAGTATTTTTAATAACTTTAAACACCTAAGATAACTTTTATTGTCAATATTTCCCTCTCCTAATTCAATCACACGCAAAACATACTGGAAACTACAAATCCCCCAACCAGGTAGTTAGACCAACACAATTCCTTCATGTTGTCCCAACACAAAACGCCTAAGTTAACTTAATTGTTTACAAATTTAAGTGGACTGAACATAAAACAAATAAATTGGCCAATTGATATATATTTATTTTAGGATGATAATAGAGTAATATAACAATAATATTATGAATAAAACTTTTTCTATGTAATTAATATTGCATGAATAATAAATAAATCATATACTACTGATAATGCTTTTTTTAAAAAAAAGAAAGAAAGTCAATGCCAGTCTGCTTGCAGACACACACACACACAGACACACACACACACTCTCTCTTTCCCTGGAGTGATAGGAAGTAACTGGCTCGCACACCTCCAAGATTAAAAGGCCTCTCAGCTGGAGTGAGCCGCAGCTCAACAGCCACTTGACAAATAGCAGCGGCGCTTGCAGCAAATGGGTAATAAGAGGCACGCTCTTCTGCCGAAGCCAGGGAGAGAAAGGTGGCGGAGGTCAGAAGGCACCAGAGCACCCGTTCTCTCTGTGAAACTGACACATTCCATGACTTCTGTAAACATCGAGTGCCCTTACATCCACATTCTGAACCCAATTATACTTAATAATGTGACAATGCATAATCATTATGCATTGTCATAGTTGTCATAATCATGTAAACACATTTACCAATTTTCCTTTATCAGAGTAAGGCCAGCATAAACCCTTCATTACAGCTACATTGTTGCCCCGTATACTAATTTCGCCAGGCATGTAAACACATTTACCAGTTTATTAAAGTTCACAATGTGTGTGATATGTGACAGGAAGGCATACTTGGTGCAAATTTAAACACATTCAGAGAGAGCAAACATTTTGCAGTAAGGGAGGAAGAAATATTAAAACGCAGATTCTTTCTTGACCCAAAAAATTAAAAGAATGTGTTCTTAGCTCCTACTGTTTAAGTAGAAGCGGTAAAATCAAAAAGCTATATTTTAAGAGGATCATGCATCCCACGGACATGTTGCAATGCTCTTCTCTACTTTTTAATGATGTATTGAACATGACAACTGACATAACAAATGAAATCCTTGGAGTTAGATGCACAATTTATTAACTTTCGACGTCACTACTGGGAGATGAACTGAATTATTAATAAAGTCTTTTAAAAAATGGCATACTTACATTGCTGGGCTATTATTAGCATGCATGTGAAACGTGACAACACGAAAGCTGATTTTAGTGCTTTATCAGTGAATAGGTAAATGTGCTAAGTCAGAAATGTACTGATATTCCCTCCGCCATCAGCTTATATCTCACACTATAAAAAAGTATTACTGCCTTTACATTTTTTTTTTGTTTAATCAAATTACCTTTTTTAGTGATCTCGACTAACATCAATGAAAATGACTAAAATATTAAGTTAAACCTTTTATAACTTTAGAAATGAAGTCGAAATCTGAATAACTTATTAAAATAAGTTATATAAAAACATATGCTGTCTTGACTATTTGTCATTACATTTTTAACAGTGCATGAAGACATACTGAGCTGTGGCAGGGAGATACCAGAATCTCTTACGTGTTTCCAAACACATTTGAAACCTAAGTGTGAGTCTGCGGTTGATGCGAATGAACTGTAAATCACTCCTGAAGACCATCGGTCAAAAAACAGAGGCCTTGCTTGGGCAAAATGTGGATTGTGAGATCAAAAATCTAGCTTAGCCCATACACTGGTGTGGAAAAGAACAGCGTTCATGCTGCTGTAGCAGAGCTGCCCTTTACTTCCATGCAAATCCCTTCATCTTATCTTTGTCATCGTATTTTGGTTGGTGTAACAGATATGGATTATCATAATTGCAATCATGGTCCTTAATCTGCTGGGTTGATTTAAGCTCTCCAGTGTAAGCTGTGGCATTAGTGGACAGAGCCCATCGCAACCGCTCCAACACACAGACCACAACTCCACAGCTCAGTGATTTCATTTTTGCTTGTCATGATTGATACTTGTCAGATTATGTGACAAGAGCTCAGGAATGTGGAATAAATGCAGCACAATACTCGTTTTAGGACTTAAGTATAATTTTGATCTTGTTCTAACATTCAATACAAGATTATTAATGTAAATTAAACAACAAACATTTTATGTAAAAAATGTTTTTAGTTTGTTTGGTTTTTTTTCAATTGGGAGATTTAAATGAGCAATTGTAAGGTATAAACTCACTTCTTAAAGAAAAAATGTCATGAACAGAACTGTGAGCAATAAAGTGTTAAAGATTAACACAATAAAGATTTGTGTGAAAGCCTATTTATTCACAACAGCAAGAAACAAAGTTGCAACACTGAAAAAAACATCCGAACGTATAAATATCAATTCAAAATGATCTTATGAGGCAACACAGACTTTTTCTAAGAATTATGAAAAATGCAAAGTTGTGAGATGAACTCACCCTTCAGAGTTACAGTATAATGTCAGAATTGCAAATAAGACTATAAATTCGAAAAACAACCCAGGCTGACTGAAAATATTGCAACACTGAATAAAGTAAAATATGTTGTTTCAGGTACATTTGTTGCATGTTTCAGAAGACACATCCACTAGAGGGCTCTGTCTACTTTTTTGCAAATCTGAAATGCACTACTTGGGTTTTTTTTAAATACTTTTCAGATACACGTCCTTCTTGTACACATCTATGAGAAGAAACGTAGCGAACCACTGACATTTAAAATTGCGATTCGATTTCGATTAATATCGCACAGCCCTACCTGCAACCATGTTGATTTACCCTGATTTTGCATTGTTTTTTATCTCTTTCGTGAAACCAAGTTTCCCTGGACTTAAACCTGAGTGCTCTGCATCCCAACATTGCATAAAGTAAGCTACCAAGCAAACTGACTGAAAAGTTGTCCATATGGAGATAAGGCAAATTGATCAGATTAGAAATTACAGACACCGTTAGGTTGTTTTTTGACATTTATTTGGCATTGTAAAAAGAATTGCTCAAAATGTATCTTTTATTTTTCAATAATATGTCCCTGTAACTGTCAATAGTGTGAAAATGGAAAAAAAAGTTGTGATCATAACCATTCATTTAATCTAGAAATTGCAGTCAAACATATGCTGAAGTACATTTTTGCAACTTCAAAAAAATGCATGCATTTCCAATGGGCCTGTGTTGCAGAAAATTTGTGAAAACTTTGAAAAGTAAAAGTAACTTTGAGAAAAAGGGTCAGAATTGCTCAATTTTGTTGTAATTATAATTTTCCCCTTCAATTCAGAGTACCTCAATATTGTGAGATCTTTCAGAGAAAGTACTTTCATTTCAATCAGGCTAAAAATGATAGCGTCTGTAGCTTAGAATGCACAATGGCACTCCATCTCAAAAGCAGAACAGCCACAGACATCTTCACACAAAGAAACCTATAAAGTCATTAAAGTGATTTAAAATGATCTAAGCCACGTGTCGCTCCGCCTTCAGAGAGATAGAAGCCCACTTCACATTTCTGTCATTGCATTTTAATTAACGCCTGTCTGATAAAGGCTAATGTCACTACACTATGATATGAATTCTATGAATATGAATTCTACACATTAAAGCTGCTATTGGTTAATGTCATGCAGTTCTGACACACGGTGCAGGAGTAGTCCCAAATAGATTCGATCTCACTGAACCAAAATCTCATTTTACCTTACAGTATAAAAAAAGTCACACAGGTTGTGAATGGCCATGTTTGTTTTGCACAACATTTACACTATCAATGTGAACAGACTTACTTCACTTGAAATTTTTGATAAAAAAAGCACCTTGTAAATAGCAAAAAGCTAAAAGTACTGAAAAAAATGCAACCGAGGCGCCCGATGCGATATTAATTCATTTGCTGAAACCTTCTCTACAGCGTGCATGCAAAACCTCACACAAGTTTGCAGCAAATAAATATATAAAAATGATTTCCTGTGAAGCCACAACATGCTTTTTGGCACTGACCATCACTGGCTGGCACATGCGAGGTGTCAAACAGCACTCCATCTACCCCAGAGCTGATGTCTCATAGAAAATGTGCAGTTTAGATTAAAATGTCATGTCAAAGAAAGCCTTTTATGCTCATGAAGGCTTCATTTATTTAGGGAAAACTGAGTAAAAACATATAAAAGTAGAATCTATTGTAAAATATTGCAACTTAAAGTATTTAATCTAGTTAAATGTATTCCTGTGATACAAAGATGTATTTTGAGCCCAATTTGTCCAGTCTGCAACATCACAAATTTTTAAGAAATCATTTTACATTGATTACTGGGTGCTCAAGTAACAATTCTGATTATTATCAATGTTGAAAACAGTTGTGCATTCTAATATTTTTCTGAAAATTGTGATGCATTTTGTTTGTTTCTTTGATAAATTGAGAATATATCCAAATTCTTTTTTTTATCTTACAGATTCCAAATTGCTAAAAAATAAATAACAAATAATTTTAGTACACAGCAAATCTACAAATGTACAAAAGAGTCTGTTGTTCTATACATCCACTGCTTAAAATGTATAAATAATTAAATACAAATAAATAAATAAAATAATAATAATAATAATAATAATAATAATAATAAAACAAAATAAAATAAGAAGTTTATGAGGAGCACGTGCTTATGATTGTACACAGCTGGTCCTGCAATCCACGATTCACCAATCAGCCGATTCTTAAATCACCATAAATAACCTAAGATCCATACCACAGCCATCTTCATTTTGAAGAATCCCCCCTTCCACCCCAACTCCTTTCCTAGATGGGTGGCATAGTGGCCCATAGGCCTCACAGCAAGAATGTCACTTGTACTAGTCCTTACCAAGCCAGTCAACGTTTTTGTGTTTACACGTTCTCCCCGTGCTTGCGTGGGTTTCTCCCGGGTTCCCCAGTTTCCTCCCACCGTCCAAAAACATGCAACTTCAGTTTATTAACTAATTCAAATCGGCACCATAAACGTGCTCCTAGGAAGTAGTTATATTTTCATAGCAATCACTGTTTTTTCAGCAGGAAAGTTTAGAGATGTACCTGAGCTTAAACTCCCCTCTCACCCTGCAACGAGAGAGAGCCCCGGGCTCGAGGATCTTATGAGCTCAGGGCTCTCTCCTGGGACAGCATGTCAAACACCCTTTATAATCAATCATTAGCTAAGTGTGAACTCTTAAATAATAAATTAATTAAATTAAATTATAAAATGGCTTCAATCAAGTAAGTTAAATTAAGCTTTTTTGGGAAGTCTGCATGAACTTGCCTAACTCAGAGCTGATTTGACAAAACTAAATAATGGTTATCCTTTCTCATCAGTTACTTTTATATAATCAGTGGTGCACCACCATTTCAGTCCTATCAGACCACGATAAATGCATAAGGATGGGCTGGCAGTATAATGTCCGTAATAGTTTATCATCGGTTGTAACATTGTGAAAACTCAATTCTAGAAGTCCAAAGCAAATCCTCCAGCTGATAAAACATACGCAGAGCGGAGGTCAAGGTCTGAGGATCAGAGTCCACAGCTCCCCTTAAAGATAAAACACCAGCAACTGTTGGGGGCTGAAAACTCACAAATTATTAACAAGGGTTTGACGCATGGATACCATAAACAGCTGTTTTAAAGCTGCATTTCTGCACACAGCAGTAACACGATTGTGAAACTCTCAATCATGTTTGAATTAAATATCACCCCTAGACTGATCATCATTGAGCAGCCACTGACATGTTTTATAGCAGAAAATTTGAGTAAAAATGTAAAGAAAAAAGTCACAATCCTGAGAACTATGCGTTTTTTTCATGATATTTCTGATTCTCATAATTTTTAAAACATTTTTAAGAATAATAATAAATATTTTAATCAGAGGTAGGGCTGCATGATATTGGAAAAAATTTGACATTGTAATATTTTGTTTTGCTGCAATATATATAGTGATATGAATATAATATTACCAGTTGATTTGAATAACTTTATTTGGAAATATTTTATTGATTTAGATCAACTGGAATGATCAAGTCTTTTCTATAATTAGTACTGTAATAAATAATCAGATCCTTGTGATATCGATGCTCAACCAATTCTACTATTGCATTGTTTATATCTGACTGTTTTTAATTTTTCCTCAGAATTGCAAAAAAGAACATGCTAACATTGTGATATCTCATTTGGAATTGCATTTAAATAGTTGATTTGTAGATTTTTGTTTCAAAAATCATATTTATTTATGCTTTAATGTCTCAGTTTATGACTCTTTTCTCAGAATTATGAGTTTATATCTAACAATTAGTGCTCTTTAAAATTCAAAACTGCAAGAAAAAGGTCCAAATTACAAAATCTGGCTTAGAACTGTGTAAAAAAGGATGCAAAAGTGTAAATACAATGCTCAAACTTAAATTTGAAAGGGAAAGAATTTAAAATTGTGGGACAAATAGTACTTTTTTTTTGTTTATATACTTTTTAAGTTTTCCTCAGAATTGCCAAAAAGAACATGATAACATTATGATATTTAAACTGGAATCACATTAAAAATGGTTGATTTGCGAGATGTAAAGTCAAATTTTTATGTAAAAAGTCATATGTATGTTTTAATGTCTTAGTTTATGAATAATGAGTCTATATCTAATAATTAGTATATTTTAAAATGCAAAACTGCAAGAAAAAGGTCCAAATTGTGAGATTTAGAATTAGAATTGTGGAAAAAGGGTGCAAAAAGTCTAAATATAATGCTCAAACTTATATAATGCTCAAATTTGAAAGGGTAAAAATTTATAATTGTTGGACAGGTAGTACATTTTTATTGTTTATATCTGACAATTTTAAAGAAAGAACATGCCAACATTGTGATATCTAATTTGAAATCACATTAAAAAAAGGTTGATTTGTAGATACAAAATCTGAATTTTTGTTCAAAAAGTCATTTATGTTTTAATGTCTCATTTTATGACTTTTTTTTCTCAGAATTATGAGTTTATATCTAACAAATAGTACAATTTAAAATTAAAAACTGCAAGAACAAGGCCCAAATTGTGAGACTTGGCTTAGAATTGCAGAAAAAAGGTGCAAAAATTCTAAATATAATACTCAAACTTAAATTTGCAAGGAATTTTTTTTAATTGTGTGACAAACAGTACTTAAAAAAAAAAAATATCTGACTGTTTTTAAGTTTTCCTCAGAATTACAAGAAAGAACATGCCAACACTATGATATCCAATTTGGAATCACATTTAAAAAGGTTGATTTGTGAGAAATAAAATTCTGAATTTTGTTTCAAAAAGTCATACGAACGCTTTAATGTCTCACTTCATGACTTTTTTTTTCTCAGAATTAATTTTAAAATGTAAAACTGCAAGAAAAAGGTCAGATCTGGCTTAGAATTGTGGAACAAGCCTGCAAAAAAGTGTAAATATAATGTTCAAACTCAAATCTGCAAGGGAAAAAAATTTAAATTGTGAGACAAATTGTACTGTTTTAATAGCATAACTGTGAATCACCACATTTGAACTTCTCTATAAAGTCATTGGACGTCAACAAAAGATCCAGTGGTAAATGGCCTTGTGAGCTCTTTCCCTTTAAGCCATTAACATTCTCTATAAAACCTCACCAGTAAAAATGACAGCTGCAGCCCGTTCACAAAAGGGGGCAAAAAGCATCCGGCGAGAAACCTAAAACTGCCCTGCCATAAAAAAGAAAAGAAAAAACACAACTTGTATGGTTTTAAGAGGTAAACAGCCCACCCAGCCCCCAATCAAAGCTCTTAAATCCGTACCCACGCCCAGCACCACCTTTGTTCCTGAATTACGGCCGACACAGGAATGCACCCCCTTCAACTATGAATGTCACTTTCTCATCAAGACCATGAACTTCATGATGGGGGCGGAGAAAAGAAACACACCTCCTGTCACTCAAAGTGCCTCCTTCTGACCCTTACACAAATCAGAACTGAACTGAATGTGGTTTACTCATTTACAGCAAATGGTCCCTAAAAATCATTCAACACCACACATTACAATCAACACCGAGATTTCAGAATGCTTCCATAACGTCTGCTGTTATGATGTGATACAAGCTTTTAGTCTTTAGTACTTTCCTCTGTGATTTCCATAAAAGGGTTCATTAAATCTGTGTAGGCAAAAATAGACAAATATGAGGTATTTAGCACCTGTGCCTAAGGCTGGATATAAAAAAAGTAATAAACCCAACCTGTTCAGCATGCTGTGCAAAAAAAAAACCCACAAAAAAACATCATGAATACATCTAGAGCTGTTTTCTGAAACCCTGCTCAATTTCCTTCACAAAAGTATTTGTAAATGCAAGTAATCATTCTCGTTTAAATGATTATGTGTCTGAATTTATCAGGTCAGAGCTGTGCATCTACTCTACGACACTCAATACATACTGCAGACGGCAGGAAATAGCACTCTGTTTGCAAGCGCACACATGTTTAATGAGTTGGAGATCTCGAGGTAATGATTTTTGAGGCTTTTATGATGAGCTTCGGTATATATTATTAGCAAAACTGAAAATTATATATATATAGTAAGCCACACATCATTTAATAAGCTTTTGGTGAGTTCAATTTAAATTATAATGAATGATTATCATGTTATTATGGTAACGCAACAATAAGGATGTATTAGTTCATTTTTAGGTAATGTATTAATTAATGCATTCGTATATGAGCAGTTACATGCAAATGTCAACATTGCCATGAAAAAAAAAATAAGTTTTTACCAAAATAGCAAAACAGTTTTTACATTTTTTGAGTAAGGAAGTATTTTACAGTACTTGAAAATTTCTGAAAAATGTCTCTGCCAATGTTTTTAAATAATTATATTTGATTTTCCAAAGTCACACAAGTTGCAATTTCACATCTGTCACATACATAACGGAGAGATGTTACATCCATAATGAAGCTTTTCTCTCAGAAAGGGAAATGTCAAATAAAATAAAGTCAATAATGTTTGTTCCATAGTGAGCCAACTTGTACCCTTTTGATGAGCATTGTTTCTTTTGGGTTGTGCTGTTTAATACACAGAATTTCTACAAAGCACGTAGTACATTGTAAACTAGCAGATGTTTTTGGTCACATACTGATCACATGTTTATTTTCCTCATTTAAAATGTAAAAATATGTTTACAGATTGATATTTTTCTGATCCCATAACTCTGTGGTTAGTTGTTTTGGAAAATAAAAACAGATGTTTTAATATAATGCTCACATTTACTTACTCTGTGAATTTTTGTTTTCAGATTTTACTGCAAATGTCACATCTATAATGCTGGAATTGCTCATATAATGGAATTAATAGGGAATTTAGTAAATGTTAAACTATGATTATTAAAGGCAAAAGTATTGTTCATAATTACTTACTATTGAAACCTTTCTGTAAAGTGTGATTGTTATTATACAGTAAAAAAAAATCAAAGTAAAGAAACATAATTTTTTTTAAAGCCTTTTAAAAACAAGGTTAATAACTTAGTTATCCTCAAGTTCAGATTATATGAACCAAGTTGCACACTATTTATTATTAAATGTCCATTACTTTTAAATACATTTATACATTCATACACATATACATACATATTAACATACATACATATTATTATTTATTACTTTTTATCTGGATTCTCAGAATAAAAAGCTAAATAAATATAATTATTAAAATTATATACTGTACCCTATAGGCGATTTGGCCTAAAATCATAATTTCAATTAATTAAACATTTTAACTCGATTAAGATTAATGAACGATTATTTTATTTATTTTTTTGCCTCATAGTTCACTGACAATTTTAGCAAATATGCTCACATATTACAAGTGAGAGATTTTTGAATGAAGGGTGCATTCCTTGATTTTAAGTTATTAAAGAAAACACACCCTATTTACTATCTATGACTGTTTACTGAACATCAACGTTCAACAACTGCAATTAAAACACAAATTGCCTAAAACCAACAGTCACTTTTTTCTTATAAAATAAGTGACATCAGCGGTGTATATTTGAGAGCAGAACCCAATAAGTGTTGTGCACGAACAGAGGAAATCAGCATGTGAGCAAAGATATTTGCACGCTTATTTTACATGAATGCGCTCTTAACTTGTAATAATGCACTTACAATATTTGTCAGTGAAATAACGCCATAGAGATCAGATCTGGCTGCAAAGTGCTGAACATTTTTCAGTTCAGCGGGGTCACATGACTCGGTGGGGAAAGTGAAAAAAGTTGACCTGGAAAAATTAGAGCGATTATAGGCTCTGTATGTCAATTTAGATTTCTTTATGATTAATCGCCCAGCCCTAGTGCCATACAAAACATAATTAAGGCACAAATACCACAGACAACACAATTAAAACAGGTCCAAAAATGTTGTTTTAAGTTAAATTTAAAATATATGATAATCATCAATTTAATTTCAAATTATAAATAAAATGACAAAATGTACTGATAAAATACTTTTATATAGCTTTAAAGTTTTAGATTTAGATTTTTTTTTATAATATTGTACAGTCAATCAATCATGATTATTAAAACTATAATATTTTTACCAAAAGTTTTTTAAAGAACTACGACAAAGTAATCCTAAATTGCATATCATACAAACTAAATAGCACACTATTTACAACCAAACCATTGTCTTTAACTAATAAAACACGTGCCTACAGAAAAGTAAAAATAGAAGTATTTACATCCGGACTTTCCAGCATAAAAAGCAGCACATGCAAAGCCCAAAAACACCTTCACAACTAGTCTATTATGTCGCTTAGCTCTGTGGTTTCTCTGGTACAGTGCTGGGAATATTCGGGGGTTTCGGGAAGCCCTGCATTCCTGCTGTCTCTCATCTCAGTGAACCGGTGGGGTGATGATGTATGTCAAGGTGTAACACGACTCCTGCATGAAAGAGCTACAGACACAATAATGCTCCTGCCTGTATTGTAGCTCCTGAGTGAGCATGCTGGTTATTCAAGCTCACTTACAGTACGCAAAGTAAACCATGTGTGAACTTTTCCATGCATGGCAACTAATCTCCCATGCATAAGAGAGTAATGTGTATCATTTATTAAAGAGCATGTTCGTTTACAAACCACATCCTTGCATGCGTGGGACGAAAGACAAATATTTAGACATGAAATTGCTTTGCATTCAGGTTATTAATTATTTTGAGGTGTTATATATCATGTTATCTAAATCTCCTGCCTATTAGTCTATTTTATGCATCACTCGCTGATATCACATTATCTCTACTGCTGCAACATTGCACAATGATTTCATAATCGCACACTGACCGTTGGAATTTGAGAGGCTCTGATCTTTTCAGAAAACTAAAAAGAAAATTTTTCATTGAATAATCATATAGATATAGCTTTAATGATATTTTACAAAATAAAAAAAGTTGTGTCATTCTAAACTCACATGATTTGATTTGATTTTCTTATATTTATTTAATATCGCAACATGTTTGAACAAAAATGATTGAGGACGCTTGCTGTCAAATTTCAAAAAGACAAAGCAAACAACATAAAAGGAGATATCTGCAGTAATACAAGACTTCTGAAGCTCTTCAGTGTTAGAGTTAGTGTTAGTTTGGCCGTACAGACGGATTTTATGTCATTACTGACATCCTTCCCAGCTGTCTTTGCAACTTTTATGAGTTTTTTGAGAGATGTAGCAATCAGGGTGCAAATAACAGGGGTGTTTGGGGGGATAGACCACTTTAATTAATGCTTGATCCCCCCTGAAGAACATCAAAACAACATGTATTGGGGGTACAGCCCTCTAAATATAGTGAGAAATAGTTTGACTTGATTGGTTTCTTAAATACTAATATTACTAATTAAAATAATAGATAATAAAAATGTAAATGTTTGACCACTCCAAAAATGGATTACACTATTGTGAATTCATAATTGTGTCAATTAGTCTCAGTCGATAGACATTGGTAAATCATTTTTATTTGTAAAAGAGGTGTTTGTTTCTACATATAGCCTAAAAGTAAAGTAAAATTGTATGAATAGTTTGCATAGTTTGACCTACTGGAACCTCTGAAATAGCTAATCAGAGTATATTGTGGGTCAGAATGCACAAAACTATCCCACAAATACTGACAACTTAAATGTTTAATTAATAAAACTGATGTGATTTAAATACATGTATACATTTGATTCACTGGGGGATGTACTTGACAAAATAACATTACCGAAAATGTTGACCCCCCTGATCGTCAATGTAGGTATAATTTGCACACTGGTATGATCCAGTTTGAAAAACTAGACAGCATTTCAATGATCCGGTCGGAATACAAACAACTTCAGTCTGTTTATAAGTATTTGAAAACAGCATATGGTTGTTTTAATGAAATCTCAATGGTGCTTATCTGGATATTGACATCCTTTCATCACATTCATTGTATACTGATAAGAGCCTGCTGAAGATTCTTTCAAAGATTCATCTTTTGTGCTACACAAACACATGCAGGATTAGTAATTATAACAAATATTTCCTTTTTGGTAAACTATTCCTTTAATATGATGGGCTAACATATGGAAACCACACCTACATTTCGCCTCAGCCGTGGATTAAAAAAAGAAAGAAAAAAAAGATTTTTGAAACAGAAGTTTGTTCTTCTAACACGAAGGTATTTCATTATAAAACACATATCAGATATCAGAGATGGATTTGAGATGAAATCGTCTCGCTCTGCAGTGTTGTCACTTCATTCAGTAAACTTCTCCACTTCACAAAAAATAAAAACGCCAAAGTTTGCCCAAGTTCACTTAACTCAAGCGAGGCTTTCTCTTACACAAACTGGGCTCGCCGCACTATTTAAGACCGAATTGCAAAGACAGACGATGAAACGTGTGATTTCAGCTATTAAAAAGTAGTCTGTGTATAAAAAAATCGCTCTAAACAAACATCGCAATGTTACTTTTTTAGTTTAGTAGCACTGGCCAGAAATCTGAATCATAGTGAATTCTAACACACGTCCGACGCTTTAAAGCCAAACAAATGCACATTTCATCCGCTGTTTCACTGACGCGCGATGTAGTTGCTTTGCGATTATATACCCGAAAATCCTTAAAAACACAAACAAATTCACTCTGCGTTTTTCTCAATTCCAGTCAGAAACGTGATCTAAATGATGCGCTTGAATCCAACATCAGCGCGCACAACGTCGCATAAGCTTAGAGCACGACACTATCGCTGTGTCAAATGATAGCTCATATCAATAATATAACTAAGAGTAAGCGCGAGACTGAATGAGGTGTCACTGTCCGAGCGCGTGCCAGCGCGGTTGCACGCCCAACTTTTGTGTTTACCTTTAGTTTGATTTACAAACTAATATCCTGATTCACACAGTGCACTTGACCGCTGTGCATTATCGATTACCCTTGCATTAATTTTCATTCTCCACGAATGCACACGTCTAATACATCAGCCCGAGTCTATATAGTGAGCGAACTAAAGCGATATTTATTATTAGCGTGTATGTTTTCTCCCCTCGTGCTAGACTCCAACTCGTTCGCATACCAACCAAACTGTAGAGAAAGAATAAATATCATTCAGTAGTCTGGGGGTAAACTTACCCAATGACAAGAAAGGTTTGGTTTCCATGTCTGGTGGGTTAGCTCATGCCAGCTGAGGCGCGAGCGGGTTAAGAGCTGTCGGCGTCTCTCTCTGATGACACTACAAGACGGATCCACGCGGTAAAAGTCAAAAGCTCTGCGATAGTGTCAAATGTTCACTTTATGGCACTACTTCTGTTTGTTCACGCTTCTGCTCGGCTCTGTCTACAACTCTCCAATCCACACTACTGCGAAGGGACCCGGTGAAGGGGACTCCCACTGACGCTCACGCGGGCACATTTAGCATCGACGCGTGAGGGGAGCGTTAACCCCTCCTGCGCCGCTACATACACTGAGGCAGCGCGAAAGAAAGAAAATAAATGCAATGTTCATTTGAAGAAAGCGCACCGCGTGCACATGTGGTTAAACATGAGAGTTCAAAGTGACCACGTTTCAACTGATGAATTACCAATCTGTCATTAATAGCAACTGAGACAAAGAAAAAAAATGGAATTACCCCAACCCTACACCCAACTTTAACCCTAACAGGAAACCTTGCAGTTTTACTTTCTGAAAAACACACATTCTGTAAGTTTAATAAGCCTTTTAAAAAATAGGGACATCAGCAATGTCCTCATAATTCACCTAATCCTTGTAATACCTGTGTCATTCCCATGTCATCATACACATTGTGTCCTGTCATATAAAAACATGCAGACACAGACATCAATAAAGTGAATAATAAAAAGGTAAAATATTTATTATTTAGAAAAAACGTTGTTATAGATATTGGTATAAACAGTGGTGTATGTTATAATGCATTTTCATAGATTTTATTATATGTACATATTAAAAAGCAGCATGGTAAAATTGTATCTATTTAATTATGCACACACATATGTGGATATTTATATAAACAATTTTAATGTATTTAATATATTTTATGGGACATGATATATGTAACATCTATAATTTCATACATTATATATATTATTTAATAAAATATATAATAATTAATATTAATTAAGGTGGTGGGTAGCACAATTGCCTCACAGCAAGAAGGCCACTGGTTCGAGCCTCGGCTGGATCAGTTGGCATTTCTGTGTGGAGTTGGAATGTTTTCCCCGTGTTCGTGTGGGTTTCCTACAGGTGCTCTGGTTTCCCCCACAAGTCCAAAGAGTTGGATGTTTCCCAGTGATGGGTTGCAGCTGGAAGGGCATCCGCTGTGCAAAACATATGCTAGATAAGTTGCTGGTACATTCCGCTGTGGCGACCTCAGATTGATAAGGGACTAATCCGAAAAGTAAATGAATTAATGGATGATTGAATGAATGAATGAACGAATGAATATTAATTATTATTATTATTATTTACTTTTTCTGCTTACTGGCAACAACGTGACTATAATTATTAACTATATACTTATATGGTTACGGTTAGGATGGGGGTTGGGTTTAGGATCAGATGCATGTAATTATGCATTTATTTTGGTAACATTTTATTTTAGTGTTGTTGTTGTTACATGTACTTACTACAGTAATTACAATTAATTATGCATTAATTACATGCAACAATCCCTAAACCTAAGCTGCATTATAACCCTGACCATATAGTAAGTATAATTAATTAATGTTACTCATTAATTAAACAAATAGTTACAATATGACTAGGACACCTCAAAATAAAGTGCATTCTTTATATTAAGTACACAGAAGATGTGTAACAAGGACACACAAAATAAAGTGTTACCTAAAATGTATCTATATGATTGTTTTTATACATATGTTCACTGTAAAACCACAAAAAATAACTCAAATGGTTTGTTGCAATTAATTTCCTCAAAGGATTTAAGTTAAAAAACTAAGCCTAATAAGTACTTTGAACTTAATCTATTTGAGTAAACAAAGCAATTTGAGCACAGTAAAACCCAATAAATGAAGAGAACTCAAACAAACTAAGTACTGTAAAACCCAGTAAGTTAAGGCAACTCAAACTGTTTGAGGAAACCTATTGCAACAAACAATTTGAGCTAAAAAACTAAATATATATGAGTACTGTGAACTTACTCCATTTAAGTTGAAGTAATAAGGTATTTAATTAACTCATTACCTTTAACACTGAGTTCAAAACTCTTTTCAAATGAGTAGAATTAACTTTCAGTAATTTTTGCTGCATCACTTTTGTCTACCATATGGTTGTTATTTAAATCTTTGCTCTTTAATCTGTAGCCTGGGATTATATGATTATTCCAGTTTTTCATACTTGGCGATGAATTAAAAGCTGCTGATAATATGCAAACATGCCATGAATAACATACAATGTTATCTTTATACCTGATCAAAGCTGTGTTGGCCTTGTTTTCTTGAAGAAAAGAGAATTTATAAAGCAACATTGCTGCAACTGCTGCTCTGAATGTACAATATACAGCTCACACAACCTTACGGCGTTCCCTTTTAATCCTGCCATTCAGATCCATACATTTTCTGTGATACCTAAAAACCCAAATGAATGTATCTGTTGCTGGCTAGGAACAGGCCTTGCAGCCAGTTTTTCTACATTGGCACTGCAGGATTCATATTAGCCCGGAGAGAACTAGGTCATTTTTCCAATATTACACCCCAGTCTATTGGATGTCGTCGCACAGCTTTATCGTTGCTTCACACGGCTGTCTCAGCTTGCTGTGGATCTGTAAACCGAGTTGCGAATAGCGCATGCATGGAAGAGGCTTTTGGTGATGTATTTGAGAATTCCTAGCAGCATGAGTAACTGTGGGCTAAGAAGAGATGTTGGCGGACGTCCAGAAGCAGAATTCTTCAGAGGCGCAGCACAAGTTTTTTTGCAAAGCTCTCTTATTTTGTTCATGCAGATAAATGTATATATACATGCAGTCCTGGAGCCATCCTGGGGGCCAACGAAAACACTGCATCGCTCGCTGAGTGTTTGAAGGTGTTCGCCGCAGTTCGGCTGGAGGAATGATTCATAATTAATGCAGCGCACTGCGCATTAGAGATCAAAGCCGTTTGTCTATGCTGTGCAATAAACCTAAAGCAGCCGTGACTGGGCTCAGATGAGTGTACGTGGATGTGAGGGACACTATGGTGTGTGTTTTTTTCCTCCTTCACACCCTCCAGGTGTCACGCAGACTAACAGTCTCACCGCTGGGTAGTCCAACCAGTATTGGCAGATTTTGTTCTGAGGAGACTTTCACATTCACTGTGGTGCTCGGACTTCAAAACGGCTTACTAAACTCTCAGAAGGGCTTTTCGCACTTCAAAAAGTGAACCTTGCGTCTTTTGAAAACACAAGTAAATGTTATGTTTTGGTTTATGTCACCATGATCTTGGACTATGAAAAACGCATGATAGCCCAGGGTTAACAATTAATCCTGGGTGTTCATACTCAGACATTTCTACATTCCAAAATAGAGACAATACTGAAGAGAAAAGGTAATATTGGAGGGGAAAAGGCTTGCAATCAGGCAAGAGTTTAAAGCTTTTCAATGCTCAAGAGATGTTAGGGAGCGGAAAGGCCTGTAAATGGCCACAGAGATTACAGTACCTGCATGACACATTGGTTTTGATGTTTTACAGAACCAAAATATATATGTTGTAATATTGTTTAAAGGTGGTATAGTGGCGCAGTGGGTAGTGCTGTCACCTCACAGCAAGAAGGTCGCTGGTTTGAGCTGGTCAGTTGTCATTTCTGTGTGGAGTTTGCATGTTTTCCCCACGTTCATGTGGGTTTCCTCCGGGTGCTCTAGTTTACCCCACAAGTCCAAAGACATGCACTGTAAGTGAATTAGGTAAGGTAAATTGTCCGTGTGTGTGTATGTCCCGGTCCTCCAGGTTGAGGGTTGAGCATTGGGCTAATGTCCCACCTCGTAAAAATTAGATGTAACGAAACATCAACAAGGTGCAGCTAATTATCAACTTCGATATAAACGGCCATGGGAGTAAGAGAAAGTAATACCTGTATTGTCTATAGTCATTTTTGTAAGCTGTCTATTACACCAGCTGTCAGTCATTGTCTGTGTCATAGATATGTATACGTAGATGTCACATTTGACCACTTCGGACATGTCATCATGTCTGTCTTGAAACAGTCATTGTGTTGTTATTTACAGTACAAAATATAAAGTCATGGTACAGTGGAAAAAGAATGAATATTGTGTATGATTCCCATGAACTTGGGCGATTGCATCCAGACATCTCTACAATAACTCAAATAACTTATTAATAAAATCATCTGGAATGGCAATGAAAGCGTTCTTGCAGGACTCCCAGAGATCATCAAGATTCCTTGGATTTATCTTTAATGCCTCCTCTATCTTACCACAGACATGCTCAATATTTCCAATCTTGGAGCACCTTGACCTTCTTTGCTTTCAGGAACTTTGATGTGGAGGCTGAAGTATGAGACGGAGCACTATCCTGCTAAAGAATTTGCCCTCTCCTGTGGTTTGTAATGTAATGGGCAGCACAAATGTCTTGATACCTCAGGCTGTTGATGTTGCTCTGCAGCTCTGCGGATCTCTCGCATGCGCCCATACTGAATGTAACCACAAACTATGATTTTTCCTTCACCAAACTGATTTCTGTGAGAATCTTGGGTCCAATCGGGTTCCAATAGGTCTTCTGCAGGTCTTCTAAGGTCTGCGACCTTATGGCACTTTTCCAAATGATCAACTAGAAGTCAAGTTATTATTTGTTACTCTTACATCTAGGATCCACACTATCAGAAATAAAGGTACACAAGCTGTCACTGGGGTGGTACCTTTTCAAAAGAACACATTTGTACTTAAAGGGCACCTATGGTGAAAAATCTGCTTTTCAAGCTGTTTGGACAGACATATGTGTATGTATAGTGTATAGACCGTCATAATGGGGTGATATAAACACACCCAGTCCTTTTTTTTTCAATTTAACAACATAAAAACAGTGGACCAATTGGAGCGGTTTTGAGACCGACCTCAACTTGACGTAGAAGTGCGGTCCCCCGCCTACCAAATTGATTGACAGCTGCATATTAACATGTCTCCGTAGTAACGTGTATAATCATATCAACCAGACACAGGACCAGGACATGCACACACTAAGCAACCGTAAATAAAAGTCTGTTCAGTTTGCTAAACGCGCGCTGTCTGTGTGTGTGCCTGTCAGCGCTGTATGTGTGTGTGTGTGTGTGTGTGTGTGTGTGTGTGTGTGTGTGTGTGT
>CAIGQZ010032312.1:11014199-11046612 GCA_903798205.1 Danio tinwini
TATATTATATTATATTATATTATATTATATTATATTATATTATATTAGGCGGTTTATTCCGCTGTGGTGCCCGCTAATTACATTTTTCTCAGTCGCTTTGGTGCATTTCTCACAACACTATAAACATTTGCACAACCGTTAATGCATTTCTCAAAACAATTAGTCATTTGTGCACATCATAGAAGCCGTTTCTCATTCCTTCCAGCAAATTGCAAATGTTTTTGGACATGCATCAATTGCTTTCATACAACTCTCTGCTGTTTGTAACATTATCATTTGCTTATGTCATGTTAGTCAAAATTAACTAAACTTGTGGATGCTGATTAGTCATTCCATATAAAACTAAGTCTTTATTAGTTTTTTTACAGTTTCTTAAAGTAGCCATAAATAAATATAAATATATATATAAATGCATGTTCATTATAACAATTTAATGCCATATTGTGTATCAGTACAGAACTTCAATTTAACACATTCAATCCAACAAAATGCATGGCAAATGGGGCAAAAGGAAGAGCCTAGAGGCCTCATAAAAAGAAGAAGGGTGCAAAACTGGACTTTCAGCCTGAGGGATGATCTGTGGTCAGCAACAAAGCAGAATGGGTCAAATTCCTCACATTCAGGGGTCAAAGTGCTTTCTGAAGACACAAGCTGACTTCCTCTTCAGACTGCCTCATGCCAAACAAAAGAGAATGTGACGTGTGCAACAGATATCTGAGCAATTTAAAAGTGTGCATGAACCTTATTTACATATCAGAATTTTAGTCTATCATTAGATTAAGATATTAGAAAGGAATACGTACAGTACAACCAGTTATATTCTGGAATATTTTTCAAATTTAAAATATACAATGTTTATGTTTTAATATGTATTTAAAATACTATGTTTTAATATCACGTGATCCTTCAGAAATGATTCTAATATGATGATTTCTTCTTATTATAAATCTTTAAAAAAGTTTTTAAAGATTCTTCTGTTTTAAAGATTCTTCAATATAAAGAATACTCTTTTTTTAACATTATTTAAAAGTCCTTAGTGCTGTATTTGATTGATCGGATGTCATTTGGTGAAAAAGATGTATACAAATCTTCTAAAGCCCACAACATAATAGGTTTAAAATTAATGTTTAAAATTAATGAGTTAATATATACAGTGCTCAGCATAATTGAGTACACCCTATTTTAAAAATGAATATTGTGATCAATTTCTCAGTAAATATAGGCAACACATTTTGGTGCATTTAAACAAAATAGACTTATTTAACAGATATATTTATTAAAATAATATTTTAGTCACCTAACATATTTCAAATTTGAAAGATCATACAATTAAATTCAAGCAAAATACTGCAAAAAAAATTACAACCTACAAAATTTCAACAAAAAATTTCAATTTCTTTGCTTCTCTTGATTTTTTCCCCTTTTTAAATTTGTATTTAATATTTTTCTATAGCATATACATTTGGGTGTATTAGTTTTTGGACCATTATCATAAGTTATTTTGTTAGATAAGCTCCAGATTTGGCTTCAGTACTTAGTAATACAATATTGTATAGCTTCCTATTAAAAATATGAATTTAAAAGATAGATTTGTGAGGAGTGTACTTTTATGCTGAGCACTGTATTAAATGTGATTTGAGTTTAAAGACCCCTATTATGGGTTTTTGAAAATGACCTTCCATGTAGTGTGTGACACAGATCTTAGTAAAGTGAAACATCCAGCTAAAGCTTAAATCTGAAATGGACAGTTTTTAAAACTATTGATTTATCTATAAAAAAGAGTCGACTCATAGTGGTTTAAATTAATCGTCTTCATAACGAGTCTTCAGCCGTTTCGGCGTGACGTCGTTACGAAACATAATGGTTGCACGCGCAGACCTGGCAAAATTCAAACCTGCGGCCCCGCCCACTAACACAGCAGCAAGACGCTCATGAAGACGCTGTGCTTACCTGGATATTATTAGAAGTGTGAGGGAAAGGAGTCGTTCAGAAATCTGCACGCTTACAAAGGGCGATCTATCAATACACAGCTCATGCATTAGTTTCTGCCTCCATCTTGTAATGGACAGATAAGACACCAGGGGTGCAGGCAAAATAAGGACAAATTATTAGGTACACCGGCTGGCTGCTGAACGCTGGGCTTCGGGCTGGTGAGCAGCACTGAAAAGGCTTGCGAATGGAGAGCGGGAGCCCGCAGAGATAGCTTGTCAGAGGACAGAGGATGCTACAACCTCCCGGCTGGGGATGTGATCGTTTAGAAAAGCAGAGTACAGGTAAGCACTTAGAACATATAGCAGTTCACGGACGAGATGCCACAGCAATGATTGCAAATAGAAATTATCTACATGTTTTGTTACCAGTAACCGCGTGTACTGTATGAGTTTAACTCTTTATATTCTCATATTGCATCTAATGCAACGTTGTAAACGCGGCGCGTGCTGCTTTGTTTACAGATTTAAATGCTTTCGTGAGCTCGTTCCACTGCCGTTTGTCGTTGCTATGGCCATTGTTAGCTGATCCTGCACACGTGCAGCGGTCAAGGTTTAGAATAGTTCAGCTTTTGCTGCTGTGTGGATTAAAACTGAATGTGTGTCATATTTAACAAGAGCAATATGCTTGTGTTTAACTGCACTGCTTTCGGCGCTGAGGTGTCTGAACAACACTGTTGACAATCGGGTACTGTTTACTGTGGTGTTTTACTGTCTCCCGCTGAACGCTGTCGACCAATCGCAACAGGATGTCATCGGTCCAATCAGCACAGATTAGCTTCGCGCTAAGCAGGGGTTTGGGAACAAATGAATCGCTGAACGATTCATATGGGAGTCGCTGGGATAATTAGGTAAAAATAAATGCATATTGTAACACCATGAACGTGTTTTTTGACCTTTCATACATATCAGCCTGTTGTTGGAGACCCATAAAACCGAAATATGACCCTTTTCAATGTGTAATAGGGGCTCTTTAATGTTATTATTATTATTTTTTTTACTTTATTTTAGTTTTAAAAGCAAAACTCAAATTGAAAGTTCAGTAAAGTATAGGGAATTGATTGAAGTCTTGGATAAAGTATTAAACTCAGCAAATAGCAAAAAGATATCACAAAAAAAAACAGGTTTTAAATTATTTAAACAATAAACTCACTGTCAAAATGTTTGCAGATGCCACTTTGGCTTGATATTTTTGATCTGATGCAATGCAAGTCATAAATTTTTAAGCATAAAGTATTTCTGTGGGCAGTATACAAATACAGCACAGAGAAATAAAAAAAAAAAACGTTTAAAAACCTCAGAGTATAATCTCAAATTTCAAACATACAGGCTTTTCATATTAGATCACACATTAAAGCACATCTAAATGAGTGACAAGCACATGCATCATCCAATGTGTGGCCAGAGAATCAATAAGCAGATGAAAAGATTTTGCATGTGAAAAAATCCCCAGATTGCTCTAATACCACTGAAAGCGACTGCCCGCGATGGGGGCTTTCATTCAAACTGGAATCGGTTTGAAACGGTGGATTTATCTCTCAGAGATGACAAGACGACAGAAAGCAGCTGAATTGAGAGGAGAAGAGATGAAATGACGGCCCTACAGCTCAATATTTTCATAGGCAATTAGAGTCCGGTGCTCTGAGGGCAGTTATCAATATTGAGGCATTAGATCACGATCACTCTGCTGGAGCTTCACTGCAGGGATCCACCCAAACGCTGGCATACATCAAGCTTTAAATCCCATTACACAGATATTGGTTACATTCAAATTGGCACCGTGATAAATATCTGACATCTCAGTTTATTGCCAAGGCAAAGAAATGGGAATCATTTTCTCCTCAGAGTCCGATACTCACCAACCTGAGGAGATGCTATTTTCACCCAGAAATAAGGAAAAGTCTCACTGGAAGGCAAGAAATGGGGACTTGAGCACTTAAAATTTTGACAACAGCAAGATATATAGATAAAGTAGGGCTGATACTGGGAAAATAAGCGATATGCAATACTGTTGTTGAGTGTGATAATAATGTTTCTTTTGATATTAAATCGCTAAATTATATTGTATCAATTTAAATGATCATACTAAACTGAAAAGGTAATAGATAGTTTTCTGAGTTAATAAAAAAAAATGTCATGGTGCAAACATTTAGACTTTAAAACACTACTAATGACAGAAAATCTCAGCGGAAATTCTGTATCTTTTGTCACTTTCCTCTCTTGTCTCCTGGCATTGTTATTTATTTTCAGCTCTAGGTTCAACTAACAGCACCAATTGGAGAGGTAGAGATAAAGATAGTTAAGGCCACCTCTGATCACCTCACATAAAACGTAATAATTTTTTTAATATGGATTTATGATATGGATATCGCATATACTGTTATAGCAACAACAATCATTTCTCTCTCTCTCTCAGAAATGATCAGTGGTATAAAGTAATGACAAAACAGGTAATTTTGCTCACATTTTAACATAATAAGGCTGAACGGCATGAAATGCCATCAGTCTGAAGAGATTTCCCATTTCTCTGTTGCAATCGGGATCTCACAATAATTAACCCTGAAAAAGCCAAAGCAATGTAAACACTAGCAGATTACTATAGTATAACCTGATTTTTAATGATTTGATCAGCTGCAGTTTGAAATACAAAAAGAAAACGCTGAGCTTTTCTCCCCTAAAGACTTATTATGCAGTCTCTGTCACCATCTGGTAGTCAGCCATCATTTTTTAAAATAAATATTTTAAAATAGGCACTATCCTTATAAATAAACTGCATAGTTACAATCTAAATACTACAGACTACATTCTTGCCTAAAAAAGCCTCAAAAGTGCATTATGTTGTCCAACCGCTGCAATATTTGTCAAACTGTAGTGAGTTAGTTTAGATCTGCTTATGTGGGCAGAGCAATACACAAGGGTGAAGAGGCCATATGAGTGCTGTTATTGCAGAATATCACATGGCTATCAGCTAATCAGATTCGAGAACCAGACAGAATTGTTGTATATATATATATATATATATATATATATATATATATATATATATATATATATATATATGAATGATAGATACATATATTTATGGCAAAAAAATTTGCTTAAAGGGGCTAATAATTTTGACCTTAAAATGGTTCTTAGAAAATTAAGAAATGCTTTTGTTCTAGCAGAAATAAAACAAACAAGACTTTTTCAGAAAGAAAACATGTTATCAGACATTCTGTGAAAATGTCCTTGCTCTGTTAAACATCATTTCGGAAATATTTAAAAAAGAAAAAAAATCTAAAGGGGGCTGATAAACTTCTAACTTTTTGTTTCTTATTAAAGCTTTTGTTTCTTATTCAATCAAGAGCACTGTATGTTTTATCCTTGTCTTTTGTTGTTTGATTAATAATGATAAACAGAGTTGCTTACATATATCCTGCAGTCACTTTAAGAGCCGCATGATTCCGATTTATGGTTACATATGCATTGCCATTTTAAAAACATGAATTTATCAACTACATTTTAATAAATAAAGCATGTCAAATCCTACAAATGTCATATTACATGATTTCACCGATTTGCTAAGGAACAAATGCAGGCTACTGGAAAGGGGACGGGATATAAAGCAATAATAATTTTATCTCTATTAATCTTTTTTTTTATAATTGTTGGAGGCCAAAATTGAAATTGAAATTTGATTAATTGCACAGCCCTAAAATGGCAGTGAATTGTCCATAAATGCACAAAAAGGGACAGAAGACCCATTAGAGGATGCAGACAACATACGTTTTCCCTGAATGATTTATTTTGGTCTCTGCTGGGGGAGAACTGAGCTCTGCTGGACTTCAGCTGGAAAAACACAAACCACAGAGAGCGACGTTCTTAAGTACACAATGGTCACATCATTGAATCACTATGGGGTTCATTGCAAATGGGCTTCCCTGGGCGACAGAGCCGGAGAGTGATGATGTAATTAAAGGATTTCGTACAAAACCCACTGAATTCTCATGAAGAGTTTCATTATAAATAAATCAGTTCCATTAAGTAATGTTAGGTAATGCATTTAATAACATAAAGAAACGCAACATTTATTACAGTATTTATTCATCTTTATTCATGGTAGTCCTTGTTAAATTATATAAAAACTGCAGATTTTAATAAAGCACTAGTAAATGTTGAAAATAACATACCATTTAACTATTATGCATAAATGCTATAGAAGCATTGTTCATTATCAGCTCATGTTAGTGAATACATTTACTTACATTAACTAATTGAAAGAATGGAAGTCTGATTTGTATCCAACTAGATGCTTATTTGAATGATCATTTTTGTGCACAGCTATTTTAGTCGTTCTTTTTATAATGTCACATTCAATTCAACATGTTACTTGCCAATTATTTGTGAAATGTATTATATGTATTACCAATTTCTGAGTGAAACCAATTGTATTGTATTGTGGGGGGTGGGGGGTGGCTGTGTACGTCTCAAGCCACTTTCCTATTCTGATTTATAGCTCTTCACTGCCTGTTCACTCTCTACTTCTGGTCAACCGCCACAGTGAAAGCAGCTGCCATGGCCAAATCTTGAAGCCATAAATCTGGACACTTCCTTCCACTGTCTCTTACTTCAAGGGGAAGCCTGAACTGTTGCAAACACCATTAACCCCTTTCCTCTTCATCCGCAAGCCAATGCCCGTCCACCACTTGCAAAACACCTCGCGGAAAAAGAGCTGGAAAGACAGTAGATGAGTGAGGAAATAAGAACAGAGGCTTTCTCGAACCCCTCCCTTCAGTTCTTTCCATAGAAGAAACTTCAGATCCAAGAGAAGCAGGACGCCAGATAATTTCCCATATTTTGTTTCCTGAATACCACGAAAGAAGCAATTTTTTAAGAATGTGAACTTACACACCCCTTGATCACCTTCCCAGGAAAAGTCCACAAGAAATCAAAATTTTGTGTTGATATTTTTAAGCTTTTCTTTAAAGTTGAATGTGATTTTATTAAACATCTATAAAATTATAATTCATAGTGGAAAAGGGGTTTTCAGGAATGATTGTGATTTTCAGTGTTGGGTAATGGATTACAAGTAACATGAGTTACGTATTACTTTTTAAGTAACTGTCCCAATCACCAGCAATTTAATCCTTGCAGATGGTAAAAACAATAGACTGTAAAAGATATGGACGTAGTATCCGTGACGTCATCCATAGATTTCTGAAGAACGCAAAAGAAGCTACCAGTAGGCGTGGCCAACCATCGCCATATGTTCGCGCATCATTGCAGCAACCGGGGAATACCAAACAAGGGCAAAGAGGCAGAGCATGAGCGGAGCTACAGATGCATGCTAGCATTTTGCTTAGACAGGCTTTTCTTTAGGAGAAATGCTTAATACTTCATTGCCTGCAACTCATTTGTGTTCTGACCACATGTGCTTGGTTGTGTACTATATCAATAAAGTGTTTAGACTTTTAAAAACACTGATGTAACACATTGAGCCATTAAACATTGTTCTTATGACGTTTTTTTACAGGAGGAAAACACAAATTACTTCCCAATACTTCAAATATGGCCTGTCTGTGTTAGTAAATGCAAGGCTATTTATAAACTCTAGGCATAACACTGTACAACTATGTTTCAGACGACTGTTCTATAGCCTACAGCTAATCAATCTTTCAGATTCTGCAGGGGATTTAAGTTCTAAACAAAATATAAGTGATAAATTATCCTAAATAAAACAAATACATTTATAAGGATGGTATATAAGTATATAATTTCACTCACCAGGGAAATGGAGGCCACGTAAATGGTTTGTAAGCACAAATAAGTGCACACAGCATGCCATATCATCTGATAATTGTAGGAAATAATTCCAAAAAGCAACTGACTGTGTAAAGCCACATAAAACAAAACAAAAATAGGATGTATATTCCGAGCTCATCGGATAATCAGCCGGAATCAACTGAGGTAAAGTGACGGCGACCAGCGAGAGCTAGCTGTCACTCAAGTGGCCACGCCCTTAATTATGCAGACTTAATATAACTTCATATAAAGGAAACGGATGAGTTATAAAAAAATTCACCCCCCTCTCAGTTGTCATGAAGGGTAATATTAGCTATATGAACCAAAATCGTTCTTTGTACCAGGCTGTAAACATCTTTTTTCTGCTGTAAAGTTTTAACAGTGGGGTCTATAGAAATTTGTTCTATTATGGAGTCAGGACTAGCAGAATTTTGATGAATTGCAATTTCAGTTACTTCCGTAGTTGTTTCACGAGGGAGAGCGGGAGGTTGTCGCTTGGAAAAAACACAGATTGCTAAAGAACTACAAATCCACTGTTACATGGACTACAGATCCAGTCATGCACAACACACACACACACACACACACCTACTCCAAGTCTCCATTGATTATACTCACACAGCTGATGTTGCTTAAGTACTGATTACACACAGATATCCAGCTCACATTGAGACACTCATTGCTGAGTCTTGTTAAACTGATTGTGAATATTAAGACACGTTTTTCTTGCCTTGCCTTCCGTGTTTGAACCTTGCATTGCTTTGTTTGTTTTAAGCTGTCTGCTTCCTGCCTTCTGACCACTCGCCTGATATTTGACTACAACTCTTGATTGCCTGTATACATCTATTTGCCCCTGTGTTGACCATTGTTTCCTTGACCATTCTAATGATAAACCTGCGTTTGGATTCGCACCTCTTTACAGAAACAAATAAAGTAACGCATTAAAATTAAGCAATAAAATTTGAGTTACTTTTTAGAAATGTAATGTGAGTTACTTTTTATTTTAATTATTTCACTTTAAAAAAATTAATTGCTGAATTAAAATTAATATAGTCATATTGAATCATGCACTTAATAAGAGAATGCCTTCATTATTTTGATCACATGAAAGAAAAGGAAAAGGGAAAAAAGTACAAAAGTAGCAAACACATTTCTTTGAACTTTCATTCATCTGTATATACAGCATGTATAGCTTTGGGTCAGGGAGTTCTCAGAAGATAACATAATCCTAATTTATTGTTTGTGTGTGTTTTTTAAAGGTAATTGAAAGTGTAGGTTATACAATGTGCTGTTAATTGCATGAGCACCGCTATTTAAAAAAGAAGAAAAAGCCCTGCAAGTTTAAGCCTCATCAAAGGTAAAGAAAATCACGCAAAAGTAACTCAAAAGTAATGTAATGCATTACTTACGTCAAAGGGTACCTATGATAAAAATCTACTTTTTGAAGCTGTTTGAACAGAACTGTGTGTACACTCTCAGAAATAAAGGTACACAGAGAGTACACTCTGAGTACATTCTCAGAAATAAAGTTGTCACTGGGGTGGTACCTTTTCAAAAGGTACACATTTGTACTTAAAGGGTCCATATTGGTACCTCAAAAGTATATATTAGTACCTACAAATTTTAAGAGGTACACTTTTGTACTTTTTATGTACAAAAATGTACCCTTGAGGTATTAATATGGACCTTTAAGGTACAAATTTGTACCTATTGAAAAGGTACCACCCCAGTGACAGCTCGCATACCTTTATTTCTGAGAGTGTAGGTAAAGTGTGCCCACAGTCATATAATGGGTGACATAAAGACAATAACTCTCTTTTTTTTATTTCCTGATGTTAAAATAGGATTCAAATCCCTCCTATTTTGAGGCCCACTGCAACATAGGAGTGATGTAGGAGTGAGGTTTCCCCACCCACTAAATTGATTGACAGCCATGTATTACAAGGCTCTGTAGTAACCTCTGCAATACTATTAACATGACAGGACGTGCGCAAAGCAACTGGGATTAAAAGATCTGTTCAGCTCTCTGTAATCATCAATCATCATCAAATGTGATCAAGAATGAAAATGTTTTTAAAACTTTTAATGTTTGTAATAAATGCGTAATTCAAAACCACAGCTTCAATCCTGGTTTGTGAACTTAAATCAGGTTTATTATTAACATAATGGATATCCATACAACAGTGTATATTAACATGTTTCCTGTCACATTTGACGTGCAAAAACATGTGTGTGTTGTGTGCACATGTATGCGCACAAACTTTATAACAAAATTATGTGTGACTCATCGTTGCAGAAAGACTTGAATTAACTCCACAACAAATATATCAAATAACAGTTGGGAAAGTTCTTAAGGTAGTAAGGGAGATTTGATTCATTCTTGTCTGTCACTGTGCTGTTTATCTACGTGAAGGCTACACACATCAGAGAAATACTCAGAGATCTCTGACATGCATGTGAGAACAGTGGGTGGGGAGAACCAGCTCATTTGCATTAAAGGCACAGGCAAAAAAACAAAAAAAAAAAACAATTACAATGCCCTAACAGCTCAAATTTCCCACATTTAAAAAGGTATAATAAATAATCTGGTAGGGTATTTTGAGCTGAAACTTTACAGGCACATTCCGGAGACACAAAAGACATTAAGGCTGTTTCTCAATATGTGTTCTTCAGCAGTCTTGCATCCTCGTGTTCTCGTGTAATGTCATCATCTGCTGCCAAAGTTCAGTTCCAATACTCAAGACCGCAAGTACGGAGGACGCGTGAAACTTCCCGGATGTGTTCTTGATATCGAGGACGCACCGATGCAGACTTGAGCACCGATCTCGCTCTAGAAGTTCCAGAAGTCATTGCGACTGGAGGTGGAAAGGGCTGTATTTTATTTAGATTTATTATTAAAGTTCAGAGATATCACTTATTTACCCTTAGGAGTTTCCATAAATGAAACGGTGAATATAAACATTACCATTGACATCTTAATAAAGGAATAAACATATTAAGAGTGTTTGTTTGCTGAAATTCGTATTAAAATCTGTTTATTTATTTCAACGTATATTTACTTTTTGGGGAGTAACTCAATATTGTAATGCATTCATTTCAAAAGTAACTTTTTCCCCAACACTGGTGATTTTATTGAGTAAGAAAAGTAGATGTCACATATAAAAATGCAAGAATATTTGGCTCCGAATGGTGTTTCCCAGAGTAATGAACGTTTTTTCTTATTCCAGTTTAATGAGAAGAGTCGATCCCAATTTTGTAGGTTGGTTTTCTTTAAAAGTGCAACTACTCTGGTGTTTAATTCATGAAAGAATCTGAATTTCTGAATAAATTGGTTAAATGATTCATTCAATGACTCAGCACTCAGAATGACACCAACTGATCTAATGATGCAACCAAGAGAAAGAGTAAATCAATGCACATATCTTTTTGAGTGTGTGTGAACAGAATCAAAAGATTTGAGTCACTTGGATGAACTAATCTGTGTTGAAATATAAATAAAATAAAAATAAATTTAATTCTAAAATAAGTTCTAAAAATAACTAGGTGAGAAGAACATGTTTACTAAAGAACTTTTGCAACGGCTAAATTTAAGAACAAGGAAAAACTATGATCACTATAGGGCTGTCAAAAAATAAAACTGAATTTTGAATATTTGTTAAATTTATTTTTAAAAATACCCAATTTTTGCTGTGTCAAGAACTATAAGACTTAATGATGTCTTAACTGATGAGGTTTGTTCTGTTACAGACATCTTGTAATTGGGAGATTTCCTACTCCCTACTAGGGTTGTCACGATACTGGAATTAGGTACCAATCTATAGTGAAAAAAAAACACGTAAATTTTCTGCGAACATTTGAGCATTGTTGAGTACGTTCTTAAAGTTGAAAGTTCTTAAGTTGATTTGATATTGTGTTCACATGCTCAACAAAAATGTCTGTGATTGGCCGTGAAGGTCATTGGTTCACCAAACTCACCCGTTTACTGCGTGTAAACACAGATACAGGGACACTGGAGCGTTTCACAGTCATGTCGATCTGCTGGTTTGTCTATAAGCTGACATACGAGTGATTAGCTGATACATTGTGGCTTTAAAATGCTCCAAATGAGCAGGTCCTCATCCACTCTAGGGACATTTCTCTTCAGAGAAGGATAACCAGGGTAGGATGTTAGGATAAACACAGAAAAATCACAAACAAATGTTGTTAAAATGTTCGTTGTGCATGGTGCACATGGTGTGCTGTTTTTGCTCTTCTATTCATGACAAATGCACACCAAACAGGTAAATTTACAAATGCTGCTGTATAGAGATCCATTATAGCTAGGATACTGTACAAAATAATCCCGATTTAACATCCACTAACTGGGACTCCTGTTGTGTGATTGAAGCGTCCTCATTTATAGTTATGTACAGTACACTGTGCAGCTGTGATAATTCCAGCGGTTATGAATTACGTAGTTCAAAAAGTATAGTTCAAAATGTGGTGAAAAATACAACATTGTACCCAGGGCTTGACATTAACTTTTTTTTGATTACCAGCCACTGTGGCTAGTAGTTCCCCTTCATAGGGAACTCCAACGTGTGTCTGTAATAACAGACTTTTGGGAGTGTGTCAGACGACCAATCGCTTCTGAAGATAAGAAAACGGGCCAATGAAATGTCAATTAAGTTGGCGGAGCAGAGCTCCACAGCTGAAACTGATGAGCTCATCAAGACTATATTAGTCAGCTGCTGGAGTCAGCTCCTCAGAATTGTTGCTTCAGAGCCAATCGTGAGCTGAACAACCTCTGCTAAAAGCTGACTTCCAAAGAAGAAAAGTGGGGAAAGAAATCATGCGAGTGGCGAGCTGGGTTAACCGTCCTCCTGGCGTTTCACTGGTGATCTAAAAGAGCAGTTTCTACACAAAAGAGCAGATTTTCCTAAGAGAGCACACGGTCGTACAGCGCGTCTTTTTAAAGTCGTCGTTTCGACCGTGCGTTTCTGGATGTGGTGGTTTCCTCGCCCCGGATGACAGGCATGAGAACTGCATCAAATGCTTGGGGATCGAGCATGTTGAGGCGGTGTTAGCGGACAGTTCTTGCCCGCATTGCGAAGGCTTGACTGTTGCGCAACTGAGGTCGCGGCGAGCTCTTGTATTAGGGCGAGTCACCCCTGCTGCTCCCCGCCAAATGGTTAGCACTCAGGCAGGCCTGAGGGTTACAGTGGGGTCTAATCCATCGCCTTCTGGCCCGCGGACCCTGTCCTCGTCGGTGCGCTCTGTTTCTGCTTCGAGTGCGAGCGCTGGTCCATCCTCCAGGCTGGCCACACTCTCATTAGATGACACAGGGGACTTGATATCCATCACTGCATCGGAGGGTGGGCTAACATGCTCAGATGAAGATCCGGACCCCCTGCCACCCTGCGGGGTTGTCAGTGAGGTTACGGATTTGGAGTCGGACATGTTAGCCATGTTATTCCGGGCTGCTTCGGCCGTGGGACTGGAGATGGCTTGTACCTCAGAACCGCGGCCGGACCGTTTAGACAGGTGTTACGTGGGGGTGAAAAAGAAGGCGAAGCCCTCTAGACCCTCCGTCCCCTTCTTCCCGGAGGTACACAGAGAGCTCAGGCAGACATGGAGGGCAACTTTTTCTGCCCGGTCCTCGTGCACTCCTGCTCTCACCACCCTCGATGACGGAGCAGCTACGGGATATGAGACGATTACCCAGGTGGAGCGGGCTATTGCGGTCAATCTCTGTCCGCAAAGCTACTCTACTTGGAGAGGTCCACCCAAACTCCAGGCCAGGCCAGGCCGCATCCGCTCTGCACGCTATGGCAACCTATCAACGCTATCAAGGCAAGAAGCTGGTCGAGATGCAGGAGGGTGGTTCTTCCCCAGGCTTGATGCATGAGCTCCGCATGACAACCGATTACGCTCTCATGACCATTAAATCGGCTGCCCGTGCCCTGGAAAAGACGATGGCCACATTAGTGGTCCAGGAACGCCACCTCTGGCTTAACCTGGCTGATATGAGAGACGTTGACAAGGCTAGCTTTCTTAAAGCTCCCATATCACCGTTGGGGAGTTGACCCAGGAATTCTCTCCGGTGAAAGAGCAGTCCAAGGCGATGGGTGAAGTCATCTATCAGTGGGCTCGGAAAACTGCTCCTCCCGCTGCACCATCCGCTGCGGCTGCTCCTCGCTGAGGGCGTCCACCCGCGGCCTTAACATCCGCTCCGCTTCCGCTGCACGCTCCACTGGTCAAGCGGCAATGTCGAGCCTCTCGCGGGACTACGATGCGGGACTCGCGGGACTACGATGGGACCTACTCACGCTGCTCGGTTTGCTTCATATGAGACTACTTCAGCGTTGGCTTCCCGATCGAGTCCCTAGATGGGCATGGTGCGCGGGCACACACACCGGGTGCACATCACTTCGCTGTGTCCCCGCACTCTCAGCCCCTGGACGGATCTGGCTTTTCTACAGGCAGGAGTGCCTCTAGGGTTAGCATCCAAGCGTGTTGTCATGCGCACACAGGTAACGTTAGGCCCATAATCAGTTCTATTAAAAAGTATACATAATAGTAAAAACAAAAGTATATATAATAGTAAAAACAAAACCGGCAACCGCTGCTGCTTACAAAAAGACATATTTTTATAAACATCCGGAGCTTTTGGAAGCAGCAGGACTGTGTGTGCACAAGCATCACTTTTTGTCCAGTCTATTTGAAAGAGAACCAATCGCAGCAGTTGCGTTTCCTCTAGGCACGGTTGCTTTGTGCAGGAAACGGGAGCGCACATGTTTTTTAAAACAGCCACGCGCATAGGTGATGTGATGAGTGATCATCCCTTTTATTGGTATTCACCTGCTTTCCTTTGCTCGCGCAAACTCTACTTTTGTCGGTCATGCTGCTTCTCGATTCGAAGATGACATTTGCACACATAATGGGCCATCTTTATTGTCGAGCCCTGCTTTTAAGAAAACATTTAAAAATGAACAAAGTGCCAAAGTGGCTAGTGAGAGTGTCTGTCTAACCCGCCATGGCTGAAATCTACCCGCATTTGGCGGGTGTTAATGTACAGTCCTGATTGTACCACTAACTGCTTCTTGATGTGTAGTTGGATCACTGAGAGTTGGAACAGATTATTTAATCTGGGTTTCTTTGCAAATCATGTTTTGTGGACATGATTATAAGTGTTTTATAGAGACACGTTAATACACACCTGTCATTCAATATTGGTTTGTGGAGAAACCAAACTGCAATGTCATGTTGTGGTGGGCCTCAAGATCGCTGGGATTAGGATCCTATTTTAACAACAGGAAATTTTTAAATAGAGACTTTTGTGTTTTTATCACTCCAATATGACTGTGAACACACCTACACACATTTATGTCCAAACAGCTCATAAAAGTTTCATTTAAAAATGCAGAACTAATATTGACAGGTCATTCTAATCTAAATAATCAGATATCAGTATTGTTAAAGAAATGTAATATTGGTTTATCCCTAATATTTATAATTAACCAACCACACTGAAATCCTCATGCTTTTAAATATGAATCTACATAGTGATAAAAGGTAATTCAAGTTAACAATGTCACAAAACATGAATTGCATTGCTTTGGGACATTATCAAACGAACATCTCAGAAGACGTCTGCTGGCCATATCAAAATGGGTGACATTAAACAGCAACTCCATAAGGCATTGGCCCGAATGTGAGCATTTCTTCTGAAACGAACGTGCCTTTCTTTACAATGGCAGAGGGAAAACTTTTCAAAGGCTTTCCATGCACAGACGACTCCTGGCTGAGTGAAATAACTGTCCCAGAATGCCAATTTGCAGCTTGAGGAGCATATTTAGATGGGGAGGAGGTGTGTGCCTGAGAGGCTTGGAATAAAGATGTGTTGTCATTGAAACGCCCAAATGCATCTGTGAAATCTGAGATGAAAGGAAAGAGGAGCTGTCAATCACACCCCAGTCCTGCCATGAACTTGAACAGAGCTCTTCAGAAAACCCCAGCCTTCAACCTCTCCGTTTTTTTTATTCCGGATATTCTTGATCTCATTTGGGTCATTTAAGAATTCATGCAGCCAGAAAAGGTTTTCTGAGGTAATTTCAACATCTCGGTGCAGGAGAATACAACAAATAGTAAATAGCCAGAAGGACTAGCTATTGCATAACCATGTGACGATTTATCATACTCACACGTCTCCATCTATAATGAGAGAAGCGTATCACCTCAAATATGCCCATCTGAGCTCATAAACCAAGGCTTCCAGTTTAAACATATGATAAATTATACTACATAAACACTCTCCCTCAAAACATTCTCTGACAGATGCTTTTCAGCTTCTGCTCTATGGTTTGGATCCTAAAGCAAATAAAGCCAGCCTCAATTGCTGAAAATCTGCATGTTTAAGGTCTCAGCAGCAGAAAGGCTATCATCCCATAAGAGAACTGGATTGGGTGACATTCAGCAGGGTCTGTGAAGTTGTCTCTGTCACCTTGCGTTTGCTGAAAACAAAACAATGATGTCATGTTTGTTCCCGCTATTCTTGCAAGCATGCTGGGGAAAAACTGGCCTGACTTCATGGTTTCCTGGCGGTTCTCTCACCCAAAACTGTATTCGGAGGTGCCTGCGGTCATTACTTCACACAAACAGACTTTAATTCAAAACATTACTGCTAGCGGCACCTGTAAATACGGTTTAATAACGCAGTCTGAGCCCAATGGGACCACGACCCAGAAAGAGAAAGATAAACAAGCTCACAAAAAAAATAAATGACAAGCAGGGGAAAAAAGACAAAATAAAGCTCCTCATTCAAATCATATTTAACATGGATCTTATGTCTCGACACGCTTGCTTAACAGAGAGGAGCTGAGCTTCTAAAGCAAGTGACAGCGAGATGGCTTAATATGACTGATTCCCTCTGTTGTGTTAATGTGATTCGGCTCTGGCTTGCCAGCGAGCACAAAAGGAAGAGTGAAAACGCTAAGGCGATGTAGAGTTTCCCTCATGCCGATCACAAACTAGCTTGGCTGTTCATTAAGCTCATAAAGAGACAAGCATGACTGAGAAACGAGAAGCTGTGGAAAAGAGGATAATTTATGCAATATGACAATTATGTCATTATTTACCATTTTGAATATGATAAATAATAACATAAGGTTTTTACCATTTTTTGTTTATGTCAATACAAAGTGAGTCAATGAGGTCAAAACAAAACATTATTGAGACAACATACACTCACTGGCCACTTTATTAGGTACAACTGCTTGTAACACAATTTTCTAATTAGCCAATTACATGGCAGCAACTCAATGCATTTAGGCATGTAGACACGGTCAAGACGATCTGCTAGAGTTCAAACCAAGCATCAGAATGGGAGATAAAATGTGATTTAAGTGACTTTGAATGTGACATGTTTGTTGGTGCCAACCGGCTGGTCTGAGTATTTCAGAAACTGCTGATCTACTGGGATTTTCACGTATAAGCATCTCTATAGGGTTTACAGAGAATGGTCCAAAATTATCCAAAAAATTATCCAGTGAGCAGCAGTTCTGTGGGCAAAAATGCCTTGTTGATGACAGAGGTTAGAGGAGAATGGCCAGACTGGTTCGAGCTGATAGAAAGGCAACAGCAACTCAAATAAGGGAGGTATGCAGAAGAGCATCTCTGAATGCACAACATGTCCAACCTTGAGGCGGATGGGTTACAGCAGCAGAAGACCACCCTGGGTGCCACTCCTGTCAGCTAAGAACAGGAAACTGAGGCTACAAACTCACCAAAATATGACAATAAAAGATTGAAAAAACTTGTATGGTAGGGTCAGAATTTAGCGTAGACAACATGAAAGCATGGATGCATCCTGTCTTGTATCAACGGTTCAGACTGGTGATGGTGGTCTAATGGTGTGGGGGATATTTTCTTGGCACACTTTAGGCTCATTAGTACCAATTGAGCACTGTGTCAACGCCACAGCCTACGTGAGTATTGTTGCTGACCATGACCATCCCTTTATGACTACAGCGTACCCATCATCCTCATCATGGATGTGCAACTGACAAATCTGCAGCAACTGCGTGATGCTATCATGTCAATATGGACCAAAATCTTTGAGGAATATTTCCAGTCCCTTGTTGAATCTATGCCACGAATTAGGGCAGTTCTGAAGGCAAAAGGGTGTCCAACCCGGTACTAGTAAGGTGTACCTAATAAAGTAGCTGGTGAGTGTAAATGAAGATATTTCTAATGTAATTCAAGATATTTTGATTTACCTCAAATTCTAAAGCTTCAAAATGTTAAAAAGAGCAACAAATTATTCTATATTAATCAGTCCAAATCATCTGAAGACATAGGGTTCCTTTATATGATGAGCAGATTTCATTTTGGGATTTATTTATAGAGAAACAGGAAGCTATTTTCATTTGAAATCCATATGGTTTTGACCAGCAAAAATAAAGCAGTTTTAAGGCCCATTTTTGTTTGTAAACGCTGGTGTTTTCTCTATATACAATCACTCTCAGACTGGTCTTTTGGACTACTGTGTATTGTGTATAGTTCCCTGATTCGTCAATCTTCTTTCATATGTACAGTACATTACACAAGTTGTATTAAATGTACAGATGCCAGCAAAAAAAATTATGCATAGGCAGTGAGTGTATTTGGTCATGTATAATGTGTTTTAGGTTGTATTTTGTGGTTTGATCTTTTTCGAAAATGTAATACAATCACCAGTTTGGACAAGGAGCATTTTCATTCTAAAATGCCATTTTAAAACCAAACCACACTAGTGTAAATAGCATCTGTGCCTCATTGGTTCTCTAACATCAGGTTAGCAAGACTGAGCTTCCATGGCCAAATCTAAATGCTTAAATGAGCATAAATGACTAAATTAAAATTCTCAGAACCTTCACAAAACCTTTGCTCAGTTAAAATGTCATTTTGATTGCTTTAGTGAAAAGACTTTAAATGGAGAGACATGAAGATATGACTAAAGATTGTGTTCAGATGTGTTTGGAACAACATGAGTGTGAATTTTTATTTTGAGTGAACTAACCCACTATTATTGTGTTTATTTTACTAACCGTGTGTGTGTAATTGTTTATCAACAGGGGTGTTGTCTCAATGAGCAGTGCCAATCTGAGTTCCCCATGTCAACAGATGCAGCAGGCCATGTGCACATTAAAGCAGGTGTGCGTGAGTCTGATGGTGAAGAGTGACGAGCGGGATGGATGAGAGTGACACAATAACAGTGCAAACTCCACCTGCCACTGCAGATTGCTGCATCTGCTCTACATTAGCATCTCCCTGAGCTACTACTGCCTTCTGGAGAGAACAGGGAAACTTCTCAAGATGTGAGGACACTGAAGCATGCATAAAAATCAATACAAACACATTCCTCCTGGAAATCTATTCCAATTCACTACTCTGCCTTTGATTTGGAACAAAAACAAATGTTAAATGAAATGTTTAACAGATGGCAAAGCAGAAGGCTTAACATACACCAAAACATAAGTCTCAAAATAAAAGTTGTTTTAAAAAAACAAGCAAGTCTGCCAGCAAAAACATTAAATGTTTGCTAGAAGCAGAACAAAAAGTGCTAACAAAAACAGTAAATTGTTAGTAGATGGTAAAATCAAAATTGCTGACATTGCTTGACAGACAATGCAAAATGGAACAACACCATCTGCAAAAATAACTTACAAAGCATCAAACATATGCAAAGATTGTGCAAATAACAAAAAGTTAACATTCTGTGGTTTGCATAACAGCAAATCGTTACAAAATGTTGAAGATTCAAGGTAGAACACAAATTTTCAAATTTAAAACAAATCACCAGCAAAAACAGCTGACAAGTTATATAACTCATTCGTTTCGTTTGTATTAAGTTATTAAGTTATATTAAGTCTGCATAATTACAGGTGTGGCTACTTAAGTGACAGCTAGGTCTCGCTGGTCAGTTAAGCCACCTCAGCTGATTCCAGCTGATTAGCTGATAAACTTATCATATACATCATATTTTTGTTTTGTTTTATGTAGCTTTACACAGTCAGTTGTTTTTTGGAATTATTTTCTACAATTATCACATAATGCAGCATGTTGTGTGCACTTAATTGTGTAACTCACAAGCCATGGCCTTACTTTTCCAGGTGAGTGGAATTATATTCTTATATACCATCTCTATAAATGTATTTGTTTTACTTCAGATAATTTATCATTTATAATTTTCTTTAGACCTGTAAAGCACTCCAGAGTTTGACAGATTGATTAGCTGTAGGCTATAGAACAGTCATCTGAAACGTTGTCATACAATGTTATGCCTGGATTTTATAAATAGCCTTGCATTTACTAACACAGACTATATTTGAGGTATTTAGAGGTAATTGGTGTTTTCTTCCTGTAGAAAAACATCATAAAAACAATGCTTAGTGGCTCAATATGTTACAACAGTTGATTTTAAAAGACTAAACACTTTATAAAGTATACAACCAAGCCCATGTGGTCTGAACACAAACGAGTCGCAAGTAATGATGTATTAAGTGTTTCTCCTGTCTAAGCAAAATCCTAGCAGGCATCTCTAGCTCCCCTGACGATTCCCCTCTTTGCCTCATTTTGGTTACCCCTGGTCAGAGCGATGACTTGCAAACAAAATGGTGACGCTGGCCACGCCTACTTGTAGCTTCATTTGTGCTCTTCAGAAACTTATGGGTGACATCACGAATAATACGTCCATATCTTTTACAGTCTATGAGAAACACACATACACACTCATTCACACACATACACTACTGCCAATTTAGTTTATTCAATTCGCTTGTACCGCATGTCTTTGGACTGTGGGGGAAACTGGAGCACCCGGAGGAAACTCATGTCAACATGGGGAGAACATGAAAACTCGAGCCCAGCCGGGGCTCGAACCAGTGACCTTCTTGCTTTACATATTGTAGAAAAAAGGCAAAACAGTAAATCTAAAAAAAAGCCTCATAAATCACAAAATGTTCGACAGCCAACAAAATTTTTAAAAAGTCATAAGGTTTACTACTTTTAATGCAACAAAATTAGATACGTTACAATTAACATTGTCATTACATTCATAATACATAATAAGCCTTTTATTGCTTCTTATAAGAAACCTGGTATACTGTGACTCGCTTCAGCTCCAGCAAAAGAACAAGAGCCACGACTTCAAAGAGAGCTCATCCGTCAGCTTTCCTGAAGTCGACACATACCTGCTCTTTACGGACAGCGGATGTCTTTTACATAACAGCGCCAGCTGAAATTCAAAAGGCAAAAGACTTCAAAAAAAGCTGCCAATGATTCTTTTTTTCATCAATCTCTCTATCTCTCTTTCTGTTTTTCAATAAATAAAAGACTAGTATTTTATCTGATGCTCCTTTAGAGGGGTCCCTATGCTTTCCCCCCTCACTCTCTCCATCTCTTTTTCTGGGGTTCTGCCATTGTATCAGACTTAGAGGGAGTCACTGGCAGGCTAAGTTCTTAACTCAGTGGGTCAGGGGCAGGTCAGTCTATAGAAAACCCCCATGATGATCATCCAGGGGAAGGAGAACCCCTTCAGTCCAGCCAAAGCCCCTTCTGCTGTGCCAATGCTGGCCTTTCTGCCCTCCCGGCGCCGTGGGTCAAGCCCCTATTGGTGGAGACACTTGGCCCACCACAGGGGGTCAGCTATCCCTTACAAGGAGTCTTGTCATGGGCCTGGTGACTAATAGACTGACCCCACTGACAAGAACTGATGGCACCCCTGAGGCCGGACGATCTAATAAGACTTGCTCAGCTTCACTATGTTTGCACCCACCTATTTTTAGGAATTCACATAAAAAACTGCTGGAAGGAAAAAATGACAAGATGAAAATAATTTTTAAAAATTGGCATCAAAAGCGTATGTGCACTATAAAAAAATATACTAACAATTAATCATGACAGCATATGTTTTTAATTCATTGTAACTTATTACACTAAGTTAATCATGTTCTAACTTAATTTTATAAGTCACACAATTTGTTTTAAGTCAGTTTAACATAATATAAGTTCAATGGACTCATAAGGTTAATTTGATTCAGCTTAAAAATTTAAGGCAACCAGGATTTGTTTACAGTGTGCACAACCAAATAAATCCCTTGATGCACATAGACATGTCATGTGATTTGGCGAATGATGTGACTGGGTAACTAGACTAATCGGTAAACTGATCTCATCTCATACCATCCCAAATGTTGTTTTAATATTTCTTTAAATACCTGAAAAGAAAAAGTGTATCCTCGATATATTTGTATAGGTATTTCCTACAACTGTTTTACACAATTGTTTCCATAAATATCTGGCACCGCTCCAAACTCAAGGTAAAATGAAAGAGTTTGTTACTGCGTTTGTCGTCTGTCACTCTGAGGTGCAGCTTATTTACTACGGAGGAAAAAAAGACAGTGTTTTCATAGCTTGCGGAAATTAGTATTTTTATTTATGTATTGCACCCTTTTCCCAAGAAGTGTGTAACAAACAGGACTGACAACCACTCATCCAGTCAGCAGAGGGAGCCCTCACCTGAATTCTGACTGCCAGTTCTTTGTTTGTTACTTCCTGTTTGGTGGCCATATTAACATGGCCACACCAAACACTCAGTGTGAAGTATTGCCAGTATCTGCTGCCTTACCAAGTGTTTTCTCTCTGTTTTGTTCTGCCTTTATGTTATGACCTTTGAGCCTGTTTTGTTGACCACTGATTTTTGGATTACTGTTTTGTCCTTGACGTGGCACTCAAAGCAGCATTCAAACAAGAATTAAATAACCCTGGCCATCAAGATAGATAATTTGCTATGCAGCAACCCAAGCATTTATAAACAAAGAACATCCAACCTGGAACAAGCCCAGACATGCCTAGATACTCCAGAACCTATGCAAATTGCTGCCACTTGTCTCTCTACTGAGGAAAGAGATTGTCGTCAACGTGAAAACTTGTGCTTTTACTGTGGAGAAGAGGATCATCACACTGCTTCCTGTCCACACAAAGCCAAGAAATCTTCTTGAACCAAATACAGTGTGAGTACCGTTGAATTTCCCACCTTTTCCAACCACAGTTTTCTTCTGAATTGTGAGTTAAGTTATGATACTGCCTTTCAATGTGTTTCAGCGTTAGTGGATTCTGGATCAGCAGTCAATGCGATTAGCCAGGAACGCACAGACAAATTAAACATCCCAACATCCCCTTGTATTCCAGTCATTAATATAACCACAATCGAGAATGGTACCATCGGCTCAGGAATTAAAGCCATCACACGACCGATATTACTTTGCATTGGACTTTTCCATAAGGAAACCATCACATTCTATGTGGTCCCATCATGTAAATATGAAGTTATCTTGGGTCACCCATGGCTTACCATCCACGACCCAACCATTTTCTGGAATCAAGGTGAACTTACACACTGGTCTACTCATTGTCAACAACGCTGCTTTTCCAATCTCTTGTCTCTACCATGCTTATCCACCAGCATTGAAAGCCCAGAGGTCCATTCACAAGAAACATTACCACAGCCCCATATAGAATTTGCAGAGGTATTCAACAAATCTAAAGCAGCCCAACTACTGCCTCATCGATGTTGGGATTGTGCTATTGAACTGCTACCTAATATGTCTCCAACGAAAAGTAAAATTTATCCACTGTCTCGTCCTGAAACTCAATCCATGGAAACATATATCGAGGAGGCCCTATCTTCTGGTTACATTCGACCCTCTACTTCCCCCGCAGCAGCAGGATTTTTCTTCATAGAGAAGGATGGAGGCCTCCGTCCATGTATCAACTACTGAGGATTGAATAGCATCACTGTCAAGTATCGCTACCCTATCCCCTTGGTTCCTCCTGCCCTTAAACAATTATGTGAAGCCTGTATCTATACTAAACTCGACCTCAGAAGTGCTTATAACCTCATCCTTATTCGGGAGGGGGATGAGTGGAAAACAGCATTTCTGATCACTAGGGGGCACTATGAATACCTAGTTATGCCTTATGGCCTTGCTAACTCATTGGCGGTCTTCCAGTCATTCATAAATGAAATATTTAGAGACCTGCTAAACAAATGTGTCATTGCTTATATAGATGACATTTTGATTTATTCTCCTAACCTAGAACAACACATCAAAGACGTCAGGACAGTGTTGGCCGCTTACAACAAAACCAACTCTACGCCAAACTGGAGAAGTGTGAGTTCCACATGTCCAAAATCTCCTTTCTAGGATACATTATCAGCCATCACAGAGTGGAAATGAATGACTCCAAGGTTCAGACAGTCACTGGTTGGCCCCTCCCCAAAACTGTGAAAGAACTACAAAGATTTCTGGGGTTTGACAACTTTTATCGCAGATTCATCAGGAACTACAGCCTGCTTTCGGCCCCCCTCACATCACGACTAAAAGGTAAGCCATCTAAACTAAAATGGAATCCAGAGACAGTAAAATCGTTTGAGAAACTTAAGACCAGCTTCACCACCGCACCAATCCTGAAACACCCCAACCCAGAGCTACCCTTTATAGTTGAAGTGGATGCATCAGACTATGGCATCGGGGCAGTCTTATCACAACGTCATGGTACCTCAGGTAAACTCCACCCTTGTGCTTATTTTTCTCGCAAACTGATGGCTGCTGAAAGAAATTATGATGTAGGCAACAAAGAACTACTTTCCATGTAGGCAGCACTAGAAGAGTGGCACCACTGGCTAGAAGGAGCTGTCCACCCATTTTAGATTATCACAGACCACAAGAACCTTGAGTATATCAAATGTGCCCGACGACTAAACCCTAGACAGGCTCGCTGGTCTTTATTTTTCACCCGTTTCAATTTTACGGTAACCTATCACCCTGGCACCAAGAACCATAAAGCAGATGCCCTGTCTCGCAGATTTGACCAAGGGCAACTGGATCAAACTCCAGTATCAATTCTTCCACCATCTGTGGTCATAGCCCAAATCAGTTGGGATATCATGGAAGAAATACAAAGAAGCCAACAAGATGATTTACCTCCTCCTAAATGCCCCCCAAATCGCCAATATGTCCCACAAACACTCAGACTATACATAACTCTCTAAGTTCAGGACATCCAGGCATCTCTTGCACATTGATCTTGGTACACAATGCATTCTGGTGGCCTAAGATGAACCAAGATATTACTGCTTTTGTTAAGTCATGTGCAGTCTGCACCCAGTCTAAAACATCACGGGAGCTACCTGCCAGGTTACTTCAACCTCTCCCCATCCTTTACCGCCCATGGTCACACTTATCGGTAGATTTTGTCACTGATCTACCCAACTCCAATAACCACACCACAATACTTATTATCATAGATCAATTTTCTATAGCCTGCAAACTGATCCCACTCAAGGGACTACCCACAGCAATGGAAACTGCTCTTGAACTATTCCAACATGTATTCAGAGTGTATGGTATCCCAGAAGACGTAGTATCTGACAGAGGCCCCCAATTCACTTCCAAAGTATGGAAAGCATTTTGCAAACAACTACACATCAATGTAAGCCTTACTTCAGGTTATCCTGAATTGAATGGCCAAGTTGAAAGATTAAACCAAGAAATTGGACGCTACTTCAGAACCTACTGCAGCAGAGAACAGGACAAATGGAGCAACTTCCTATCCTGAGCGAAATATGCTCAAAATTCCCTCACACATTCATCCACGGGACTAACTCCATTTCAATGCATCTTAGGTTACCAACCTCCCATGTTCCCCTGGTCTGGTGAACCTTCCATGGTGCCATCAGTAGTGCCTTCCATGGTGCCATCAGACTGGGTCAAACGTGGTGAAGGAGTATGGAACAGCACTCACGTGAGACTTCACAGAGCCATACGAACCCAAAGGATCAAAGCAGACCAAAGACGTCTTCCACACCCCTGGCCAGAGAGTCTGGCTATCAACCCAAGACCTCAGACTACGACTACCTCGCAGGAAGCTCTCATCAAGGTATGTAGGACCCTTTAAAATTCTGAAACAAATTAACAATGTTACATACCGCTTAGAGCTTCTTGCTGACTACCGCATCTCCCCTTCCTTTCATGTTTCCCTCCTGAAACCGGTCCACCCAATGTCTGTGTAATGAAGTTCACGGCCACCTGGCCGCCGGGAAGAAGGAGGCGGAGAACCGACGCTGGTTTAAATAAATATTTATTAATAAAAGGGGACGGCAGCTCCTCACGGAGACGGTTCTCCTGACTGGCTGGCGGCATTACTGATCTCCTGCTCCGCTCCCGCTTCGGTGGAGGACACAGGCTTCGGCATCATGGCGGATCGCGGCGACTCCCCCCGGGCTTTCTGGGATGGCTCCCTTCAGCTCTTTCCCATCCGGTGGGGAGCCCCGCGTCCCCTGCTCCTCCCCATGCTGGGAGACGGCAGCAGGCAGATCCTTCCTCGCCAGCCTCAGGCCGCCCCGGCACTCTGGCAGACGAACGGGTTTCTCCCCCACTCGGGTTAACTCCCGAACACTCGCCCTCCTCCTCAGCGGCGAGGGCAACTGGACGACGTGTCCCTCCTTCTCCCGGGTTTTCGGCACCACTGTAATGGTTGTAAGTTCACGGCCACCTGGCCGCCGGGAAGAAGGAGGCGGAGAACCGACGCTGGTTTAAATAAATATTTATTAATAAAAGGGGACGGCAGCTCCTCACGGAGACTGCCGTCTAAATCAAAACAAACGGACGGCAGCTCCTCACGGAGACTGCCGTCAAACTGAAAGCAAAAGTAAAACATGTCCAGGCACCGTCCTCTCTCTCTGTCCTCTGCCATCGTTCCTCCTCTTATAGTCCAGAGCTCCTTCCGTGGGATTGAAGGCAGGTGCGCGCCACAGGTGCATCTCAACTGTGGCGGGCCTCGTTTCGCTCCCACGGCTCTCGGCCACGCCCCCTCACCACAGTCTGACCCCGGCACATCGAACCCTGAACCCCCTTCCTTTTTCGAAATTGATGGAGCACCTGCATATGCGGTCAACAAGATTTTGGACTCTCGCCGCAGAAGTTGTCAGTTGCAATACTTGGTGGACTGGGAGGGCTATGGACCAGAGGAGAGGTCTTGGGTTCCGTCAAGGGATATACTGGACCAATCTCTCACCCAAGACTTTCACCAGCGATAACCTAATCGCCCAGCACCAAGACCTAGAGGTAAACCTAGAACAAGTACACCAGGAGGTGTTCCTATAGGAGGGGAATCTGTAACAAACAGAACTGACAACCACTCATCCAGCCAGCAGAGGGAGCCCTCACCTGAATTCTGACTGCCAGTTCTTCATTGGTTACTTCCCGTTTGGTGGCCATATTAACGTGGCCACACCAAACACTCAGTGTGAAGTATTGCCAGTATCTTCTGCCTTACCAAGCATTTTCTCTCTGTTTTGTTCTGCCTTTATGTTATGACCTTTGAGCCTGTTTTGTTGACCACTGATTTTTGGATTACTGTTTTCGCCTTGACTGCCTGGGAGGACTTACTGTTTGTTACTCTAAACTTGTATGCTTATCGACTACGATTTAGACTGGTGATTTAGATTTGTTTGCTGAGCACTATTAAACTTGCACTTGGATCTAATCTGTCTCCATGTTGTCACCACCACCATCGTCACAGAGTGACGTATTTATTCTTTTTTGTTTTTTTAGGGGTTTTTCACATTTAATTGGAAAGGACAGTGGAGGTTACGGACAGAAAAGTATTGGGAGCAGAGAGAGGGGAAGGGTCGGCAAAGGACCTTGAGCTGGGAAACAAACTCGGGTCGCTGTGGTGTTATATGTTGGCACACTTAACCACTAGACTAATGCCACAGACAACATATTTATTCTCTTGATCATTTTGATGGGGCCTTTAGAAATGCACGTCTCAGGGAACAGAATGCCATGACTAACCACGGTTAGCCGCAGTACTCTCTGATTTAGGAAATACATTACCAGTAGGGGGCAGCCGAGGTTCATTCTCATTAGCGGCCAATTCTCAAGGTGAAGGACTAGATGCCGCTGGTGCCTGTTTCTCTGTGGAAGGTGGAGGTGTTTTCTCCATGTTTTGTTCATATTTGCTAAATTCTAATACAATACTGCTCCAGGGCTAATTGTGTTTATTGTTTTCTGATAAGAGATATTGTTTAATTTTAGACACAGTATTTCCGACTTGCCATAGCATTTAACTGTAGGCCTACATATAAAACTTTTCACAGAGCTCAGTTAAATGTTCCTTGATTAGGCTAGTTATCAATAAACGATTAAAGCCAAAATGAATGGTAAAATACAGGTTGTAATATATATAAATAAATAAAATATAATTTAATAGTGGGTGTCTCCGTGGTGCAGTAGGTAGCGCGGTGGCCTCACAGCAAGAAGGTCGCTGGTTCGAGCCTTGGCTGGGTCAGTTGGCATTTCTGTGTAGAGTTTGCACGTTTTCCCCGTGTTCGCATGGGTTTCCTCCGGGTGCTTCGGTTTCCCCCACAGTACAAAGACATGTGCTATACAGTAAGTGAATTGAATAAACTAAATTGGTAGTGTAGCTAATATTGTCTGTAGTGTAAAACACGGTGGACAATACGGAGGTTCATTCTGCTGTGGTGACCCCAGATTAATGAAGGGACTAAGCAGAAAAGAAAATGAATGAATGAATGAATAATTTAATAGCCTACAGTATATAGGCTAAATAAATATAACATGTACAGTGGAGTTTGTTGTTCGATGTGTCACCTGGTGAATGTTCTGTGAAGCACAACACATTTATTTCAATTCCAAGAAGAGTTCGACAGCATGCCGCGGCTGGTCGCAGAACAAAATGAGGTGAGCTGTGATAGAAAAACGTGCATTTTTAATGGCCCCATCTGTATAGAATAAGAACTGTGATTTATTCGCAAATGTTATATGTGACATTTCAATTTAGCCTATAATGTAAATTTGCAGCTTTGAATAGAAACATAGCTACCGGCACTGTAATGTCAAACCTCCGAGGCTGCAGGTGACTAGAGATGCAAGAAAAATTGCTTAGGATTAGCATAAACATGCTCCGACAAAAAGGGGCAGGTCGTTTTAGCTTGTCTTTTGAAATACCTCAGCTCCCGCCATGCCCAGCGCTGATTCCCATTACTCAACGCACGAACAAAAAGACACATGGTGAATGGGCAGAAATACCCCTGATAAAACATTAACAAGACTGACGTTCCTGCTGAGGGGGGATTTTGTTCTCACAAAGACACAGTGATCGGGATCGATCTAGCCTTCAATTAATCTTACAGGGATTTCAAATAACTACTGTGGTATGACACTGAAGACATTCCCACACTAAGAAACTCAAAGAGGCAGCAGGGACACTCGCTGTTCAGACAAAGAATCGGGATATAGAGTCAGCAGTCCAGAACTCCAGATTAACATTTGAGATATACAGATGGTGGCATCAGCACCTGATTTGGTAGTGCCACAGATGGCATACGTTTTGTCTCTGAGAAATGAACATTTCATGGAAATTTGATTTCATTAAGATAAACAGTACCTTCTAAAATACTGTAAATAGTAATACTACTAAAATGTAGCCTCATTTTATGCACTGTAAAAAAAATCTCATAATTAACATCGCTGCTCTGTCGACTTTTGATGTTGAAAATTCAACTCTACAGTTTAACAAGGTGACTTTTATTGACATTTAGTTGGAAATAATAGGATGTATACAAAATATTATAAGTAATATACAACAACAGCCCAGACAATATATCACTTTATATATTACTAGGGCTGCACAATTCTGGCTAAAATGGAATAACAATTTTTTTTTTTGCCTGAAATGAAGATCACAATTTTCGCATGATTTTGTAGATGTAAAATAAAGGTTAATTTGAGTAGGCTATTATTATTGTTATTTCTCAAACATATGGTAAAATAACAATTCTAACATTAGGCCTATGTATAGGTCCACTGTTGGTTAAAATGCAAAATTTTGTATAGAGTTGGAAAGGTGGACTTGAATGGACTTTAAATATGTCCTGGTTTTTAATTCACAGTAAAGTGACGACATCAGAATATAATTATTCATAATTCTAAAGTTGAATTATTATGTTTAAGACATATGCTTGTCATTTGTCATTAACAATATTATTAGACCATTTTTTCCACTGGTAAAAAGAGACATTTGTCATGATCTTGCATTATATTCAACATTGTATAGGCTAGAGTAGTTTTACTGACCTAGTAAACCTTTATTTCCATGCACTTTGTGTTCACTATGGAAGAAAAAACATCACATGCTTGCCCTAATCAAACCTCTAAAATGCAATATGATCATTTAAATGATGCTTGTGCTTTCGGTTTCCCGTTCACTGCCGAGTGCACTCATGTCATGGTCGCTGTCCCTTTGAGAAAATAAAAACACACATGCAAATCATACTTCACGCGCGGCTCCCAAACGATCGCTCTGTGCAACAATCTGAACTTTATTTGCAACTTTATTACCTTTTATTCACAGCCTACAGTATGCAGGTTCTGTTCACTAAATTAGACATCATTGGTGGGCACGTGCGCATCTTCTCGGTAGTAAACAAACAGTGAGTCAGCTCAAGTTTGATTTCACAGCCTCGAATGCATCATTACATTAAGACAGAAATGACATTTTTTGGTGAATTATACCTTATCAATAGAATATGTGACACCATTTTCAACACCATTTGGATGTGTCTATGTTTCTGAGCAATAATAATATAAAACAATGTGAAGACTTGTGCGGAAAATATTGAAAATATAATTTGCTGAATACTAGAAAAGCTGAATTAAGATCGTGCGGAGGGTAGAATCAAGATCGTAACCTTTTTCTGATTAATAGTGCAGCCCTACTTTAACCTATTAAAAATGTTAAGCCACTTTTTCAAACTTTTCAGGGTTAAAAATTGTTGGAAGAAAGGTTCCATAATGCAATTCAAAAGCATAAATAAACAAGGGAAAAAAAACATGAATCACAAAATACGGAAAACTGTTAATTTACAGATATTTTTACTTTGTAGTTTCTATGATATTTGTCATGAATAACTAAAACCTAAAGACATTTAATATAAATTCAAATGCACAACTAATTTTTTTACATTATTTTTTAATATAATACAAATATTCCACAATTCTGCCAATGATTCATGTTTGTGGTCCTGCTTTCCACCTCAAGGTTGTGGAAGATGAAGGGTGATAGTTCATTTATTATTAGAGTTTGCATTGAGGAACTTTGTAACAAACTCACACAGCACTGTTTAGTGGTCATGTAAATGGTTGGCCCCGTGAAATGTGTCTCAACAAAATATCATTGCTAATCAAGTTGGCAAATTGGTAATGGCACCAATACAACCTAAAACAAATATAATCGCACTGGCAGGAAAAAAAGCACAAATATTTACAATTTAGTTGCAAATCAGAACCCTGCAGTCAGTAGATGATCTGTGGATAGGGCATTTATCTACAGAGCGATGGGGGAAAAACTTAACGCCATTCCGAGTACAGACGGAAATATGTGGAACTGAGGATCAAATACACTGAAACTTATTAAAAGAAAGCTAAACTTCTATCTAAACTTGTTATAACTTGTTCACAGAGAGCTAAATCTAAGATATTAAAGGTAAGAAACGGGTATGATTTATCTGGAGTAACTATGTTCTACCACTCATGAGGAAAAAAATTGGACCACAGTCATCAAACAAATAGGATTTGCCCTGCAGCAATGGAAATCAAAGCAGCAGAGAACCAGGCTAATAGATACATAATGATCAAGCGCAGAAAGTAGGAGTATTATTTTCAGAAACGCTTTGGGAGAACACTAAAGGTGTTTCGAAACCAATGGATTTTGTGATTAATGTTCAAATTGGCCTGGAACTTCTGACAGACATTTCACCATTTGACAACATGCACAACTGTTCCTATTATAATGTATTGTTTAATAGAAAGCCATGTACAGTAGCCGCATTTCCACTATCGCGCCTAAAGCGAGCGTGCCTTGGTGAGCCAGGGCAAGTCACATTTCCACTGTCACTTCTGGGGCCTGATCGTGCCAAAGTGGGGCTTCCTCGGGGCCAGTGGCCGGCCTTGTTTGGCCTGCCGAATACCTTGGACCAAAGATGGCCAGCTGGGGCTTCGGGGCAGAGTGGAAAGAGAGGTAGAGTTTGATCGAGTCTTTTAAAGATGGCATGCTGCCATTACACTAGCTTTCCGATCGCACAGGAGTACATGCGCCAAAATATTCAAATAAATAAGGGAAAGAAAAACATATAGCTGGTCAGTTTAAGATAGGCTATTCCATAAAACACCTTATAGGCTAGGGGTCTTTTTGCTTATGACCGCCTATATGTTTCCCTTTTAAATGTAAGGGTGTTGCATAAAATAATAAGTAGTTTTAATTTATAAGTGATATTTTTTTGCTGCGTCTTGATGTTTCAATAATGCATACTAATCTTTTCAACATATTAAAAACACAGCAGCCAGTACCAGTTGTCGAGAGTTTTTGTCAATTTTAAAAGGTGTGTTTGTGCATGAAACATGCGCGTTTAAATGCATGTGTGTGAGAGACCGGGCGAAAGAGTGCTAATTTCACAGTTGATACCGTGACCGGCTGGGTTTCTTTCTTTCTTTCTTTCTTTCTTTCTTTCTTTCTTTCTTTCTTTCTTTCTTTCT
>CAIGQZ010032312.1:11057847-11071174 GCA_903798205.1 Danio tinwini
TATATATATATATATATATATATATATATATATATATATGTATATATCTCCACATATTTTATAATATAATTTTTATTAATATTTATAATTTCCATGTGCAAAATGCCAAAACGATATCCTTTAAAACAATATAAAGTATAAAGTAAAAAGTTTGGTTGTGTTCACAATATATGGATTTAAGGCAATTATTTCATTCTTTCGAAGAATCAGCATCATAAAATGTTCATCTAATCATTGCATTTGGTTCAAATATACAGAGTGATGCTATCGATGCATGCCGCAACACACTGACAATCTCTGATGCTTTGCAGATTGCAAAAATATGTACTGCTGTATACAATACACATCACTATACAATAGTTATACAAAGTTAGCTTACTGTATTTATGAGGTGTAATTCACCCATTCTCCCAGTGCATGTACTTACCCTCATGTCATGTCCTGCGTACTGAACAAACTAAACCAAAACCTTCTTTAAAGTATTTGATGTCGGTTTGATGTCAAAGTGTCTAAATCTGCCACAGATTCCAAGATCTGCAAATTATTATTATTTTTTTTACGTTGGTTCACAAAAAAAATAAAAATTAATAATGAATAAAAGACTATCCATTATAAATTCAGAAAAATGTGTGTGTGTTTATAGATCAGGGGTGTCCAAACTCAGTCCGGAAAGGCCAGTGTCCTGGGGAGTTTTGCTCCAACCTTAATCAAACACACCTGAACCAGCTAATCAATCTCTAATCAAAATATACTAGAAACTTTCAGGCAGGTGTGTTGAAGCAAGTTGGAGCTAAACTCAGCAAGACACCGGCCCTCCAGGATGGAGTCTGGACAGCCCTGGTATACTGTAGATATTTAACATAATATAACATTACAATTGGATTACAAGAACATGGAAATAGATTATATTAAACAAAGACCTTGTCTATTTAAACAGCAAACACTTAAAAAAAGGAGCAAAGAAAAAAAAATAGAAATCAGACTAGGGGGATTACTCAAAATAAATAATACCATGAATTACAATCATTTAGATTTTTCCCCCTCAGATTATTTGAGTCTCAAAAAAATGTTAGATCACTTTTTAATACTACAGTACATTAGGTTTATTTTTTCCCACTATTGTTTGTGTATATAAAATATTCCAAATATAAGCGTTAACATTTTTCAAAATTTTTACTCTTATACAATATGAACATATTTACATATTATTATATATTATACACATTTACATATTGTTATATACTGTTCATTTTTAAATGATAAATTATTCATTATATATTTATATACATTATATTTTTAAATATTCATATTTTATTGATATATTATGCATTATTAAATACATACTATGCTTTCTTTCTGTGTTTTTTTTGTGTGATTTTTCAAATATTACAAACTGAATGTCAAGATTGGTTAAATAAAATAATGTGTCTTTAAGAAATTAATGAATGAATAAATCACGTAACACACATCCTCCTTGTCCTCGTAAAACAATGTAACACATATCGGCACACCTGAGTGTCTGGTCTCTTTGGCTTTCCAAAACTGTCTTTAAATAACTTCCCACTGTATAAATAGGATGAAGTATTCAGAAAAGAAGTGACAATAGTATTTAGCAGCAGCGTGCGTGTGAACACATGAACTCCATCATGGTGTTCACTATGAGCCTCTTGTCTCTGGGTATCACTGTGCTCATACAGTATGATCATTTGCTCGCTCATGGTACTGAGCCAGTTATTATAGCCTGAGAGTTGAAACTGACAAACAGAGAGAGCGACGTGAGAAGTCTTGAGTGTTTCTGACTCCTCCAGGCTGATCAAATCAAGAGAGAAGACCTCGCTCTGATCACATCTGACAATTATTGGACAGAGGCCAGAGCCGTGATAACCTCTCCGACAACACAACAACCCAATACTGGTGTCATTGTGTTTTCATTGTTCTGATCACAACACAAGCCCTTTGGGGAAGTATTCAGAATTGCTGTTTTTTTTGCTATCAGTATTTATGAAATATGCTTTATTTCAGTTTTTTCTGTGTAATAATAATGTAATTTAAAGAATTTTGGGCAAAAAGAAAGCCCAAAGTTAAAGCATTTATCTACAATAAACTTTAAATTAAATTAAAAATGATTTTATTTTACTTTCACTTTCCACTAAAATTTGAAACATCCATATAAACTACATTCAATAGAAATTTACTATTTTGTTGGGTAAGCACATAATGCTTTAAAAAAATTTATATATATATAAAGAAAGATATATATATATATATATATATGCTTCTTGTATTTATTTTTCTTGATCCAAATTGAATTTTCCTTTTCACCTATACATGTAGTGTAAATCCGGGGTTCCTGGACTTTTCAGCTCACGACCCCCACTATGCTCGAAGGTGGTTCTAAACATACAAACATTGCACACAATGGTGAACACACATCCGTATGAACTGTATAAAGGAGCTTATTGACAACACAAAAAAGTGTAACAGTCTAACAATTATATTTTTATAGTGATTTACCCATCTGTTTATTTTAATATTAACCTCACTTACCCTGCTGGAAAAAAGCAGCTTACACCAGCCTAAGCTGGTTGGCTGGTTTTAGCTGGTCGACCAGCGTGTGTTTTTATAGGGGTTTTGGCCATTTCCAGGCTGGTTTCAGCCATTTACAGGCTGATTATAGCTGGTCAGGCTGGGAAATGATCAGTTAAAACCAGCTTGACCAGCCTGGTTTAAGCTGGACCTAGCTGGTTTTAGCTGGTCATTTCCCAGCCTGACCAGCTAAGACCAGGCTGGAAATAGCTGAAACTAGCCTGGAAATGGCCAAAACACCTCTAAAGTCAGGCTAGTCAACCAGTTAAAACCAGCTTAGACTGAGCTGTTTAAGCTGTTTTTTTCAGCAGGGTAATGAGAATGGTGGACAATGTTTACAGCACAAGACTATTCTTGGTTTAATTTTGGAGACGCCACTTTGGAGGTGATTGTCCTCTATGTTCAATCGTGGCCTAAATGACCAGCTAAAACGTCTGGTTACGTCCGTAACCCTCTTTCCCCGAATAAGGGAACGGAGACGTGTGTCTGTAAAACAGACTTTTGGGAGTACTTCAGACGACCAATCGCTTCTGATGATAAGAAAACGGGCCAATAAAATGCCAATTGAGTTGGCGGAGCTGAGCTCCACAGCTGAGACTGATGAGCTCATCAGGGCTATATAAGCCAGCTGCTGGAGTCAGATCCTCAGAATTGCCTGCTGAAGAGCCGATCACTCAGCTCCCAGCTGGAGACTTAGGTGCTGTGGCAGTAGAGACACACGTCTCCGTTTCCTTATTCGGGGAACGAGGGTTACGGACGTAACCAGACGTTCCCCTTCATAGGGAACTCCAACGTGTGTCTGTAAAACAGACTTTTGGGAGATGTTCTGGAAAGCGCCACAGCAGCTAAGCCCGTCACGCTCCTGATGTGCAGTTTGCCAAGCAATGCGTGAGCGTACTGACATCACCAAAAGCGCAACCTTCCAACGTCCCCTAGGCCCAAAATTTACCATTACATGGGAATAATACGATTTAGATCGGGGGTCGTAATGCTTTTACCTAGCTAATATAGACTAGGGATTTTAGAGATACGACAGTACGTTGGGAAAGCGTGCCAGTCCCCAAAGGGGGAGGACGCTGCGGAGACCACCTGCTACCCGGAGGGGGAGACTTGATGGTAAGAAAGCATATGGACTAGCCCTATTGAGGGGGAGTGCTACATATGATAAGCTGGTTAGCAGTTAGGGAAGACATGGGTCCGCCTGAATAGGGGGAACACACCATGGTGGATAATGCATATGGCATCACCTAGACAGGGGAATGCACATAGCTGGCACCGAACCTCAGTATGCGGGTAGACCAGATGGGCGTACCAGACTACACACTGAGCCAAGCACTTGACTCCTCCGCTGAGTCAGGTGCTGGGGGCCTCGGAGGAATTCTCTAGGGTTCACCTGAAAAGGGAAACTTACTAGTAGAATAGAAAATGCGCACGCATCTCCAGGTTAGGGAGCCTGGCGCAGCAAGCGTTTATTGACACCGAGCTTAATTTCCTCTCGATTGACTGGGGTAACCAGTAACCAGGAGGAAAGTGACTCCACTAGAGAAATAATCTCGATAATGTGTTAGGTGTCGCCCAGCCAGCAGCTCGACATGATCTGTTAAGAGGCGCTGTGTACTCACGCCGAAAAGGAGGCACCGTTTATTATTATTATTATTATATTATTAAGTGTGCTCTCTCTCCCGGGGGACACATCTCACCCTGGCACATGAAGCGAGGGTGATGGCATAAATTAAAAAATGGACCAACCTCTATTTTAATACAGCACTTCCCTTCTGCTGATCATAACAGAAAAGAGCTGCGTATGCTTACATGTCACGTTAAGCGCAGTGCGCGGACATAGCAATGAAAAGGCTGAGTCTGCCTCCTCCGCAGGCAGCGCTTGCAGGCTCACCACCTAATAAAAAAAAGGGTGGTAGAAGCCTTGGCACAAGGTGAACCGAGGTCTCAGGTAAACGTGAGAGTAGGTCGGTCCAATTACTGGCACAATTCGCTGACCGAAAATGCCACCGGAATCTTAACCCTCCTGATACCAGCGCGATCAGCAGAGCTGCCTAAAGGGACAGAACGTATATATACTGATCGAGTGGCTCAACGAATAGACTCCACTGCAGAACATAGGCATACCTAATCAGGCGCTCTAGCCTGTAGTGACGGTGTTAACTATCACACTGATAAGTCACCTAAGTCCACCGCGCTCTGTCTGGAAACCATCCAAAGAGGCTTCAGAGCCCTGCACGGGTGCCAGGGGGTGCCCGTCCCAGAAAAAGGAAGTGCTTTTTCCGGGGAATTCATCAGGGAAGGCCATCACGAGGAGTGTGAGTTCTGAAAACTCGGGTCCGGTTGGGCCAGAGAGGCGCAACGAGCAAGACCCGCTCCTCGTCTCCCCAACTTTGCACAGTGTAAGTAGTGTCTGTGCGAGCAGGCTCACTGGGGAAAGAATGCATATTGCGTAACCCGGGGCCAGCTGAGAGCCAGCGCCTTTGTGCAGAGCAGAAAAGGCAGCCAGCGAAGGGCCGCTCGGGAGAAACAGCAGGATGACCTGGGCTTCTCTGAAGCGTGCCCATAACAGCTGGGACGTGCCGGGGTGGAGTCTCAGTTCTCCTGAAACATAGCAGTCCTGAGAGCTTGTAGCTGGCATGGAGAGCTTGTACAGGATATGAACGGCGCGCAGCTATTTAGCCGCAAGACTCCGGAGGAGCGGATGGCGAGCGAACTGAGACATGCTGAGGTGGCGAACACCGCCCAAACGGTTGATGTATGCCATCGCAGCCGTGCTGGCCGTCCTAACCAACACGCGTTTCCCCTCCCGCTTCGGTAGAAGGCAAGATCCATCCAGGGGCTGAAGGTGCGGAGACACAGCGTGGTGACGTAAACCCGGTGCCTCTCCGCGTGCCATGCCCATCTGGGGACCCGATCGCGAAGCCAGCGCTGAATTAGTCTCATATGAACAATTGAGCAGCGTGATAGCGGCTACAAAATGTCATATGCCCCAGGAGCCTCTGAATAATTTCAGTGAGACCAATATAACTGCCGAATTAATCAGACAGGACAGTGCTAGCCCAGTGCGCTAAGAGCGCACCGTGATGCAGACCGAGTCCAGCTCCAACCCGAGATGAGAGAAGCTCTGCCCGGGGGAGAGCCCGCTCATACTCGGTTGACCCAAAACCCAAACAGGCTGAGGTGCCGGAGCACCAGGTCCCTGTGCATAATCGATCAGTTCAGAGATCTAAAAATAGTCAATGAATAATCAAAAAATGCAGATGCGCGTGCGCTAAAGACGCACAGGGCATCCTCCACGCATGGAAACAGGGACAGCCCGAATGGGAGGACTGTTGCCACCATGTTCGGCCTCCTTTGTCGAACACCGGAAAAATCACAGTATAAGGAGGGAGAGAGCGAGACATGGAGTCCTTCAGGTCTATAGCTGCAACCAATCCCACGGACGGACGCACTGGGGGATGCGTTTCTGCATGAGCATCTTGATAGACATCCTGAACAGATGACAGATCAAAACACGCAGATAGGATTGGTATAACCCACCGCTTTCTGGATACGATGAAGGGGGGCGTAACCCGCTCTTCATCTCGGCTGGAGGACTGGCTTGATTATATCCTTCGCCAGGAGGATAATAATCTTCTCACGCGAGACAGGGAGTGGCATAGCGATGATCGCTTAAATACACACTCGTGCACTCGGGAGGCCAACAGCGAATTGAAACGCATAGCCGAGTCTGACCGTCCCCCTGAGCTACTGCGCGGGCTGAGCAGCGCTAACCAGACTGACAGAGCCCGCTAACTAGCAGCATACCCGGAACGATCGCTGACGTACCCGCGGAGGGGCAGCTTCGGGATGGGGAGTGCTCATCCCGGGAAGCAGAGCGTCCTGAGGAAGAGGTGAAAATAAGAGATTGACACTTACCTTACTCCCAGGATCCCGCGGAGTGGCTGGAGGTGCGAGAAAGGAGCTCATCCTCTGGCGCCCTCAAGCCTGTGGCGAAATGCACCAAAGCTGAGAGCTGGAAGGCAGTGCGTCCCATGCTGGCAGCAATTGGGCTTCCACACCCAGAGGGAGGAAAAGCCGCTCTTTTCGGATCGCTACTCATTATACATTCGCGGGGGAGCCCCGGCCTCCACCGGGGAAAGAACGGTTCTCCTCCTCTCCAAGTGGCCCACCTCAGGTTCGCTTCGCAGTCCAGTTATTGGACTTAACGGCGACCTGTGACGGGAGCGTCAACTCCCCGCTGGCGGGAAGAGCGCACTCGGCGAGGAGCAGCCAGCGCGGACAGGTCTGATGGGGAGAGCCCACCAAGAGATGACCTGCTCCATCGCGCACGGCTGATCTTTCACCACTGAGGATTCCTGGGTAAAATCCCCGATGGTGTCGCCGAGAAGGCCTGCCTGGGATATGGGCACACTAAGAAAGCGTACTTTGTCAGCGCGGCGCATATCTACAGGGCAAGCCATGGTGGCATTTCCGGACCACTATGTGGCCATCGTCTTCCCCAGGGCACAGACGGCCGACTTGAATGTCATGAGAGCATAGTCGATCGCCGTGAGACGCTTACGCATAAGCCTGGGGAAGAACCGCCCCTGTGCAGCACAGCCAGGAGGCCGTGGGGCACGGCAGAAGCGGCATGGCCCGCAGCGGTGTGGGCTCTGGCCTTGGAAGACACAGATAACCCACCCGCCTTAGACGGGGGTCTCAGCTTACCCCTTCAGGTGGCGGCGCCCACCACCCGAGGAAATAGCTTCGTACCCACTGGCCGCCTCGCCATCAAGGGAGGTGAAGGCGGAAACACACGTGAACCGGGCAGAGAAAAACGCCCTCTATGCCAGCGTGTGCTCACTGTGCGCCCCTGGGAAGAAGGGGACGGGGGCTGGAAGATTAATCTTAGAACAGCCCGCACGTCACACCCTCTAGTCGGTCCGGCGGTGAGACTGGGGGACAAGCCATCTCCAGCCGCACTGCCAAAACAGCCCAGGAAGCGCAGCTGTTATGTCTGATTCGAGAACCGTGACTGCGCATTGCACCCCGTGGGATGGAAGCGAGCCCAGTCTGTCATCTAAACATAACAGCTCGCCCTCCGATGTCGCGATGGACCTTTGATCTCCGGTGTCATCAGGCGGAGGCGCGGGCATCCCGGGGGATGAACCGTACAACCGCCCGAAGCTTGGATGGGGCACGCTGTGGAGGAGTGGGGGGTCCGCGGGCCCGGAGGCGACGGATAAACCCCCACTGTGATCCTCAGATCTGCCCGCGTGCTAACCACTTTCACAGGGAGCAACGGGGGTGGCCGAAGCCGCGATCTCAGCAATGCAACAACCACGCCCTCGCAGTGAGAGCATGAGCTGTCCGCGGGCACCGCACCGACATGCTGGACCCCCAGACCTGTCATGCGATACCTGTGCCCATCATCCGGAGATAGGAACCACCGCATCCAGAAACGCACAGTCAGAACAGCGTCTTGAAAAAGACGTGTTGATTGACTGTGTTGCTCTCTTAGGAAAATCTCTTTTAGATCACCAGCGAAACGCCCGGAGGACGGGAAACCCAGCCCGCCACTCGCATGTCGTCTTTCCGCACTGGTGAAGGTAAGGCTTTCTTCTCTGGAAGTCAGCTCAGCAGAAGTTGTTCAGCTCACGATCGGCTCTGAAGCAACAATTCTGAGGATCTGACTCCAGCAGCTGGCTTATATAGCCCTGATGAGCTCATCAGTCTCAGCTGTGAAGCTCAGCTCCGCCAACTCAATTGGCATTTCATTGGCCCGTTTTCTTATCATCAGAAGCGATTGGTCGTCTGAAGTACTCCCAAAAGTCTGTTTTACAGACACACGTTGGAGTTCCCTATGAAGGGGAACCAGCTTGGCCAACCTGGTTTAAGCTGGACCTAGCTGGCTGGGCTCCCAGTCTGGCTTGGCTGGTCAAGCTGGTTTTGGAGATCATCCTCTATATTCAGTCATGGACTTTATTTTTTTACGTATGTGAGTGCCGTAAAGGTGTCAATGTTTAACATTGTACCATGAAGTCAATCTGCTGCAACTAACACTATTGCTGTGTCATTAATCTAGCGTAATAACCCCAGGAGTCGTAATCCAATAGAAAAAGAATTGAAAGGTTGATGGCTTTTTATTTGTATGTTGTTTTTTATGTAACTATTAAATACTATTTTATCTTCTACAGGTTATAAATAAATGATGGTTATTCTAATAGTTTAATAACATATATGATATTTTTGGAAATCCCTAAGTGACCAACCCCCCCAACCCCCCTCCCTTTCTTGTCTACCCCACTTTAGGAACCACTGGTGTATATTAGGTATATTTTGGCTTTGTTTTTACATTACCCAAAAGCCAAAACTAGAACAGTGACAGTTCAAGAGAACAAACAATATTTATTGAAAAACAGAATTTCCCTTTTTTCCTTCTGACACACAGGGAGAGAAAATAAGGGTTTAGAAATGCCGCTGGGTTAAAGGAGACAGAAAAACCGCATGGTGACAATTCACTTATTTTGTATAGAGAACTTCCAGCCGTTCTATATTTAGCTCTTAAGCGCTCTATAATCACTAAGGAGGTTTTCAACCACATAAAGGATGGTAAGTTCCTGAAAAAAAACCCAGCGCTGGTAAATCCTGCTACTTCACTTCTGTTTAACCTTTGACCCCTCATGAACTTAGGCATCCACTACATACAAAAACAACACCGTATGTCCATTTACTGGCTTTTCACTGCCTCATTCATAAAAACAGGGGTCTTTCCTCCTTCACCTTTCCTCCGGATATTCCTGCAGCTCTGAAAATATACAACCACACCTTATGAAAAGCCCAGAATGGGTCAACAGTTCACTGTAAAAACATTCGAGCAATGGGACAGACGTGTTTGTCCAGGACTTTGCATTATACATTCACGTCCTTTGTCTCACCACAGAAATCATAACTATGACTGCTGCTAATGTTTGGATGTACTAAAAGTAGTAGCATGATGGCAGCTTAGCTATTTTAAAATAGTGGAGCTTTTCCAGTAATGACAAAAATATTCAAGTCAGGCTCATGATACATGCCCAGGGATACATTTTTGCAAACCTTGAAATACGTTGCTCCGGCACTCCGCGTTTCAAGTATGACAATGTACAAAGCAAGCTACTAAGCAAACTGACTGCTCTAAAAAAGCAGTGCACATGGAGATAAGCGGGTGAGATAAACACAATTGTATTTAAGTTGTTTATGTATCAATAATATGTACCTGTAAGTGTTTCACAATGTAGTGTGAAAAGGATCATAGGTTGTTGGCATCATACTGCCCCGTAGCATTTGCGAATCTCATATATGTTACTGGGCTACATTTTCTAATATGTGCCATTTACATGTCATTCTCGTAAATCCACTAGACGGCACTGTCTATTTCTGTCAATCTCATTTATGTTACCAGGCTATGTTTTGTAATACATGCCATTTACATGTCGTTCTCATAAATCCACTAGAGGGCACTGTGTCTATTTTTGTCAATCTCAAATATGTTTCTGGGTTACGTTTTGTAATACTTGCTATTTACATGTACTTATAAATCCGCTGAGGCCACTATGTAAATTTCTGTCAATCTCAAATATGTTCTACGTTCTCTCATATGTGCCATTTACAACCCTGTTCATACATGCCCATGAGAAGCGACTGATCGACTGACCCACTCCCTTCCCAAACCCAACCAATGCTGTTTTCAAAAGCAAACGAGAAGAGAAAAGTGTATCATGGCAGCATACTTTTACCACATTTTCACGATTTGGTTTCTGGAACCATCGTTTTTCAGACTTCAACCTGGTCCACTTAGCGTTTCAAGTTTGACAATGTACAAGGCGAGCTACTGAGCAAACTTCCTGCTCTACAAAAGCCATCCATATGGAGGTAAGTGCGTGAGGTAAACACAATAAACAGTATTTAAATTGTTTGCGCATTGATAATATGTACCTGTAAGTGTTTCTCTGTTATGATCACCAGCGATCAAGCGGCTGCAGATCGCTGGTGAACACACAGTTCACTGAAGAACTACAGATCCGCTATTATATGGACTACAAATCACAGCATGCACCGTGCACACACACACACACCGGTTCCTGATCGTGTCTGATTGCAAACACTCACAGCTGAAGCTGCTCATGGATGATTACAGGACTATTTGAACAGCACTCACGTACGTATCATTGCTGAGTCTTGTTATACTGAATTGTGAACATTACGATGCGTTTTCCTTTTCCTTGTCCTGCCGTGTTTGGCCCTCGCTGTGTTAGATTGTTTAATCCTGTCTACTGCCTGCCTTAAGACCACTCGCCTGTTATTTGACTATGACTCTCGATTCTCTGAATGTACCTGATTGCTCCTGTGTTGGCTGTTGATTGCCTGACTGTTCTTAATAAACCTGCATTAGGATCCTCACCTCCTTTGTCAGCATCCCCACTTAATATTACATTCACAGTGTAGTGTGATAAGGATCACAAATTGTTGGGGTCATATTGCCCCATAGCATTTGTTTTACCCACAACATGGAATTGCTTCAAATACTCCATATCAGTCATACAGAATTAAGTCAGTAAAAGCTCAAGGTTTGGATGAGAAATGTGTGTGTTCTGCGTTGATTTAGCTCCTCAAGAATGAATGGGGAGAAGATGCTCATTAGCATTGAAAAAGACATAAATTGAAATAGCTCACTGAGGTGTTTTTGATAGGGTAAAATGAGTGTTTATTTACACAACCATTGTGAAATTTAACCAAAGTATGTTACAGACTTTTCATTAAGACCCTAAAGAATCATATCAAACTGAATAAAATGGACTTTCAATGTCACCTTTAAAGATGAAGTAATATAACTTATTAACTTACTTAAAATATAATCAGATACAATTTCAATTACATTATAAAATATATAATGTTGTAGTTTTGTTTGATACATGTCAGTAGATTTTAAATAAAAATAAACATTAAAACCTATATTGTTTTCTTGATAATGCGTTCAAAATTTACTTTTAACTACAAACAATATAAAAAAATTATCCAATTATATAAATTAGGGAATGTGTACATGATATCTTTATAAAACACATACCTAATAATAAGCCATGAGTATGGCTGCCTGTAGATGAAGACATTTTATATTTTAAAAGGCAGGGCTTAACGCAGGCCTTCACCATTAAAAAGATAGAAAGCTCAAGGTTACACTAAGTAACTCCAGCAGATCAATTAAAAAAATAAAAGTCGCTCTTAGCCTAGCAAGCTACAAACTAAAACAGCTTCCACAACACTCCTGATTGTGAGCATGAAACCAACTGTAACACATGCGACGCAAAGTGGAAACAGGTTTATAGCCCCGCCGCTTCTTTATGAGTGCCATTCAGTGAGCATAAAGACTTCTCATCTTGAAAGAGAGCCCAGATTTGGTACACATTTGTTTCCAGGCCTGTTCACCTCGGCCTGTGACATTAAACCACGGCTGTGGGTGTGGGAAACAGTATGAGTGACTTAGCATAAAACAACAAGACAGCTTTTGACAGAGTACGGCGAAATAAACATCACAGCGAGGCCAATGTTTCAACTCAGCATATTGACTTTTGCTATGTAAAGCAACAGTATACCCAAAGGAGCTTCAAAGAAACGCTGACACTCTATATTGTTCGGTCACAGCATGATGTAAATCATGGGGTGAATTTTCCCTATTGTACTGGGATGCGATCCAGAAACAACCAGGCTACGAAGAAGAGGGCTCCACTAATCAAAAGAGCAAGAAAATAAACAGTGGCCCACGAAACAAACGCTGGATTGGAAATGATCCCCTGATAAAATCTCAAGGTCGTGTATTTCCAGAGGAAGCGCAACTGACAAATGTTGATCTTGCAGCTTGACAGTTTCATCAGTGACTGTTGTCTTAGGCCAGCATCCCATCTTATTTATTTTCTCATTGTTTGGAATCTAAACTTTCCGGCTGCTCTGGTTTTATTGTCCTCAGCGATTTTTATACAAGCATTCAATGTCACCGAATTGGCACGAGCCGAGACGAGCGAGTCTCAAGAGTGTTTAGTGTTAAATGGGAGTTTGTTGACTGATGCCTTTTATCTTTTCCTTTCTTGGAAGCACAGATGACATGCCCTCAGCAGAACCACGGCTCCATCTTACCAAATCAGCCCTTTTTTCCTCGTGCAAGTTCATGACAAGCGTATCAACCATCTCAGCAGATAAAATCTCGCTTGAAGCAGCAATATTTATTTTCCTTTTCCTCGAGAGTCGCTAACTTTTTCTTCCTGTCTTCATTATGCTTTTTGCGAAACTGCGTGAGTTTTCAACAAGTGTGTAGTCAGCTGGGTGGACTGGATATGCCCAGAGTTTTAATAGGTCAACAAGAATGCTGGAGAAAACTAATTCTTTTATTGCAAAAGAGTGGTCAAACCGCTGATGATGGTGGTTTCACTTCAATCCTACAGTGAGAAGAAACAGAGATGGGCTGACTCATACCACTGCCAATTTTTGTCCAATTCTCAAAAACATACTCAAATGATCAGTAATCTGCTTGATCATCACTTTATGTGGCTTTTCTCACATGAATTGCAATATGTGCAACTGAACGAGCACTTTGCCCATTCTAAGATTAATTGTATGATTGATTAGAAACACTCTGTTGGCAATGTAACTAGTCTGATGAAGATAAAAATCTATCTATCTATCTATCTATCTATCTATCTATCTATCTATCTATCTATCT
>CAIGQZ010032312.1:11082587-11098520 GCA_903798205.1 Danio tinwini
AAAGAAAGAAAGAAAGAAAGAAAGAAAGAAAGAAAGAAAGAAAGAAAAAACAAAATGAGGAAAAATAAAAAAGAAAGAAAGAATGGAATCAAAGCCAAAAAAGAAAAGGGAAGAAAAACAAAAAAGAATGGATGATTTAACTAAAGCAAAAAAAGAAAGACTGAAAAAAGAAAGAACAATAAAACTAAGATCTATTATCAGCAATAAAATCAAGTTGTAGAGCGCTTCCTCTTTACCCAGTGCTGTCCTCAAAACCCTCACAACTCCCCAGAAAGCCAGTGGAAAGTCAGCATTAGTAGATTGGCCTTGAGCTTTGTGTATTCAACAGACTGACAGCAACAGTCTTCCTCTAATCTCCATCACATCACAAGCAGGACAGATGGAGGAGCAACAAACTCATCTCAATATTCCACCGAGTCCATGCAACAGATTCAAAACAAGCTACAAGGGTCAAAAACGGAGCTCTAACCAAACTAGATGAGTATGATAGTTGCACAACGAGAATGGTTTTTTGCAAACTCTTTCCACACAGTGTCCCCTGATACTCTAATAATACAATGCTTCTGAATGGGACTGGCATTAAGTGTTTTGTTGGTACTGTACCTGTTTGCGGGTGTGAAATGAGTGTGTGTCTGAGTGACTCATTGGTTGATTTAACCCTCAGACTGGCCCCTGAACATCTGCCACCCACATGTCTGTTCACCTACTGACTCCTCCACATGGCCTCACGCTTTCTGACTCACTGCTAGCAATATAAAGGTGAAATTAAGCACACTTAGAAAGATTTAACCTTAAGGATTAGGGGTGAAAGAGAACAACATTGAGAGCTGGTTGACTGGGTTGATTATTTATTTACAAAACATACACAGAGGTATCTTGTATGTAGCTTTTGGCAACATGTATATGAGCTTAAAACAAGCTGCAAACTGCTATGGAGTAAAATAACAGATTAGGAAGTTTATAGTTTAAGTTTAATGTCTTAATTTTTTTGTAAACTACTAATAACTTTTCCTTCAAAATGTTAAAAACAAAAATTGTCTTTTTATCTCCTTTTTTTTTTGCTTAAAATGACATTTGGTCAAAATACAAATGTCATGTTCTCAGAGATGCCTATGCAAAACTTATATCATCTTTTTATATCATCATTTATATCATAAATTTATATTATTTATATCAATAACACACATTTGTCACACATATGACATTATCTGTTATTCTGACCTAATTTATTTTCTTTAAAAAAGAACCTAATGGCCCGTTTCCACTGAGTGGTACGGTACGGTACGGATCAGTTCGGTACGCTTTTATGGCCGTTTCCACTGTCAAAAGCGTACCGAACCGATCCGTACCGTACCACTTTTTCGGCACCCTTTCGAACGGGTACCAAAGACGAGAAAGGGTACTAAAAGGTGGAGCTACACGCGCAGCTGAACGCTGATTGGTTTACAGAGATACGTCACGATCTCGTGGAGCTAGCCAGAATCAAAACAATGGAGCCGCCATGTTTTTAAATGCACAGCCGAGACAACTATATGCATATAATAACGATACATGGATGACCCGGGCTCAAAACAAACCTTGTCGTTGTCTTGATGAACAGCCACAAAGCCAAAAATGTGCCGTGTCCTGTTGTTGTTTTATGAGGCCGTCTAAAAGTGCGAGCGGTTTTTCGCTTTCTCCAGGGAGCCCGCGATCGCGTCTAGATTTGATATAACGAACTTCTTGAGCTGATAATAATAACGTGTGTGTGTGATTAATGAAGCGTTTTCGACATCTGATCCATTCAAAAAGAAAAGGACAAACGCGAGAGTAAAGCGCGGAAAAAAAGGAGAAGCAGGATTACAAGGATTACAAGGATTCCCGACAGGAGCAAATAGTTTCAGCAACCTGAACAAACTGCCATGTTTATCATCACCTTTTGGACTATTATGAACTCGGAATGATGGAAATTCTCTCTAACAGAGGCTACATGTGCTGGTGAAGATTACAGACACAGATGAGAGGTTAGCTCTGACTGGGCTACTGTATATGTTGCGTGTTGTTTTTGAACTGAAATAAGGACTAAATGTATGCTGTGTGTAGGTTTTCGGTAAGTGGTAACATATCGGAGACTGTAAGGGTCTGTATGTGTTCATATATGTTGCATTTATTTATTTATTTTATATAATTGTAGACGTTACAGTAGGCTGTAACACTGTCATTGATCTGCAGTTATAATCAAATCATGTTCATAGAAATGTTATTTATAAACAAGTATTAATATGTTTAAAGCATCCGTTTTGTTAGAAGAGCTTCTCATATAATGTGAATGACCTGTACAGCTTTACTGTAGACATTTATTCGAGCGAGAATGACGTCGACTGAAACTCTCTGTAGTACACCACGCCACCAAAAGGGTACCCTTTGTAGTGGAAACGCAAACTTGATAAAGGTGACCTGTACCGACCCGAACCGTACCGTACTGTACCACTCAGTGGAAATGAGCCATAATTAGTTATTTTTATTCAAAATTCTTAAATAAAAAAGACCTTTATGTAATCAGCCATATATTACAATATTACTCAAACACATTTCTAATAAATATCACCATATTACTTAAACCTATTATTTCAATCAAACTCTTGTGCAAGCCATGCAATGAAGCCAACTGTGAAAGTGGACATATAGAAATCTGAGACATGGCAATATGTAAATTACATATTTAAAATACAAATTCATATTTAGATTCGCATTAGACCAGGGGCTCATCTCCTGTTTCCAAAATGCATCACAAACTGCTTGAGAAACTGTTCTACTATGATAATTGGTGATGAAAATAAGATGTACTTGTAAACCTAACTGTTTATTCAGTTAAACATGAATTTTAAACTGTTGGCCTACATAAGCTCGATAAACAGTGATTTTTGATTACCTTAATCCAACTAAAGTCATAACTGAACTCAACAGAAATAGATTTAAGACACGTGAAGTGTGCATATATTAGTGGCATTATTGAAGTAAACACCGCAATCAAACTATTACCGTCATGTAGGACTTTTCGCCATATTTTCTGACAAAATATACACACGCGGCTGTCAATAAAGGACCGCACACACACACATTGCAAAATGCAGAAGTTTTTTTTTCTTTCCATTCAGAGTGCGTTATTAAATTCCATAACACTCTCACCAGTCCTTACTCCATATTTGCGTCTAATACCCCAGTTTGTCAGGGGGCATAAATGAAATGTTCATGAGTGAATGTGAAACTGCCAAACTGCAGTTAGAGTCACCAAAAATTACAGGAAATTCTTACATGAAAGCACCTTAATTATATTATAATTAAAGACCTTAACATAAACACCTTAATTATATTATTGTCTTTTAAGGCAAATAAATAGATCACAGATGTCCATGTAAGCGTAGTCAGTAGTGTTTTCGAAGTAAGTGTAAAATCTTACAAGAAAAAGTGAATTTTTTTGTCAGACGGCTTTGACGGTTTGACTTTCATTCACCGTCATTCATTTTAAAAAGCACCCGCTCCATTTTATTTGTATATGTTTAACTGGAACGCATAAACTCTACAGGTGCCTAATAGTTAGATGTGGAGCTAACATCAATCAGATTCACTCTAGTGAACTGCATCCATGTTAGCACGTAACGTTTGATGTGGTAATTTCACAGTAGGAATACACACAGGTTCGAAGACTCATTCTCGCCACCTACAGTGCAATTTGGCCAGGTATACATCCGCGCTAAAATATCATGGTGAAAGTCATCATATCTTGCATAGAATAGACCCAGCTCCCAACCCAACATTGAGAATAGATTAACGGCAATATTTTTTTGTATAGCCCAATAAGAGTCTCGTGTTAACGCAGCACGTCAACGCATATAACGGCCCACCACTAATATATATATATATATATATCTGAACCTGCCCGTTCTGAACTAGGTATATATATATACACACACACACACACATTTGTGTGTTTTGATATTAAACTGACAAAGTGTCAAACAAATAAATAAATCAATCGGACATCAACTTCAAGCAGAGTCTCTTTAATCCTTTATTTCTGTACCTTCATTCTGTTCAAATTCACCATGACGTTTTCTCAAACTGGATCTAACTCTATCCCCTTCACAAAGACAAGAGATCCATAGTGTCTGGTAAATTTAGAATTTCATTTTAAGGCTATGGAGATGTTCGTCAGGCCTGTGCCTCTCTGCCTTTGGTCACTGAATTTGTGTGACGGCCCTCTCGGTACATGCGGACCTAGAACTAAGCATCAGATGGGAGAAGAGAAAATATGCACTTACATATATATCCAATATTCATGCCCTGAGTGTCTCGGCTTCTCTCAGTCATTAGTGCACTTACACTGTCTCTGACAGGCCTGTCTCAGACTCATCAGACAGGCCTTCTGAAGTCATGTTCCTCTGCAAAAATCATGAGCCTGTCACCAGCCGACTGCCTCCCACACATAGAAATGTCTCCATTTCAGTTTTTTTTTTCTCTTTCTCTTGCACCTTTTTTTTTTTTTTGGTTACGACTGTAACCATATTGAAAATATGAAAGTCTACCAAGGTAAATGTGATGTTAACAGACAGGTGATATTATTCTGTCATGAATAAATAAAATATTGAATAAAATATTAGGGTTGATGTATAAGCCAGGTAAGATTTTGTTTATTTGTTTTTACTGTGAATGAATCAAATATTGGAGCCTTCTATGTACATTTTATTTAATTTTATCTATTTTGAATTTAGATTTTGGTCTTATTTTAAATGTGTTTATATACAGTTGAAGTCAGAATTATTAGCCCACCTGAATTATTAGCATCCCTGTATCTTTTTTCCCCAATATGTGTTTAACGGAGAGAAGATTTTTTCCAGCACATTTCTAAACATGACAGTTTTAATAACTCATTTCTAATAACTGATTTATTATATCTATGCCATGATGACAGTAAATAATATTTTACTAGATATGTTTCAATACACTAATATTCAGTTTAAAGTTACATTCAAAGACTTAACTAGGTTAACTAGGCAGGTTAGGGTAATTAGGCAAGTTATTGTATAACGATGGTTTGTTCTGTAGACAATCAAAAAAAAAGCTTCGAAAATAGCTTAAAGGGGCTAATAATTTTGACCTTAAAATGGTTAAAAAAAAAAACTGCTTTTATTCTAGTCAAAGTTAAACAAATAAGACTTTCTCCAGAGGAAAAAATATTATCAGACAAACTGCTCTGTTAAACATCATTTGGGAAATAAAAAAAATTAAAATACATTTAAAGAGAGGCTAATAATTCTGACTTCAACTGTATGTGCATATAGAAGATAACTAAGCAAAGGGTCTCACTGGCTTTTCAAATATTTTAAGAAACAACAAACTGGTAAACTATAGTAGTGTTTCCAATCTTTCCAGCAGTAGCTGTTAAAAAAGATAATGTAAACGACTTATTTCTAAGAAAAGAGCTTTAGCGATTATAGGCATAATGAAGTTTGAAAACTGCTTGTATACACTTATGTGTAATATGTGAAAGAAAAGAAAATTGATTAAGTCGTCATTTACACAACTTCTCAATAACTTACAAGATCAATATTCAATTAACTCCTTACAAAATTGACAAAGTCAGCTGTACTCTACAATAGAAATCTCAGTCAATTACTCACTCTGACTGAATGAACTAGTCTTTGCTTTTTATATACTGTACAGTCAATCCACTTTCAAAATGTGATGTCTTATTAAGGTTAGTTACACTACAGATAACACAAAAGAAAATACTATTTAAACATGAAAATAACAGATCAAAGAATGAACTAGAAATGTGGAGTTAAGTTGAAGCATCTTATTCCTGCCTTATATATGCTCTGAATAACAGAGTTTTGTTTTAGCAGCACCAGTGCTCATGTTTTCACTAAACATTGATGCAAAATTCTTGCATATTCATTTGCGATAGGAAGACATTTTTGTATTTTTCAAAGGTAAAAAAAAATTATAAATTGTTATCAGTTTTAAAGAGCACCTATGGTGAAAAATCTACTTTTCAAGCTGTTTGGACAGACATATGTGTATGTATGGTGTACAGACCGTCATATTGGGGTGATATAAACACACCCAGTCCTTTTTTTCAATTTAACAACATAAAAACGGTGGATCAATTCAATCGGTTTTCAGACCGACCGCATCTTGACGTAGGAGTGCGGTTCCCCCGCCCACCGAATTGGTTGACAGCTGCGTATTAACATGTCTCCGTAGTAACATGTATAATCATATCAACCAGACACAGGACCAGGACGGGTGCACACTAAGCAACCAGAAATAAAAGTCTGTTCAGTTTGCTAGGATCATCAATCATCATCAAATGTGATCAAGAGTGAGTTTTACAAGTTTAAAATGTTTTAAAACAGTGCATGTTAATGAATTAGAGTCATTTACTTCAGATTTACGTCATCAACACAGCCGCATGTCAGAACAATTATAAAAGATGCTTCAATCCTGGATTGTGGACGTTAAATCTGGTTTATTTTGTACATTGACAACAGATATCCATACAGCAGTGGATATTAACCTGTATCCTGTCACATTTGCGTGCAAAAACAGTGCAAAGCTAAACGCGCGCTGTCTGTGTGTGTGCCTGTCAGCGCTGTGTGTATTTGTGTGTGTGCGTGAACTTTGTAACGACATTGTGTGTGACTCATCCTTGCAACTCCACAATATGCATCAAATACTCATTGGTAAAGATCTTACTGTTGTTTTTCCTCACAAACGTTACGTGAGATCTTATTCCTTCGTGTTTGCCTGTTGTCTGACGCAGCCGAGGAAGCCGCTGCCAGGCACATGGAAATGGTGGGTGTGAAGGACTAGCCTTAAAGGTGCAGTACACAAAAACCGTTAGCTGATGCTAAATGCTACAAAATAGAAACTTATGACAGGTATAATAAAAAATCTGATGGGTGTTTTGAGATGAAACTTTACAGACACATTCTGGAGACACAAAAGACTTATATTAAATCTGGAAAAAGTGGTAACCTAGGTGCCCTTTAAAACAGGCGGTGTGTCTTGATTAATGGTGTAAGTCATGCATTAACTACTATGGTATGATGTATTGCTGGAGAGAATAACAAGTCACAATAATTCATAATGCATGTAATGTGGGCAAACTCTCAAGTGTATGATTCAAGTTCATGTGTGATACGCCTGAAATTTTGTGTGTTGGTGTGCACTGCACACACACATTGGAGCCCTTTATTTAGTCACAAGGCATTAAAACGTTGACAGTATGAGCAAAAGAAGGTTACAGGTTCATAGGATACCTTTATCTACATTAATCTGGATACATTTAAAAATGACTGCTTTCAAGTGTTTCTTTTCTTTAAAATCTCCTTATCCACACAATGTCTTAAAAAAATGCTTACATCCCTGAATTGCGAGTGAGTAAATTGCCAGAAGCTTCAATCTGTGTAATTTGCCTCTTTAAAAAGTCAACACAATGTCAAGGAAAGGCAGTTTTATAAAAGGACAGACATTGAAAGGGTCATACAAGAGTATAAAAGATGCAAAAGTATGAAAGTCTGAAACATAGACAAAATTTATCAACTAAGAATACAAAAATATGCCTGTCATTGAACTACATTGCTAATGACAGAAAGTGGGACCATATCTCATGGTGCTTTTAGGAAACAAACTCCTGCAGAGTTGAGCTGAACACACTTGTCCTGACTTTAATTAGCTGGTCTGTAGGGCTGCACTATTAATGGAAAAAAGATTGGAATCTCGATTTGACCCTACACACAATCCTAATTCAGCTTTTCTACACTGTAAAACTGAACAGTCAACTTTATCAAATGAAATGAGTGGAGTTAACTCAAAATTTACTGAAAGTTAATTCTACTCATTTGAAAAGAGTTTTGAACTCAGTGTTGAAGGTAATGAGTTAATGAAATACCTCATTACTTCAACTTACATTAGTTTTTTTTTAACTTAAATGGTTTGTTGCAATCGGTTTCCTCAAACGGTTTGAGTTGCCTTAACTTATTGAGTTTTACAGTACTCATTTGGTTTGAGTTATCTTTACTTATTGGATTTTAATGTGCTTAAATTGTTTCTTTTACTCAAGTGGATTAAGTTTTATTCATTTAGATTAGTTTTTGAACTTAAATGGTTTGTTGCAATCGGTTTCCTCAAATGGTTTGAGTTTCCTTAACTTTTTGGGGTCTACAGTGTATGATTTAGCCAATTGTATTTTCACGGTCAGGAGAGAAACATAAAGGCAGTCGTTTAAGTCTTCACATTGTTTTATATACATTGCTCAGCAACATGGATACCCCCAATGGTGTAAAAAGTGTCATATATAAGGTATAATTCACCCCAAAATGTCAATTCTCTCTTAATGTAATGCCGTATTCACGGCCGCAAAATCACACGTGAGCTGACGCACTGTTTGTTTACAACCGAGAGGACGTGTGCGTGCCCGCCAATGATGTCTGCTTAAGTGAACAGAACATGCATAGGCTGTTAAAACAAAGTTGCAAATAACGTTCAGTTTATTGCAAACTGATCTCAAAGTGACGGCAGCCATGACATGACATGAAATGCGCACTCGGCACTGACGGTGAAACCAAGATCGCACACATCACACAGAGTTATGACGGTCACACTTTACAAAAAGGTTCATTAGTTGATGTTAGTTAATGCCTTTACTAACATGAACAAACAATGAACAATACATTTACTACAGCATTTTTCATTTTAGTTAACGTTAGTTCATGTTAATTCACAGTGCATTAACTAATGTTAACAAGCATGAACTTGGATGTTAATAATGCATTACTGAATGTTGAATTATGATTAACAAATGCTGTACAAGTGTTGTTCATGTTAGTTAATGCATTAACTAATGAACCTTATTGAAAAGTGTTACCGTTATGACTGACAAGCATTTGATATATTTTTTTCTTTCATATTAAACACAAAGTGTTGGGCATGAAAATAAATGTTTATCAGTGTCAGTATAACTACTCTAGCCTATATTATGTTGAATATAATGCAGGAGGGAATCTAATAATGACAAATGTTTACTAGTGGAAAAAATGGTCTAATAATGTTGTCAATGACAAATGACAAGCATATGTCTCAAACATAATAATTCAATTTAGAATTATGAATAACTATATTCTGATGTCATCACTACTGTGTATTAACAACCAGGACGTATTTAATGTCATTTCAAGTCTATACAAAATGTAGCATTTTAACCAAGAGTAGACCTACACATACAGTAGGCCTAATATTATTATTGTTATTTTAACATATGTTTGAGAAATAATAACAGCCTACTCATATTAACCTTTATTTTACATTTACAAAAAGAATCATATTTCTCATTTTAGCCAGAATCATGCAGCCCTACTGGTTAGGTGTTTAATTAGACTTGGACATAAACTATATAAGACAGCGTCCATCAAGAAGGTTTGGATATCCTTGGCTTTAAAAAGTGTATTTCATCAATAGATTTCAGTCTTTTTAAAACAAGCTAAGTTTTCACAACCTAGACAGATCATTTGTAATAACCTTGAAAACCAAGCAGGCTGGGACACTCACTTTCTTTATTTTTCTACCCTGAAATTTTTCCTGCCTGAAGCATTTTTTTCTGATCATTCTGTGACTCCTCCTCCTCTGGACTCTTCAAACTGTGAAGTGAAACTTTTTTTAGGGTCTTTTCATGCCAGTAACTAGTGTATCGCTCAAAATGAAAAAGTCTGTAAAAAGAAGAATCACAGCTCTGGTTTTCTTCAACCAGACAGCACTCACCTTTCTCTTTTGTTCGCTCTAAATCAGATAATGACATCTTGTTCACATTAAAGACATTTTATTTAAAAAAATCTGGGAACCATGATGTCAAAAAAAATGAACGTGAAGGCCAAGTTGAGGTGCAACAGCTAGGTTTATGACCCAAGAAGGGAAGTTTCCCTCTGATGCGCGTGTGTCCTTTAGGCCAAAAGGCGTCCAGGGGCACCATTTGTCTCTATAACCTAGAGACGTAAACAATACATTGGTCCACCTGCTCCAGCCATTATCAGGCCCAGAAAGGGATGACGATCTCATCGGCCCTAACAGGACTACCCACTGGGGAGGAGGCAATTAGGGCCTGGGGGAGAGCAATAAATCTCCATAAACATCACCCAGATGCTCTGCCTCAGTACTGAGTTAATGCACAACAGCTTCCCTGCTTCGCTCTCTAGGGAGCGTGCAGCACAACAAGGGAAGCTTGCCTTTTATCACAAATCCCACTAGAAAGAGTTGAAACGCCTGGAGAGAACAGACGAGGAAACCTCAAAGAGAGGAGAAACTTCCCCACGGCCCACAAAGGAGTTACTAGCAAAGCCCTTTGCCTGAAGAAGCAAAGTTTATCTCTCTGGTGTGTTTGCACTGATACAGAACAGGATTAGTCCTGGACCAAACAGAGATCGTGGCGATTCAAACAGGTTTCTTCAGCCTGAGCACATCGGATCGAGAAGAGGATCCAGCTCCAGCTGAGCGTGCCCTGCATGTCGTTGTGTCTTTCATTATGACCATCAATTCCATGAATGAATCTCACGACCTCATTAGTTAAACTGCTATCGGCGTCGTTTGGCTGCAGGCCTGGTTCCCCTTTCTCACACATCACAGGGGACGTTCACCAGGCACATCCTTCCTGTTGAGGAAACGCCTGTTTCCTTTTTTGTCAGATGTTAAATAACACAAATGCCTCCGTCAGCTTGATGAGAACTAAACGAACATTTCTGGACAAAAAGAATGCATTTGCTGCCGCCTTCCAGTTATCAGCCAGATCTGAAAAGCAAATCACAATGACAAATACAGGTTGCTTATAGTCATTCAACAATAGTCATTCAACAGCCATAGTCAACCTGTCAAGAAATTCCAGTCACATGACATGTGAGGTTTTGGCTTAGTCTATCTTCAGGGTGTCTGCCACTGTCGTTTTATCTACAAACACCTCCTACACATGTGCAAAAGCTGGAAAGGAAGTTCCCCGTCCTTTGCTGACACACACCTTCCTATCTTTTACCAGTTTAGACACATGAAGAGGTGGCGAACGTCTTTTTAAAGTCTACCTCTGTGGCGTGATATCACTTTACTGGGTCACCAGATTTCTCAGTGTCATTGTGGGGACACATTGCTCACCTCTTGACTTCTTTACCTCTTGAACTGGCAGAAATTCTCCCTTGACACCAGCCGTGACTGCCAGCTGTCATTTTCTCCTCCGACTTAATAGGAAAAAGAGAAAAAGTGAGCCGCAGGAGAAGGGCTGGTGCGGCTGAAAGTAAGAGTTGGAAAGCGATAAGCATCTCAGCTTATTTGTAGAGTCCCTCATCAAAGTTGAATGACTGAGTAATTGGTTTGTAACAGTAACACTTACTTGGCCATCAATAATGGCCACGCAAGCTTGGGTAGAATTACTTCGCTCAGGGGGACCGTTGTCAGGTTTCAGACTCATTATTATCTGAAGGGCCACGATTATGTTGGACAAATATTTATGCAGTGTCGGGTTACCTGGAACATCCTAACGAGAGAACACAAGAATAGGCGAGGTGATTGAGAAGTCAAATACACATGTCCAACATTATTATCTAATCTTAAGATCTCAAAGCAAAACAGTAATGATAAGATTGTAAGAATAAGCTTTAAGATAAGAGATGGGGATCGCAAAGGGTTTCAGTTGCAATTCCATTTTTTTAATGATTATGATTTTTCCATCAGCATTTATGCCTGGAAAAAAAATGCAATCGGATCCAATAAGATTACTTGGGCCACTCTTTAAATTTGGTGAATATACTGAAGAATTTAATTCACTTTCATACCATTGAAATCTTTAACTACACATTTTTATTTATAACAAGTGTTTAAAAAGGTACAAAATATACACATTCAAATTTAAGCCATATGCTGTTTTCAATCACATGGTTCTGGTGACGTGAGTAATTCAGATGGAGGGCAGGAAGAAAAAACTGAATGGGAGACGTCCGTATTTTTTGGATTTTTACCATATTTCTAAGGAGATTTAAATAAAAAATAACTACATATGGTGGGGGCATGATTTTAATATCAGGAAGAGGGCTGAGTTTTCTACTGAACTAAAATATATTTGCATGTCATTGAGGCGGTAGATACTGTATAAGCTATTACGTTACATGAAAAATACTATAGTGTTTGGAAGTGTACTACATATAATTACTTGAATTAAACTGTTGTGGTAATTCTATTGTTGCTGTGGTACAGTACAACACAAGTGTAGTAATAAACAAATTATTCAGTAGGCTCAGTAATTATACACCATCACAATGCATCTCAGTTTACACTAATGTTACAGTATTTTGTACAGTTTATCCATTTACTATGCTATAGTTTTTGATAGCATTCATTAACAAAGAGTTGTACACATTATACACTTTACTATAGTGTGGTTCAAAAACTTGTTTATTATAAATTAATATAGTTTTCCAAATGCAGATATTTTCCAGACATCACAAAATAACAGATAAAAGTAAGTGGGGAAAAGTGACCCACAATAATAACGTCTAGTTTTGATGCAAGGGTTGGATTTCTTTTTTGTTCTGTCGATGAACTTACCATCAACAAACATTTACCACTGCTGTGCATCTCAATGTTCACATTACGGTTGTTTATTCCCCCAAAATGCCATTAAAGACTTGGATTGTTGCAAAAGAAGACGAAGATTTCATTACAGCTATTACATGGCAGGGTTTGTTATTTATATTCTCCTAGATTTTATATAAGTGTGGTGATGTTTGTATCTGATTTTTATATAACACATCAACATATTTATACACATAGCTAGGCCTGTATATAATCTTTATTGGTGCTGTCAAACGAATTGTCGCATTCAAAAAAAGTTTGTACACATGGATGTATTGAATGAATGTTTATGTTGCCTTTTCTTCCGTTTTTTTTGCCAGTTTCTTGAACTTTCGCCCCTTTATGAGTGAAAACTTTTGGAAGGCTATAAAATCTGTTCGGCATTACTTATATGGGCTGATTTAAGCAATTATAAACAACATAAAACAGAAACATTTGGATGTTCTGATAGCGATTCCTATGTAGAAGAATCCCTTCCTGCCCTCCATCTGAGGCTCGCACATCATCTATGATGTGAAAACAACCTATAGACAAAAAAATATATTAATAATAAGACATGACAACATATTTTATTTAGTTTTTTAAATAATTGAAATATTTGATTCATAGAAGAACTGAACCAGATAACAATGGTCATGGTGTGTTTTTTTGAATCAATAAAAAGGGCAGCACAAGAGTTGTTCATTTGGGAATCAGATTAAATTGTAGTGTTGTGTTGTTCGTCTTTGTATCATTAAAAACAACAACTCAGACTCAAGTCTCAACAACATGATCTTGATTATGAATGATGAATGTGCTGCAAATTCTTTAAACTTGTGCAATATATTGCACACATGATCCAGAGAGACCATTTCAAAAGCTCAACAGTCAGAAAGAGAATATAAATCTTGCAAAACACAAGGTCACCCTCAACTTTATAGCCTAAATTTAACTTTTTGAGATTCTTAGCCTAAATCTAAACCCTGCAGCTACTCAGATCCACTCAAAAACGGTGCTTGTTTTCTGTGTAATTTGGTTTCCCCTTTTCCACTCTTGCTCCCTCCTTTTGCTCTTTCCCCAGTGCAACAGAACACTAAAGATGATGTCATCTCAAAAGTAAATTCCACACAGCATCACATCAAAACAGAATTCTCTGGGGGTTTCGACACACGAGCTCTGAATTAAGATATGATTCAACATTTGCAACTGGAAGAAGTTGTCACGGTTCTGAAAAACAGAAGGTGGACTGAAAATGGAGCTCATTGAAGTGCTTAGACTCAGACATGCTGGTGTGGCCATATGTCCGCATCCTCTCTGGTTTCTCATAAGCCCCTCCTTACCTCCCCAGAGATGCACAGCTGTGGGACCTTTGTTTGAACCCCCAGCTGAGGGTTGAACAATGATTCCCTCCAAAACACACACACTTTTTTTTTTTTTTGCGAGTAATCATAGCCTCATACAAGGCCAAACTTTAAAGCTGGGGATCACTTCCCTGTGGTCGCTACCTAGGCAGTAAACAGATCCAGTGGGCAGCTCACCTGAGAGAGCTAATGCGAACCCTATCAGGCCTTCTCAGATATCCAGCCCTTTCCACTGCCACTCGGGCAAGGCTACAAGGGCAGAGACAGGGGCCTGCGAAGAGGGATCATGGTGATACCCAATCAAACGTGGTAAATCCTCTCTGCACACAGCCACAGTGATACTCTTTCATTCACTAATGGCTTGAAAGTAACTACCCCCTCTTCACACATGAAGCAGGTGACAAATATAAGTCCACTGACTCACAGAAAGCAATAACATATGCTCCGCACAGGGAGGAGATCACACTACCTCTTGAAGCATAATATCAAAACAAACAATGAGAGGTAGGGATCCGTCTGGGCTCAGACACAAGGGAGTCTTGGGATTAATTACCCAGCAGTGACTAATCATTCCTCTGCAGCTCTGAGTGGGAAACTTCATTCGGAAATGAGAAGTCTCTTCTCACCGTAATTATCCAATAGTGCAAACTTTTCTGTTGAAAAGGTTTCTAGTTTGCTGATTGTAAGGAGATTGTAAAGTTGCAACGTAAGCATCTAGCAAAAGCCCAGTGTATGGGAAAAAATATTAGCCGACAGTATGTTGTTATATGGCCCTAAAATTCCAAATATAAGGACAAAAATTCCCTATATGAGTTTTTGTGTCAGATTTTTATCATATGATAAAATTAAGCAATATTTCTCAAGCCACAAGTCAGATATCACACAGTGGCTGTTTTTGACCCAGACAGCACAAGTAAATGTGTTATTCCACACTACAGTTCTGTTCATATTCTGCTCTATTTTGCTTTAGAACAAAGTTTTGGAAGAAAAAACCTCTGAACTGTTGTGCATTTCTCATCAACTCATGGTGAGCGGTGTTTCCTTTTTGAATGAATCTGCATTTTGAATAAATCGTAAGCCAATTAAGATACTTTCGGCTGATATTTAAAACATCAGTTTTACTAATTGACTTTTTCCCTAATTCACTAAATGAATGAATCAATGAATGAATAAATGATAGTTCACCCAAAAACTCAAATTTTGTCATCATTTACTCACCTTTGTGTATTCTCAAACCAGTATCAATGTATTTGTTTTTACAGAACATTAAAATAATGTAAAAGTTTATATTTATTAACGTGCGACAAGGTGGCTCAGTGGTTAGCACTGTCACCTCACACCTCACTGGTTTGAGTCCTGGCTGGGTCAGTTGGCATTTCTGTGTGGAGTTTGCATGTTCTCCCTGTGTTAACGTGGGTTTCCTCAAGGACGCTCCAGTTTCCCTCACAGTCCAAAGACATGTGGTATAGATGAATTGAATAAACAAAATTGGTAGTGTAGTGTATCGTAGTGTATGAGTGTATGAATGAGTGTATATAGATGTTTCCTGGTGCTGGGTTGAAGCTGGAAGGGCATTCGCTGTGTAAAACATATGCTGGATAAGTTGATGGGTAATTTCACTGTGACAACCCCTGATGAATAAAGGGACTAAGCCGAAGGAAAATTAATGAATGAATGAACTATTTTATTAACTAAACAGTTGTTGGAGCAGCAAAAAATAGTCGGTAGGTTCAATTTGTGACAAACAAAAAATATTTTTTTTTAAAAACTTTTCTTTTGAAAGCAAAGTTTGCCTGTAATAATTTGTATGCTGAATGTTAAGAAAATACTTATGCTTAAAATATTGTATGCTTTTCACATTTAACAAAATAAAGCCTTTCTTCTTGGAGTAATCTGTATAACTTGGTTATCAATTAGATTAAACATTTTGATTTTATATATATAT
>CAIGQZ010032312.1:11098920-11112507 GCA_903798205.1 Danio tinwini
TATATATATATATATATATATATATACGAACACAGCCATATGTGTATGACCATAGCTATATCACTCTTTAATATTCTGAGGAATTTCTCAGAAATTTCTTGAATTTATCCATCAGGAATGGGTCCATCATGGATATTATATTATATTTCAAAATGTTGCCATTGGGAGAGTTTGTTAAGTAAGAGAGATTTGTAACCTCAACAGGAAAAGCAATTTAAAAGGCACATCAAGTTATTCATTGTGAATATAAGAAAAAAAAACAGTTTTATTTCCATTTTAGAACAACAAGCAATAGTGAATCATACACAATAAAACCAGAAATATACACAGAGATAATATTCCCATTTGTTACCTCAACTCTTGCTAAATTAATACATTAATGCATTTTTTTTTTATTAAATTCTGAAAACTGACAGTGAAATGATGACTAGATAGCATACAGCACCAGAAATATTATTTTCCTCTTATACATTCATACACATTTTACTTAAAACAGATCAATCCTTCATGAACAAGTCCCCGTGGTCCAAGCTCACCTCCAGTGGAGGGAAAAAAGCATTGCGCTGCTTATTATCACAGCAGGCAAAAGCCAAAAAAAAAAAAACATTGTACTGGAAACTTTACTAAAGTAGTACAGTTTTTGTAGAGTTTACAGTACATCCTACTTGAAGCTGGCTTTTCTATTTGGAAAAAAATGAAGACATTTCATGCTACCCTAAACTGCTTTTGTTCAGCAGGGCTTTACTTTATTAAAGAGACAGACCTTCAGAACAAGCCTCCTTATGTTTCCATTCCTTGTCTTTGCTCATTTGTCTCCGTTAGGTCAAGGCCAGACAACAGCATCACTTTTATTATTATTGATCTGAAGCAGTTACGATTGATTTTCTCTCACCCATCATCCTTAGGTCATTTTTGTTGGTCGAGGGCCTGGGGTTTCCAAATTTCAGATGTGTATTTTTGTTAAATAAAAAGAAAATAAATTAATTTTTATGACCTCCTTGATTCTTCCTCTTTTATTACATTACATTACATTCAAGACATTCATTAATGTGTAAAAATAATTTGCACAATGGTTTTAAGTTATATTGTATAAGCAAAGTTTTTTAGTCAAAAGCAGATTTTGCTTTTGACTAATCTAAGACAATATTAGGGTCCTAGGATTTTCACAACACAAAAAAATACAGATGGAATTGCAGACTTTAGACTTAAAGTCTGACTTTAATGTAAAGCATGGATTGTCACAGAATTCAGCACGTTGAATTAAATAATTTCCAAAACCATTTAAACTAATTTACAAATGCCTGCTCTTTGCCATGGTTTTAAAAAAATGACAGAAATGCATTTTTTTTGAGTGATGATGATGTAATGTGCGAAAAAATGCTATATTTATATACACTGATTCAAAGTTGAAATATCAAAGACCATCTAAGACTTTTAAGGCTAAAACTGAAAAATCTGTCTGTAAATGATAAATAAGCAGTACACTAACCATTTCTAGTAATCAGGACAGCCATTTTTTTGCAAGTTCTGTCAACACTCAATCGATTGGACAAGAAAGACCACCTGCGATGACCACCTGAAGTCAAAAACACACAGCCAAAACAAGAAGAAGAATTTACAATTTACTATAGCAAGTAGGCTACAGTAGCATCATCAGATGTGAGACATGATTTTGTGGAAGATTTTGTTGCGGTGTGTGCAAAGGCTGATATCCCATTCAAGAAAATTAAGAGTTGCATCTGTTTCATATAAAGCACTGCAAACAGGGAGGAAAGTTGCCTCAAAACAAAAGCAAACTTCATCAAACCCACTTAGCTCACATCTTTGAACTTATGACAACTAAACAATGAACTAATATGTACAGTATGTTAACCTTACTGTATGTTTGAAAAGCATATCTAACATTAACTAAGATTTATAAATACTGTATATGATAATCATTTACTTTGATGATACATGATATATCTAATGAATTGAAGATTTGAACACATGAAAGCCATCCTGTACAAGATTAGTGGGAAGGAAATATTATTTATATGCCTATAATATTCAGGCATTTTAAATATTGTTTAGTGAGTAATAACTGGACAAATGTAATCATTTAAAACTTATAAATTAATGTTAAACTGTTTAACTTTCATGACTTAAAAAGATAATAAATGCATTTTGATTACTGATTATTTGATTACAATATTATAACTTATAATATATAATATTATTATCTGATTATAATTACTAACTTACACTCACTGCAAACTTAATTAGGTACACTGTCCAACTGCTGGTAATGCAAATTTCTGAATCAGCCAATCACATGGCAGCAACTCAATGCATTTAGAGATGTAGACATGTTCAAGACGATTTGCTGCAGTTCAAACTGAGCGTCAGAATGGGGAAGAAAGGTAATTTTCTGGTCTGAGTATTTCAGAAACTGCTGATCTACTGAGATTTTCACGCACAACCATCTGTAGGGTTTACAGAGAAAAAGAGTCCGAAAAAGAGAAAATATCCAGTGAGCAGCAATGCCTTGTTGATGCCAGAGGTCAGAGCGGAATGGCCAGACAGTTTCCAGCTAATAGAAAGGCAACAGTAACTCAAATAAGCAACACACAACATGTCCAACATTGAGGCAGATGGGCTACAGCAACAGAAGACCACACCAGGTGCCATTCCTGTCAGATAAAAACAGGAATCTGAGGCTACAATTTGCATAGGCTCACCAACATTGGACAATAGAAGATCAAAAAAAAACAAACATTGACTGGTCTGATGAGTCTCGATTTCTGCTACGACATTCAGATGGTAGGGTCAGAACTTGGCGTCAAAAACATGAGTAAAAAAAATTAAACAGAAAGAAAGAGTAATAACAGCAGTATCATTTTTTAATAACTAAAAAAAGGAATTTGGGAAAAATTTTAACAGAATTTGGGGGGGAAATGATTTCAACAGATTTTTTGCACAAATATCTCAGAATTCTCCTAACTAAGAAATCTGTCTATATAAAAGACTTATTTTAAGCAAAAAATCTTCCTGGGTGACTATCAGATGAAAAATGTGCAGGACCTTGCTACTAACAACCAGTGACTGACAGTGTTTTGGCATGTAGTCTGACGTTCATAATGTTGTTTCCTGTGTATTACCATTTGTAAATGTTGTACAAAAACAATTCTGAGGTTGCTTGATTAATTCCATTGACAAGCTCAACTTATCTTAATACATAAATTTGTCCAGTCTTAAAAGGCAGCAGCCGCCACTGATCTAATCAGAGGCTGTGGTTTCCCATGCTGCTGTGCATCGTGTCCAGACGCTGTGTGCCATGATTCATACAGAATACAGAACTTTATGCCTGAATCTCACAAAGTGATAAAGTGATAAGTGAGCCACAGATTTACCACATGAGTTCTGTTAGGCGATATCTCTCTATGCGCTTATTCAAGTCGAAGAAGAAACGCTCCATGGTCTTCACTGGCTGCCTGCAGGCCCAAAAGACACTCTGCTTTTCACATTAACCAAGCTCACCAGCTCACTGTAACTACACACAGGACTACATTACTTCACAGCAGATAAAATCTTACTGTAATGAAAACGAGATGTCACAAAGTGAAAAGACACGTCATTATTCATTTCAAAGCCATTCAATCTAAATAAGCTAGTGAAACGGTGTAATGTGAGATTATCTAGATCTTTCTTGGGAAAAAAATACATGTAATTATAGCTAAAATATCAGAATATACTCAGAAATGAAGACGCTAAGACATCTTCTTTACCACTTGTAATGTACTCTTGTAAGTCGTAACTTGAGGTACTTACAGACCACTGGTGCATTATGGGAGAAAACACATTCATTTACAAAGGAACATTACAAATCGATATATTGACAAATGTGAAAGCATTACAACTGTGAATAAACAAGCAACTAGTGGACTGGAAAAACAACCACAGACTGCATGTTTACTGCATACTGTTACAGCGCGCATAAAATGAAATTAGAAACTGCATAAAGAAAAAAAAAACTGAAAATGAGTTTAAAATGATTTGCTATTTTTACCAGTTAGCTGCATATAGATCATTAACTAGTCAAAACCAGCTTGACCAGGATGGCGAACGATTTAAGAAAAAACAAAAAATGTTAAACTATCCTAAGATGTTCTACTAGTCTTAACTTCCCAATTAGCAACAAGACAGACCTACTGAAGACCAGCTTGGCCTGGCCAGACTATCTAAAGGCGAACGTCCTACATAATATGATTTTTACTGTTTTATGAGTTCGTACATGATGGTTTTCCCCACAGGGAGAAGTTGCTCATTGATACTCGTATGGTTATGGCTCGTACAGTGTGAGAGGAATTTCTGAGCTGCGTGCATGGCTTATGAGTCTCAAAATGTCAAAAATGTTTGTGAGCTTTGGGCTTGATTTTGTGTACAGTCGTACAGCTTTAATTTGACATTTCCTCGAGCAAAAATTATGCCGACTGCAACTTTCTGTTGTACACAACGCCCACCAAAAAGGTACCATTAATACCTTTTAGCAAGTGGAAAAGCAAGCCTGATAAAGGTGACCCATACCGACCCATGCCATACTCTGTGGAAACGAGCCATTAGTAGATTATTCAAATGTGAATGTGCAAATTACATTAAGTAACAATTAATTCATTTTTAAAGATAAAAAATCTAAAGAGACATTGGAAATGGAAGCTTTAAAGCAGTATTTCACTTAATGTACTCTCTGATTGTGAAAATTTTTGTAGTATGTAGTATTTCATGTAATTTAAATGATACCTTGTTTAGTACACATATCACAACAAATAGTTGTGCTAGAGTAGTATGCTATTTTGAACACAGCTACTGTCTCCCCAACAGTACAAGCCCATGGAGAATCTGAAATGCCCTTCTCTGACTGTGGAGCACTGAATGTACTCTCACGTCCTTCCTTACAGTGGTTTCCCATCTTACCATATCCATTCCCAGCACTACAGAGCTAGCTAACCTTCCCAGAGAGCAGCCGTCCTTGCTGTCATGGCACTTGGCAAGTGCTGAGTGTGAATTAGACATGACAGGGTCTCAACCCTCAAGAGGAAACAGCCAGACTACAGAATACAATTGGATACAAACATAAACACAAATGTCAATTTGTCTACCAGACTTCCTGTCTTTATACTGTACGTTCATGTTTGATGCAGAAAACCAGCCACATGGTCAATGTATTTCTTTAAAAAAATTATTTAAAAGAGTCGATGGAAAAAATTATTTTAATAATGTTATTTTACAAAGTCGAGCTAAAAGCAATTGATGAATATGGATTAAACAGACAACAAAGGGCATAAATGATTTAAAAGAGTAATTAAATAATTAAGTTGCTGACTTAAAGTTTTAAGTTGAATCTAATTACCAAATCAGTTTACATTGCACTGACTAATACATCAAGTTAAATCTTCTATAAAAAGTCAAAGTAACATTAAATGTAATATTTATGAACATATTACATTGAATAGTATAATTATACATATTAATTTAACGTAAATATTGAAAAATATGAATAGAATTATTTTAAAATTATTATATTTATATTCATTTTCCTTTGGATTAGTCTCTGATTTATCAGAAGTTGCCACAGAGGAATGAACCGCCAACTATTCCGGCATATGTTTTACACAGTGGATGCCCTTCCAGCTGTAACCCAGTACTGGGAAACATCCCTACACTCTCGCCAATTTAGCTTATTCAATTCACTTATACTGCATGTCTTTGGATTGTGGGGGAAAACAGAGCACCCGGAGGAAACGCATGTGAACACGGGGAGAACATGCAAACTCCACACAGAAATGCCAACTGGCCTTGCCGGTACTCAAACCAGTGACCTTCTTGATGAGGCGACAGTGCTAACCACTGAGCCACCATTGTAAAAAGTTATGTTCTGATCTAGTACTTAATGTTTTATTTTTCAGTGTTTCTACAGCAAAAAAAAAGGTGCAGATTATTGGATAAATAGAGACGGGGTGGAGTTTGGAAGGGCACCAGATTATTTTTAAAGGTTTAAAAGAGGGAGATCACAACAGTTTGAGATCCACTGGACTAAACTGTGATGAGAAATAGTTTCTGTGGTAATAACACAAGCTTTACTTGTTGAAGGTGCACTGAACACAAAATATTCTTATAACATTTATATTTCGAGTAACACAAATGCAACAGCCTTCATGTTTCAGTCAGAAGGACATGTGCACAGATATATTACTGAATTTAAATGCAGTGGCCTCGTTTTCAGTCTGCAGTCTATTTCAAAACAGACCACATAATATATGTAGCATTAAGCAATGGTCTGTAATTAAATTTCCCCTTAAATTTGGCAGCACTGCTGCATTAGTTCAGTACAATCAATATGAAGATGTCTGCACTGAAAATGTTTTTTTTTTTTTTGCTCTCTTCATTTGGAATTACATCATGCAGGAACATTAAAGTAAATTGCAGATAGATCCTGTTTCATTATTTATTGTTTCATAGACAGTAATTACTGTCAGGCGACTTTGATGTGGTGAAAGCACTGCTCATTCCCTTCCTGTTTCCTTTCCTTGCAAGACACTCTATATTTATTTCAAAAGAATAACGGTGATTAATTCGATTAAACTGCGTATGCAAAAAGAGACACATATACATTTTCAGTCATATGGTTTGCTCTAACTGCTGTTCGTTTTCGCTCACTGCGGTTAAACGCCAGTCTTCACTTCTTCTCCTTGAATAATATTATGTCTTGTCTTTAAATAGGACATTTCTGCGGTATGCCACAATACCTATTCAACTCTGGTAGACCCCATGAGTGCATTCAAACAAAGCACATTTGGAAATCATTATGATTTAGCCGCTGAATGGAGCTAATGGATGGGAAACAGGGTTTAGGGGGTTTATAGGGAAGCTGATGAACATATTCAAAGAAGTCAGTTCATTAGTCTTGGCTGAGAGCAGCAAGCAGACTCGCACAATCATGCTTCACTCTAGGCGCACATCCTAAGTGTGGTGTACCGCGCCAAACCAGAGAGTTTACACAACCCTAAAAGAGCAATCTAAAACACCACCTCTCTAAATTGAAAGCTTGTTCTGATGATAGTAAAGGCAACCGCAGTGTACACGCACAGGAGGAGGCTGACTTTGAGCTTGGGGGAACAAAAGCTGCATATGAAGCGAGAAAATATATACCATGGGAAGGTGTATTTACACACTGAGGTGCAACAACTGGCTGCTTAGCGTAGCTGCTGGTGGTCACTGTTGATGTGCAAAACTGTATATACTGTAACACATAGTTGATCAAAAAGCAGTTAGCTTTATGCTAAGCATACACTACCTAACAAAAGTCTTGTCACCTATCCAAGTTTTAGGAACAACAAATATTAACTTTGACTTCTAGTTGATCATTTGGTATGAGAAGTGGCTTATATGAAAGGTAAAGACTTCTAGATGACGCTTATTGTATTAAAATAAAATATGATCATGACTTGATTTTTAATTATTTATTTAGGACAGTAAGGTCTGACTTTGCTTAGACAAAAGTCCTGTCACTTAACAGAAATAATGTACAGTATATAATATAAAGTCATGGTGCAGTGGAAAACGAATTAATATTGTGTATGACTCCCATGAGCTTCCATACATCTCTGCAATGACTCCGATGAGTCATCTGGAATGGCAAAGAAAGTGCTCTTGCAGGACACCCAGAGTTCATCAAGATTCTTTAGATTCATCTTCAATGCCTCTTCTTTCATGTCTGGTGACTGGGCTGGCCAATCCTGGAGCACCTTGATCTTCTTTGCTTTCAGGAACTTTGATGTGGAGGCTGAAGTATGAGAACGAGCGCTATCCTGCTAAAGAATTTGCCGTCTCCTGTGGTTTGTAATGTAATGGGCAGCACAAGTCTCTTGATAGCTCAGGCTGTTAATGTTGCCATCCACTCTGCAGATCTCTCGCAGGCCCCAATACTGAATGTAACCACAAACCATGATTTTTTCTTCACCAAACTTGACTGATTTCTGTGAGAATCTTGGGTCCATGCGGGTCCCAGTAGGTCTTCTCAGTATTTGTGATTATTGGAATGCTGTTCAACAGATGATCGGAAAAATCTACCTTCTGCCACTTTCCCAAATGATCAACTAGAAGTCGAGTTATTATTTGTGGGATTGACGACAAGACTTTTGTCAGGTAGTATACAGCTAAAGATTCTATATTTGGTAACCTGTTGCACATTGCAAATTGAAGTAACTATTTTATTTTTTTGTTACTAAAACTTGTAAATACTATTACAATTTAAAGTAATTACAATTGTAATATATGAAAAATGTATGGCAAAGCTGGTGAAATAAAAGTTAAAGGGAACATGATTCATTTTGATTGTTTGTCAATTCATTATCAATATTTTTGTCTCTTTAATAGGGTTCTTGCATTCTGAATTTGAAAAGTATTAATACATATATAGAGAAATTGTGAAGGGCCTTCCAAAAAAGTCAATTTCTGCAGGTTATATGCAGTGCTCACTTTAAAGAAGAACTTTCATAACTAACAGTCATGTGACCACAATGCAGAGTCCTTGTTGTTTATTTGACCCAAAAAGTCAATCTCTGTCACTATTCCTTCAAACCTATTTGAGTTTCTTTCTTCTATCGAACACAAATATTGACTTCAATATAATTTTTTCCCTTCCATGGAAGTCCCTATGGAATATCCCTTTAAAGCTATAGATCAGAACTAACATAGGTTTTCTGAAAATGTATATATGTTTCTGGAGTTTGCAAATTATGTAGCCAGAGCTACGTATTGCTGCATTTCGTCTTTAAAACTAATGCTACGGGGTGGTATGATGCCCTTCCTTTTCTTGCTTACCAGCTGACCGCTTACTTGCATGTGGACTGGTCAATCAGTGCTTTTTAAAATAGTATTAGTTGGGTTTAGGAAAGAGGGAGAGTGGGGGATCGGTTGGTTGGTCAGTCAGTCAGTCAGTCAGTCAGTCAACAGCAGCCTATGGTAGATTTATGTAAGAACAGCAGGCGCAAATGGCACTCAAGAGAAATTTTAGATCTGAAAAAGCATACACAGCGGCTTCTGGCAGATTCGCAAAAAAAAAAAAAAAAAAAGCAAAAATTTACCTCTTGGGACGTATTTTGCTCTCTCCAGAAATGTATATAGAGGTACGTAATCAGAATGAGCCTGGGTTGATCAGAACAGTTCAAGTAAATAAAATAATGCAAGTTTATTTGTTATGTTTCTGACTAAACTATATATTTATCATACATTTCATATAAAGTATAAATAAGCTTTATAGGTACAGTAAGTCAGTCACTAACCCTGCCTTCTTGACAACATTGTGCATATCATTAAAGACAGACAACAACAACTGGTCAGGAAGCAAAATGTAATCTACAATTATTTTCCCCCACAACACAACAAGAGTTTAGAAGTCAAAAACTGCAGACTATCTGACTATCTAAACCAAAATATTGTGTAGACTGGAACTCAGCATAAATGAAATTTGTCATATTTCCTCCACGCAGTATCCATCTACTCTTTGCCCAGTTTCAGGTGATATGTGTCCTGCAGTACGGAGGATGGGCATCCTTGCATGAAGGATGGTTTGAGCTTTGCTGGCGTGATCTTCTGCCCCATAGAAATGGATGCATGATTCTCTCTTCCAAGCTCAGCACATGCTTGCATGGTGAGCTGTCAAAGTTTATTACAGTCACACACTTCCACAATCAATAGAGCTCCGTCCCGAGACGTACAGGGAGATGGAGGGATGGTGAGAGAGGAAAAGTACACAGAAAAAGGGCACATGGGGCTGAGATACGAAGGGTATGTGGATGTGGTGATAATTTGTCTGTGCCCTTTTTCCAGCATGCATTAAACCGCTATACAATCTAGTGTACAGAAAAGCCAAGTCAGCCAAACTGTCAGCAGTTCATACAGACATATTAATGAACCATTAAGAACAGTGTTCTAATATGCTGCAGCCAAATCATGCGGTTGATGTTTAATCGAACTAGCGAGAAACTAAATTACTTTTTTATTATTTTAGATTACACCCAATGGCATAAACATGAGGATGAAATCTGCTCTGCGTTTATGACAAAAAAGTCAGCTTTTGATGCCAAACAGAGCAACAATCTTTCCACAAGCACTGGCAGTAAGACAATCTTTCTAGCTTTCTAAAGCATGAAAAGGTCCAAGGGTGTGCCGAAACTTCCACACGCCTTCATCTGGGGTTTTGTTTAGTTGATTCTTTTGGCAGATGACTGTGTCACTTATGAGACAGCAGGATTTGTGTGGCTATAAGGCAGATGGAGGGATTCAGAGAGCCGCTAGGAAAATGAGCTGACAAAGCATGTTGAAGTCAAGCCCAGTCTAGACTGCAATCAACAAATCTTTGTGAAATTATAGCCTGCTAATTCATTCGCACATGACATGCGATAGCCAATGAGGATGATGAAAAGTGCAGATAAATATATGACTGAATATATTTGCATATTTATGTACTGATAAGAATTTTTTTACATTATAAACATCTTCACCATCAACTTTGATCAATTTAACACATTCTTGCTGAATTAAAATATTAACATTTATTACATAACAAATCGTGGTTTCTCCACTAAATATTTATTTCTTAACTCTTCTGAAGATAAAACATGATTAAATATTGATTATTGATTAAAATGTACAAAAATGTCAAAAAAATTCAGTTATTTTATGCCAAATAAATAACATTTTTATTTTAAATTTGGAAGATGTCATCAGTAGTTTACAGAATTTTAAAAAGTACATGTACATGTACAATAACAATAAATCTTAAATCAAAAGAAACTGAAGCTTCTTGGAAGGCACTTGGAATCCATGAACATTACATTAAAAGTAAGCATTTATCAGATGATAAAGATATGGCTGCTGATAATGTGCATAAATTAAAATAAAATACAATTTTATAAAATAAAATAATATAAAATAAAATAAACAAACAAATAAATAAATAATCAAGATATAGTAAAATACTAATTGCTATTTATATATGCAATGCCAGTGGTTTCTAGATTTTTTTTCTGTTAAGTTTCATCTTCAGGGTTGCTGTCATTGGCACTTTTTTTCGTTGAAGCAAAAACATCTCTTTAAATGTAACTGAGCTACTCTCCTCCCCTTTTTCAAAAGAAGGTGGAGCCTTTACATCTTGCGCCTCCTATCTGTCAACAACAAATAATCATCTACATACATTATAAAGTCTTGTCAGTTTAAACTCCTGATATACAGTTTTCTGAGCATGCAGATGGAAACAAACAGAAAGCTGTTACATGTTGTGTCATGTGACACTTTCAACTGTCAAATACACATTATGTCAAAAAAACATTCACACACATAAAAAATACCAGTTCACATATTATTGCTAATGTTTTTAACACCTGAGAAAGAAACTGCATGTGTAACATTATATTAAATCCATGAAACAACAGTGTCTCTTGAACATGAAGACAACACCATTAACACAATACCAGGCCTTGTCATTTAGAAATGATTTCAATTAAGAATATTATATTCCTGAAAAAAAAACTCAGAGCTACGATCGTGGAGTTTAGGGAATTTAGTAACAGTGCTTTCTGATGTATAGACTAACTCGCTTTGGATAGAACTTTGTAACTTTTTAAAACTTTTTAATGCAGCATTATGCAACATTATGCACTTGATGTTTTTTTTATTGGACCCTTTAAAAACATTATTTTACATTATTATTTTTATTTATCGCAAATTTGTCTTATTTTTAGGAAAGATTTGGTTCCCAAAGATGCTAACCAAACCTACACACACACCCACACACTCCATCCAGACTTTGGCATATACTGACATGTGTGTCTATAGGCCACAAATAATTATTTTTTCCTATTGGATCACTGCTCCCACATCGTATGTCTGGTCAATTATTCAGCCAGACTAGTGGTTTTTTTCTTGCACCTGAGATGTTGCAAGACGACCTGAATCTATCTGCATCAGCAGTCTGACAGTCCACATCTCATCAAACAGTGCAGCCCCCTGAACAAACCCCCTCCAATGTCCAAAAACAGATCTAAGAACAGCCTCTCAAAATGATTTTGATTATTAAATGAAATAATGATTAAAATTTCAACATTGTAGAAACATTTGTGCAAAAACTTTCTAGTTTATATAGTATGCTTTGGCATATAAACAAAAATATTACAGCAATTATGGCTGCACAATATATCAATTTAGGATGTGCGCAATTCACAATAATTGCAATTTGTGGAAAACTTTGGAAAATGCAACCATAATAAAGTAAACGTTTATAATTAGGATGTTTTTAAAGGTGCCATATACTGCCTAATAGGTTAAATTGTTCTGTGATACCTACATAGTCGGTTTATGGCTTTGGAAAGTTAAAAAAAAATCTCCAGAAATAGTTTTATAAGCTCATTTTTTACACCATAAAATACCCATAGAATCAAAAGGGCATTTGACCATATATGGTTTGTGTCATGAATATTAATAAGCTCTTATCACATTGTATCATATTGTATTTTGAAGCTATAGTCAAAGAAAACACAGACATTAACCTCTACATGAACAGTTGGGCTGAGTGTATGTATTTGTTGAAACATATGCTTAAAATTTCACAATAAACATGATAATTGAACAAAAGATGTATCTAAACATACCTTATGCCTCTTCTGAGTGTAAATGAATAAATTTGTAATCTGTAAATCTTGCATTTTGCACCCCAAGACGTGCTGTCTTTGCCCAGTAATTTGGGGCTTGCTTTTTCAAAATAAAAGTGCCACATACATAGTAAGTGAAATATTTGTTTAAAATAACGAAAGGAGGCAAATTATTGGTGTTGTATCATTAGAAAATGTTTGGCTTATCAAACGCAGCATGAATATTAATGATCTCCTAGCTCCATATGAGTCGTGCTCTCTTGATGACATCAGCTACTCGTCAGGGGTGCGTTTGCCAAACAACGACGTAACTCACGGCTGAACTATCACAGTACGATGCATCGTTTGGGAAAAGAACGATGTAGTAACGAGTGTTTCCCAAAACTCGTAGTTTCTCTGTCGCAGATCCATCATTTGAACCACATTAGTTATAATGTAAAACACCCATAATGATGCTCTAAACGGGGTGAAGTAATAACATGTTTAGAGAAGAACTTTGTGCAAACTATATTGTTTTACACAAACACGCATTTAAAAAAAAAAACAATATTAGTTTAGGCAAGAACATGCACTCGTTTTCTATATTAACTGAAATATATGTAATAATATACCGGGCCTATGTTTCCTTTACAAATATTATTGAAAATATTCCACATTCTATTTTAAACCATAAAATATGTACACATATTCTAATATCACATACAAATCATATAAATAAATAAATAAATAATGAGGCTATTTATTAAGAAATTAAATGTAATATTTATTATTTATTAAGAAATGGAAAAAAATATATACTTTATTAATAATATTAATATTAATAATAATAATAATTATGATAATGATGATGGTGATGATGATGATGATGATGATGATGATGATGATGATGATGATGATG